>JARNME010000446.1:352299-470955 GCA_030179655.1 Scaptomyza flava | reverse complement strand
TCATCAGGACCAGGCAAGTAGCCAGGTTTGATAGAGTTAAATTCACTCAGGAGCGAAGAATCAGTGATTACTGGGACATATATGCAATTTGACGTTTGAAGTTGAAAAGGAAAGGAATAACTACTACGATATAATTTCGTTGAATATACTGATTGAAAATACTCAGAAAATAGATACTACTACTACTTCTTGATCAGAACTTGCTTTTGTATCATCAAGGTATACTGAAGACGGCAAGCAAGAAGACTTACGTTAAGAGTTAACAAACTTATAAAACTGTTTAGGGTCACGTGAAAAGTTTAGTCTACAATGATTTAGATAATTATTATAACAAGGTGTGTAAACAGAAAGAAAACTTAATTTTGCTACTAAATACGAAGATAAATCTAAAGTAGTTCCCGATTTTTTAAATTGTTCGTATGATCTTGTCTTCGCGTTTTTCAATTTCGATAGTTCCCTCGTAAACCAAGGTGGCTTATTAACACTTGAAGAATAAGTGAGGGGAACGAAAATATCCAAAAGCGAATTCAAAGTCCTATAAAATATGGCAATGGCAAATATGGCATATGACGAGACCAATTAGTATGTTGAAGAAGATAATTTAATTAATAAAGTTAGTTTTACGAAAGCAACGAGTTTTTAAAGGATTATAAGATACTGCACTAGGGTTAAGAATTTCGATGGATTGTTCTAAGTTTGGATGGTAGGTATTTTCCGGAAGCACTAAAGGGGGTATTCTACAACCATTACTGCAATCTGAGTCCAAAACATATATCAAGTCCAACATTTTACCACTACAGCATGCACCCTGTTAACTTGCGATAGGCCTAACTCCAGTAGGCCATCTATAAAATCATCAGAAATGACTGGTAATACTGCCGAAGGTGTGTCATTCACAGACCATACAACATGTGGCAGATTAAAATCACCAACCTTTATCAGACTATCCATATCTGTCAAAAATAACGAAACAAGTTGCAGGGCACTAAGATGGGATGAGTAAATATTAGTACCAGAATGAGCAGGAATATAAGAACAAGTGACATAAAGTAATCGGCCGTTTTGTAATATTTAACACATAAAAACTCTATGTCCGGAAGATCCTGGGAATGAATCTGATCAGAGGAAAAACAAGAGTCAACAGCAGAGAGAACACCGCCCCCCTTGCGGGAAGTGCGATCGCATCTGTTCAAGTTATATTTAGAAGGAAAAAACGGAATAATTAGAAATATCGGGTTTTAGCCAGGTTTCCGTAAGTGCAACTATATGTGAATCAAATGAAAAGCTGTTAACATATAATTTAGAAAGTTGAGTTTAAAGGCCTCTAACGCTTTGATAGGCCAAAACTAAGTAGTTTTGTTATTTTTTTGCCACTGAGGTGGAGCCAACTGGGTGGCTCACAGGCGGTGCATTTCCAACCCTAATGCCGCTATTATTATTACTTCGGCTATTCTCTTACTCCTTTACAACAAGCTGCTGCGGCCAGAATTTTTCCGAGCAAAATGTTGATAAGAGTTCAGGCGGCACGTTTAATTGGGAGAAGATATTCTTCTCAACAATAATAAGGTGAGAATCAATTTTTCTTTTAACATAAGCTGAAACATAATCCGATGAAGTATCGGATGCCAGCCTGAACACAAATATAAATTTATAAAGTGGCACAGCAACAAGAGGCTTGGGAGCCCCAGCTGTACCTACAGTATGATTACTAGGCACACAAGCTGTCGAATCGGAGGGCACCAGTAAAGCATTGTTAGCTGGTAGAAAGTGAACGGTGGTTAAGTTATGACTAGGATTTTATTTTTTATTTTTTTATTTTTTCTATTGAAAGTTGTTGACAATTCTAGAGTCAACTTTAGAAAAAAATAAAATAAAATTTACAATAAATAGTAGTAGTAAAAAGTCTAGGCTGAGATCAAATATGTCAAATAACATCACCGACCGATGGGGGTGTTTTATTTGCCAGTCCGGCCAGCTATGCCCCTTTCCACAGCCAAAAAAGTCAGTGATACTGATACAGAGATGTTAGTAGAAAATAGAAAAGAAAAACTTAAATGTGAAAGCTTAAAATAAATGTTAAAAAAGAAAACAAAAAATAATAATAATAATAAATAAAATAGAATAAAAAAATATTATATATACCTATATGATGGAAATGACCTAACAGAAAATAAGAATCTATATCACCATTAATCAACTTGTGCAGGAAGGCAACACCAAGGACTATCCTACGATTGTTCAACTACGGGAGGTGAAGGAGAAGAAGCCTACTGGAATATGAAGGCAAGCGAAGGTTACTATCCCAATTTAAGCCTAGTAAGGCAAAAAGCAAAAACTGCTTCTGAACAGAATCGATACGATCCTGGTTATTTTTATACTGGGGGCTCCATATGCAAGAGCAGTACTCTAGGATAGGGCGAACAAGGGAAGTGTACTACAGAGTTTTCGTAACGTAAGGATCGTTAAACTCTTTAGACTAACGTTTAATGAAACCAAGAACATCTTTGGCCTCATTAACAATAGTAGAAATATGAAGGCCGAATGAGAGTTTGGAGTCAAAAAGAACACCAAGGTCCTTGACTGTAAAAATACGTTGCAACGGGGTACTGTCAATTAAGTTGTTGTTGTGTAATGAAGGGGTTATTTCAGCTGAAAGTCATAAACATACATTTAGAACAATTGAGAAGCAACTGATTAGTCTTACACCAAAGATGCATTGAATTTAAATCATCTTGTAAGCAAGTATGATTTATAGTAAAGTGGAAGATTTACGCTTAAAATTGACAAAACTATAAAATTGTTTGGGATTTAGCGTAAATTGCCGTTTGCAACAAATAAGGTAATTCTCATAGCACTGTGAATTCAGCAGAAGAAAGTTTGATTTGGCTATAATGTATTTAGACAAGTCAGCACTCAAGCCAGACCTGCTAAATTTTTATAATATTTAGATTTATTATTTTGTAAAGTTGATAGATACATTCGTCCAATAGAGAATTTAAGGTGCTATAAATTGATTTTAGAGCAATATTTATAACAACCGAATCATATATAGAAGACCAATCAGTTGCCAGAATATGTTGATTTTATAATGAGTAGTTTCCTTTGCGAAAGCAACGGCGAGGCTGGTTAAACACTGGAGAAGAAGACATAACAGGATTGCTAACAGACAATGTAACTTCTAAAGTAGGATGATATGAATCCTCAGGGACAGACCGAGGGGATGACCTAGATACATTGGCAATACAGTAGTTGTTAATAAATACAAGATCGAGTGTTCTAATCAAATGCTTAAAAATTGAATTGATCTGAAACAATGGAAGATCAAGCATTTCTTCTAAGAAGTCATGCTGGGCAGACGGTACAAGATAATTTATGGTGTCGGATGAAGACCAGGGGATGGTTGGTAAATTAAAGTCACCCAGTACGATAAAAATATCATTGTCACGGATATGAGCGGAAACTTCTCTATAGACGATAAAATTATTTGAAAAAAGTTCACAATTAGATATACTTAGATTTAACCAAGTTTCAATAAAAGAAAACAAGTTTTTAAGTTTTGAGACCAGACCCCTAACATTCTGATAAATAATAGATATTTCATCAGAATTTAGTTTTTTGAAACGACAGAGTTATTATTTGAGAAGGTTGCAGCTGGAAGGTTGACAAGTAAAGGCAGAGTTCTTTTTTTTTGCAAAAACTCATGAACAACCGTATTTGAACAAACGTATTTCGGATTACATATGATTGAAAACGATTCTAGAGAGACATTAATTTTAAAAATGATATTTCGCGAGGGGTAGAAAAGTTAAATTTCGTAATAGAAACGCTAACTTTTGTTTTGCTAGCAATATAGGCAGCTACAGAATCACAAGTTGTTTCAGCGGAAAGTCGCGACACAAAAACTTGCTTGCGAGGAGCCACTACTGTTAAAATAGGAGGTGGCTGAGGTATGGGGATAGATATATCATTATTTACCGCGTTTATTTCGGCAGGATCCAAGACGGGAACCATACTACTAATAGCAGGGGATACTGCAGGAGATATATTCGGACAATCGCTTAGAGACTGATAAGACTGGCGACAATTCTACGTTACTAGGAACGGGTGAAAGCGACGAGGGTGAAGGGGCAAACATTAACGGAACATTCAGAAATTCAGACTCCAACCGGCGAGTAGACATTGACTCAAATTTAAAATTATTGAGAAATTCCAAACTCGAATCAATGTCAGTCACTAGCATGCTTGCCGTCTTTTTTAGTTTTGAAAACTGATTTCTCACAGAGTTATACATTTTAGAGAAATCAATTTGCTTATCAATGCACATAGGGCATGACCAACGCACACCACCACAGCCGGGCTTGGCTACAGCAGTGATCTTGTCACATTCACGCCCAGTAAGACCTGCACATTTAGCATGCATAAAATTCTCACACAACCAGCAATGAAAAATTGAGGCCGTGCAGAATCGTCAGACTGCTTAAATGTACAAGACTTTTTGCAGCACGACATATTTACCATTGGGGTAAACTAACGAAAATATGTTGCGAGAGCACAGAACGGACAAAACGGCGCACAGAAAATTTAAGAGCAATCTCAAAAATTAAGAGGAATCGTAACACAAATAATTCTTGTTTGGAGCGATTTGCAACAACAAAAATGTATTAAAGCACGACAAGCAAGGCAGATAACGCTTAAACGAACAAACACACAAACAAGTGTATGCGCAGCGAATAAACACACAAACAAGAGTAAACGCAGCGAACAAACACACAAGCAAATGAGTGCACGAATAAGCGGCAAATTTGAAGATTAACAAAAACAGACACTAACAACCACACAGAACTGACGCCACAATTGTTAAAATATAATAATTAGCAAATTAAACGACGCACAACAAGAAGCACTTTGCACAGCTTAGGTAAGCCTATGTTTTACGAACAGTAGACTGCAAAAAATAAATAAAAAGCCTGATAAACGGCGCCAAATTAATAAGTTGTTCGGAGCTTAAGTAAAACACGTCAATCACACTCAAACTGAGATCTCTCTTAGCTGGCGAGCTAAAAACCATTAATGGGCCAGCAATAGGACCCGCTGTGGGATTATTGCTTGGCACCGGTAATGGCCTGGTTGACAAGACAGGTCGGACACTGGGTGGAGAAGGACCCGAAGTCTTTTTGCGCTTCGGAGATTCGGTCATAATCTTGACGTTGTTAAAATTTGCGTTAAGCTCTTTGAGAGCCGTATGCAAATAATTTAAAGCTTGTTCACAAAAAAAAAGCTTAGGTGAGTCTGCCTTATGAATTGAGCGGTGCCTTCTCAACCTCATTGCAGGACTCACAATACCATTTTTAGCCAGAGTCTGCAACTAAGAAGTCCCTTATTTTCGCTGTAAAGTCAGCACATTTCATGTGGATCGCGTTGTCACACAATCTACATAAAATAAAGTCTATGGCGTTGAAAAAGAGCGAGTGGCCATCAATGAGGCAGGGCTTGTTGACGACGTTCCTCCTGTCACTATCCAACCTAATTGAGTTTTTTGGAGAATGGGTAAGCCAGGAGCGAGTTTAATTTGGCCAACGCATAACAATTCAAAAAACAGAGCAGCTCCAATTAGAAGATCGATTTGTTGCGGCTTAAAGAATTCTGGATCAGCCAATCGAATATTTGAGGGTATATTCCAACGATAAGTGCTAACACCATAGCTCGGCTGATTTCCAGTAATAGATGGAGCTATTAAAACTGAGATGCTAGCAGCGTAGTCAGTTGTTCGCGATTTAAGACTTATATCAGCTGCATAGCCTTCTGAGTCAACACTAGACTCCGCTAGTCCTGAAATCGAAGTAGGCGACCGTTGCTTACGTAGCTGGAGGTAGTGAGCTAAGCGGGATGTAATAATGTGCACCTGAGAACCAGAAACGAGTAAAGCACGTCAAGGAACAAGAACACCAGTGCGACTCCTAATGCTGATGATAGCAGTTGCCAATAGCACAATGTCTTGACTGAGATTTTGGGCTACAAGTGTTGACGAGGATTTTGCAGCAGGCGCATGCGGAGCAGATATAATTTGAGAGCCCTCAATCTGAGTCTCAAAATGAAGAAGAGTGTGATGCTTGGCCTTACAACGATTGCAGGCGGTCGAACTGCACTCTTTCATTCTATGCCCCTTTCCGCAGGAAATTAATGCAAAGAGACAGCTTCTTAGCCTCGCGAAGACGCAGTTGCGGGACAGATTTCCAAAACTAGAGCAATTGTAAATCAAATGGCCTGATAATTCACAAAACACGCATTCATTTGTGCTGGAGTTAGTAGCGACAAAGGCTTTTCTACTGGTGTTAAGGGTTTTGCTACTTTTTCCCACCTTGGAGCTAGGCGTATACGTTGCCATATCGTGTTCCACATTTTCCAACCTTTGACATCGTCTATCCAAAAAAGCCATGAATTGTTCACAGGTCGGGATTGTATCCATCGGTGCTGTCTCCTCCCAACTGGTCTGAGTTGCCTTGTCCACTTTCTGTAGCAAGCTGTGCACAATAATAAAGCCTGCAATCTGCTCAACGCGGATGTTGGCGTTTACGGTATCCGAAAGGGTTCGAAGTTTAACCGCTGACGACGACTCGATGCAATCCAAACCCAAAATCTCAGTGACATGTGCCTGAAAAATAAGACGCTTATTATTAAACCGCTTTTTTTAGTAAATCTAACGCAATGGAATAGTTAGCACTGCTGATTTCCAACGATGAAACACACTCCAGGGCTGGTCCTTTCAGGCACGATCGCAAATGCTGAAACTTCTCTACATCTGATAATCCTGAGTCGTTGTCAATGATTGACGAGAACATTGAAATGAAATCTGCATACTTTGTGTAGCCTCCGCTAAACTCTGGAAGCTTAATCTCAGGCAATCGAACCCGGCTCTGAGACAATGTGTGATTTTCAGCAGATGCTTCATGCCTCATGGTCGAACACAAAGGCGATGATAACTTTCGCTTATTAAGTTCGCGGCGCAAGCTAGTCTCAACGAGTATTGATAATTCATCAAAAGATTCACGCAATTCACTCCCGATTTCATTATAATCCAGCTCCTCCAATGCGTAATGCATACTGTTGAATTGCTGCTGCGCGCTTTCAAGACCTTTAAGCCGGATCGCCAACTCCTCTTCGCTGAGATGCCCAATATGCTCCGGAGCAATAGCTTTGGCCATCCGCTTCACTTGCTCGTTAATAGCCTTGGCCTTAGCTTTATAAAACGGAGCACCAAGTGACGGAACTGCAGGATTATGAATCACCTTAACAGTATTCGGCATGTTGAATATGTTTTGATTTTATATGTACACGCACGCGAAATAAAGTTCTAGAGCCACTGAATGTCGGACACTTGCAAGCTATTGTTTAAAGCACAGAGTATGTCAAACACAATTCAATTTATTGCCTCGAAAAACACTTTCATATATTACAGTTTTGTATGCACTGAATTCTTGCGATTTACTTATTTTTGCAAGTGCAGCTGGTAACAACGATACGATTTAATTGCACCAATATACCAAGGTGAAAAAGGGCAAACACCTTGAGCACAAGCAAATGCTAAGCGAATCGGGAGCAGCAATAGCAATGCAGAAACGATTGCTGCAGCGGTAAAATGTTTAAAGAGACAAGAGAAGATAAGGCGCGGTCGTCAATGCAGGTCAAACACCTTAATGCAAAAGTGAACGCAAAAACGAAGCGACAACAGCAAAAACGCTTTACTAACTCTATAAGTTAAATAATTTTTAATTATTAAACAAATGCAGAGTATCACGTCGGGGTCACCAAATGTTGAGCTATTGAGCTTTTTCAATAGCTATCGAAATTCCGAAATGTCACCCAACAATTTATAAATGATGCGAGATTGCATTGATGAGTATAGTACATATATTTTAATTTGCCTTCGTAGCCGAACTTAAATTACTTTACAAATTTTTAAAGGTTTTGTTTTGCAACTAACCCCGATTTGTGCTGTGCAATAAGAAGCGTTTTTTTCGTTTGTCGCGAGACAGACAAACGACCGAAGTTGAGCTACCGACGAATTTGATAAAACTGAACGGCTGCAGAACTGCAGCAGCGGCTTGCACTCAGCTGAAGGCCAAGGGCAAACAATAGAGAATTTGATAAACTAAATATAAGAGCTTATGCAAAACAATAGTTGGACATTACGTTAAGTTGCTCTTATGCTGCGCAGAGCATGATAGGTTATAGCGATTAGAGAGAGTTATGGTTCTGTTGATGTTGGTTTTCGTTTAGTTAACTGCGTAACCAAACACCTATCTTGGCACCAAATTTGGTGGCTATAGCTCAAAAACTATGGAGATATAGGCTTTTTTGACTTTAAAATGTGGGGGTGGGGGTGGGGGCAGAATGGGTGGGCGTGGCGTCCAAATTTGTGATGCAGTTTTTAGAGGTTGCTAGTAGCTGTCTTCTTACCAAATTTAGTAGATCTAGCTATAAGCATGTGTGAAATATGTGGATTTATCGGTTTTGAGTTATCGAATTTATCGAGTTACCAGCCCCCAATTATCGTAGAACCCCCATCTTGACACTTTAATTTACTATATTATAGATAAAGAGAAATGGAAAGTTTCAAGTGTCTAGCGTGAAGGGTGTGGAAAAAACTTGCAACCATACGGACGGACAGACGGACAGACACCATGACGGACATTGCACAAAACCAATATACTCTTGACCTTCGGTATCGAGTATAATGAAAAATTAAATTAAGGGCACGCAAATACACATCCGTCACCAACGAAAGACAAACGATTTACTGATTTTACTCGGTAAAAATAACGAGAGCGCGTAGAGAGCGTGAGCAAATAGAACCGCAATTACGTCGCTCTAGAGCGGACAAAAGCGAGAGAGGTGCTGGAGAGCGAGAGTGAGATCCAGAAAATAGATAAGATGCTTGTTGTTAATGGACAAAATCACAAAATATGCAAAGCACAATATGCAAAGCCAATATACATATATATGTATGTTTGTTTTCTATATGGTTAGGCACTGCAGCGTCAGTTTGACTGCGACTTAAAATCAGTAGTTTTTGGCAAAATTAGAATACGCACACGTATATTTATACCACGTATATTTGCGATCACAGTTAGTATTACAAACCAATTAAACTAAGCTGTATCGTACACAAACACAAGAAAAACAAGTGGAAACGTTGCAGTCGGACGCAACCGACTGCAGCGACTTCGATACCGGTATAAAAAGGCCTGATTGCAAAGGGGAACGAATGCAGCAGGTGTGTACGCTGCTTTAGAGATTATCCGATGCAGATGGGGATGCCACCAGCTATCTTCATACCAAGTTTGGTGACTCGAGCACGAAGTTTGTAAAAGGTGGGGAAAGGGGGCTGGGAGCGGTAAGGGTGGGCGTGGCATCCAAATTTCTAATGCAGATCTATGTGGAATGTCAATTGCTCTTTTCATACCAAATTTGGTGACTCTAGCTCGAAATTTTTAAAAATAGTGTAGAGGGTGGCTGGGGGCGGTATGAAAGGGAGTGGCATCAACATTTTTGATGCAGATATATGTGGAATGTCAATTCCTACCTTCCTTCCAAATTTGGTGACTCTAGCTCAAAGTTTGTAAAAAGTGGGGAAAGGGGGGCTGGGGGCGGTATGGGTGGGCGTGGCATCCAAATTTTTGACAGACGGACAGACGGACATGGCTATATCGTCTCGGCTATTGATGCTGATCAAGAATATATGTACTTTATGGGGTCGGAGATGCTTCCTTCTGCCTGTTACATACTTTTGCACAAAACCATTATACCCTTATTTACCCATTTTATGGATTAAGGTTATAAAAAGCGGAAAGGAGGCTGGGGGCGGTATGGGTGGGTATGGCATCCACATATTTGATGCAGATCTATGTGGAATGTCAATTGCTATCTTGATACCAAATTTGGTGACTCTAGCTTAAAGTTTGTAAAAGGTGGGGAAAGGGTACAGGATTGGGTGGGCGTAGCTCTTAAACTTTGATGCAGATTTTTGGGGGTCGTTGCCAGCTATTTCCTACCAAATTTGGTGGCTCTAGCTCCACAACTCTGGAAGATACACACATTCCCGTTTATTGACGAAGCATTGGGGTGGATGGGGCGGCTAGGGTTGTATTGGTGGGCGTGACATCCAAACATTTGATTCATTTTTTGGTGGGTGATCATCACCTATCTTGGCAACAAATTTGGCGAATTTAGCTCAAAAACTATGGAGATAAAGTCTTTTTTGACTTTAAAATGCTTCGGGCTGGGGGCGGAATTGGTGGTTGCGGCTCCGAAATTTTGATGCAGTTCTTTGGGGGTCGTTACCAGCTTTATGCGTACCAAATTTGGAGACTCTAGCTCCACAAATCTGGAAGATACACACATTCCCGTTATTGACGAAGCATTGGGGTGGATGGGGCGGCTAGGGCAGTCTTGGTGGGCGTGGCATCCAAACTTTTGATGCAATTTTTGGGGGGTAATCATCACCTATCTTGGCACCAAATTTGGTGGCTATAGCTCAAAAACTATGGAGACATAGGCTTTTTTTACTTTAAAATGTGGGGGTTGGGGGTGGGGGCGGAATGGGTGGGCGTGGCATCCAAATTTGTGATGCAGTTTTTGGAGGTTTCTAGTAGCTGTCTTCTTACCAAATTTGGTAGTTCTAGCTGTAAGCATGTGCGAAATATGTGGATTTATCGGTTTGAGTTATCGAATTTATCGAGTTACCAGCCCCCCAGTTATCTTGACACTTTAATTTACTATATTATAGATAAAGAGAAATGGAAAGTTTCAAGTGTCTAGCGTGAAGGGTGTGGAAAAAACTTGCAACCATACGGACGGACAGACGGACAGACACCATGACCTTTGGTATCGAGTATAATGAAAAATTTAAAATTGAAAAAAAAGAAGAGCGATTGTACTCAGACGTTTGGTTTAAGTACTTTTCTTTTTTAGTTGAGTGCATTAGTGAGCGATGCTCGCACAATGGGGGCCGGCATCTAACTGATGCTTCTTTAATAGTATATTCAACTCATTACTTTTCTTACAGCAACTTATTGTGAACAACAATGGACCTTACCTTATTTCTAAACATAAATAAGTTAATAAGTAAATATAAATAATATGCTGTGTGCTAACATTTACAACAGCAGAAAATTACAATAAAAACAAGTGGAAACGTTGCAGTCGGAAGCAACCGACTGCGGCATACTCGATACCAGTATTAAAATAGGTAAAAAGAGTCCTCATTGCAAAGGGATACGGGTGGGGCAGGGGTGTACGCTGCCCTAAAGATTCTCCGATGCAGATAGGGATGCCACCAACTATCTTCCTTCCAAATTTGGTGACTCTAGCTGAAAGTTTGTAAGTGCTGTTGAAAGGGGTGCTGGGGACGGTATGGGTGGGTGTGGCATCTGAATTTTTACTGCGGATCTTTGTGAAATGTCAATTGCTATCTTCATACCAAATTAGGTGACTCTAGCACGAATTTTGTAAAAGGTGGGGAAAGGGTACCATACGGACGGACAGACGGACAGACACCATGACGGACATTGCACAAAACCAATATACTCTTGACCTTCGGTATCGAGTATAATAAAAAATTAAATTAAGGGCACGCAAATACACATCCGTCACCAACGAAAGACAAACGGTTTTACTGATTTTACTCGGTAAAAATAACGAGAGCGCGTAGAGAGCGTGAGCAAATAGAACCGCAATTACGTCGCTCTAGAGCGGACAAAAGCGAGAGAGGTGCTGGAGAGCGAGAGTGAGATCCAGAAAATAGATAAGATGCTTGTTGTTAATGGACAAAATCACAAAATATGCAAAGCACAATATGCAAAGCCAATATACATATATATGTATGTTTGTTTTCTATATGGTTAGGCACTGCAGCGTCAGTTTGACTGCGACTTAAAATCAGTAGTTTTTGGCAAAATTAGAATACGCACACGTATATTTATACCACGTATATTTGCGATCACAGTTAGTATTACAAACCAATTAAACTAAGCTGTATCGTACACAAACACAAGAAAAACAAGTGGAAACGTTGCAGTCGGACGCAACCGACTGCAGCGTACTCGATACCGGTATAAAAAGGCCTGATTGCAAAGGGGTACGAATGCAGCAGGTGTGTACGCTGCCTTAAAGATTCTCCGATGCAGATGGGGATGCCACCAGCTATCTTCATACCAAGTTTGGTGACTCGAGCACGAAGTTTGTAAAAGGTGGGGAAAGGGGGCTGGGAGCGGTAAGGGTGGGCGTGGCATCCAAATTTTTATGCAGATCTATGTGGAATGTCAATTGCTCTTTTCATACCAAATTTGGTGACTCTAGCTCGAAATTTTAAAAATAGTGTAGAGGGGGGCTGGGGGCGGTATGAAAGGGAGTGGCATCAACATTTTTGATGCAGATATATGTGGAATGTCAATTCCTACCTTCCTTCCAAATTTGGTGACTCTAGCTCAAAGTTTGTAAAAAGTGGGGAAAGGGGGGCTGGGGGCGGTATGGGTGGGCGTGGCATCCAAATTTTGACAGACGGACAGACGGACATGGCTATATCGTCTCGGCTATTGATGCTGATCAAGAATATATGTACTTTATGGGGTCGGAGATGCTTCCTTCTGCCTGTTACATACTTTTGCACAAAACCATTATACCCTTATTTACCCATTTTATGGGTTAAGGGTATAAAAAGGAAACAAAACAAAAAATTTTTCTGTAAATTTATATGTACACTAGTAAGTAGCCCGCTTACTTCGATGCGTGGATAGTTTAGTTTTTTAGATACAAAATAAATAAATTCGAAAATATTTCCACCATTGAAGTAGAGAATCAGGCGCGTAATTTGTTGTTGTGGTTTTCCCAGCAGGCCTTATCCACTTATTGAGTTTAATTTTCAATTATTAACAAATTTTAAGAGCTTCTTTATTAACGACATTGGTTGTTTTTCCGCCAAGTGCTAATACAAATAAACTTTTTGGTGAGCTGATTCTCATTATTAACAGCAACAAAAAAGGGAAGAGCGATTGTACTCATATATATAAACATAAATAAGTTAATAAATAAATATAAATAATATGCTGTGTGCTAACATTTACAACAGCAGAAAATTACATTAAAAATAAATATTGACCATCCAAAAAACATTTAAACATGAAATTGAGACAATTTAAAATAATAGTCAATAGTTTTGGATAGTAGAAATTTGAATTTAAATGACTAGAAGCGCTATATCATTGATCTGGCAGCCTCGCATTTACTAGCTGCTGGCAGCCCAAAGCAGCTGTTATGGCATAATTTTTGTGCTCATATTGGGTCACACAGTGACAAATAAGTGACAATAATTTGTAAATATTAAGCAAATTAGTAACAAATACAACAATTTACATTAATTTTAATCATTTTTTCTGTTTCTTTTCAGGTGCTGGGATGACTGGGATGACTCCGCCACTGACGCTGAAGAAATTGCTGCATGCAATTTGGACCGCACTACGCCGATTCCAGGTAAGTACAAAACCACGCTGGACCACGACGAGGGAGATGACAAAAAGATGCTGTAGACGCCGCTAGAGTTGACCGATGGGATTCCAGCGACGACGATATGGACCAGGAAGGATGTATCCAGTTGGAAAGCAACAGCTAGAAGCGCTATTGCAATCTGATAACCAGTTTGCATCCAGGTTTGAATTGTGTTGTTTTGTGTTTGTTGCACGTTTTTTCTGAAAATATATAAACAGAATTTTGTTTTGCAGATTTCTAACTGCGGATTAGCCGGAGCAACTGGATGTTGTTTCATCCGCTGGATTTGTAGCCGCTCTATTTGTTTGCATACGCCAGTGCAAATGGCATGCAAATTTGCAAAAGTATGCCGCTACGCTGCAGACGCCCGAGTAGCCAGAAAACGCATGTGCCTGGTTGAAAAAGCTGCTGGTGTGCAGCCATCCACGCCGATCCACGCGTAGAACTTGCCGCTAATCGCTGTTTATTCATCCGGTGAGTATTTTGCTGTTGTTGTATTTTCCTGTTGTGATGTGTATTTGCTTGATTTTGTGCCAGATGATGCCTTAGTGATTGCCATATAATATCCTCTTAGGAAGTTTTCAATAGAAAACTCAGAGACTGTTTTCATTGAATAATCGTCGATCGCGCAACAACGTAAAATAAGTACGGATTGCTATTAATTGGCTATATACATAGAACATTATGTATATATTTATATGCCCATATAGGCATAAACAATCTTGAAGTATGCAACTTCCAGTGCTTGTGAAAACAAACTGCTACATTGAAAGCAGCAAGTTTGTAATTTTGTGCGTGTGTTTAATTTTAGCTCAAACACAGCTATGGTGTTTGAGCGTTGTGGATCAATTATAATTTCGGTGGCACAGATCTCTTTTGTGCTCACCTTCGGCAATCAAAATAGGCGTCAAAGGGGTTATTTGCAAACCATAGTCAGGTGTCTGTCAAACTTAGTGGTCCATAATTAGCATGTTATATGTCTTATTTTCTGTTATTAATGTCAATAGTGTAGTCATTAATAAGTCAAATTTCTTGTTCATTTCAGCCATCCCCGCAAGATTTTGTTGCAACCGAAGAACCATTGGATCAACTGCTGCTGGCATCTGCGAGGACGACCGAACTGTGTGTTCCTGAACAGGCTCCAGCTTCCTCATTTGCCGCTCGACTAGGACATCCTTGATTCCCAGTTGAGTCAGAGATAAAATCCTCTCGTTGTAGCCGTCTAGCCTTGGCTCTAGCTCAACCTCGAAGATCTTTAGTGGCTTATCCGTGAAGCGATGTTTCAGCACACTGATGTAGCGGGCACTAAAGCCCAGTTGGTCCAGCTGTGTCGTGATCCAGTCGCTTATAGTGGAGTAGTGCAGATTCCGGATGACAATACGATACCCTCGCACTGCACGCAGTTGATGGGTATGGAGTTGAATGTCCCCGTTGTCCAGAGACGCAATGATAGTTTTATATGCATCCAGATCCTTGCACAATATACGTAATCCACCACTAATGGAGCACTTGGTGGTGAATTTAGTAGCCGCCGAAGTTTTGTTGTGCATGTCAATAATTTTTGCATATCATCGACATCTGGCAGAAAAATAGTTGAAATTTTGCCGCTCAACGTAACTGGCTTTTGTTGCTGCTGTTGTTGTTGTTGCTGCTGCTCCTCACCAATTTGCTGCAAATTTTGCTGCTTTTGCTGGTGTTGCTGTTGCACTGGATGTTGCTGTTGTTGCTGTTGCTGCTTTTGCGCAGCTTGCTTGCTGGTTTGTGGTGGAGAGTCACACACATCCTGATCTAAATCACTGACGCACATCTTGCCCACGCTGCCGTCAGTAAAATTGGAACGCAGAACAGAAGAAGCGTGTTATTTACGACACGCTTTGGCATCTTTGTTTTGCGCTTTTTGCCAGCACCAACACACAGTTTTGGAGGCAATGAAACCTTGAGTACCTCAGTATTGGCAGAGGCAAAATACGTTTCATCCGATGTCTCGGATGTCCACAATCCTGATATCGCTATTGGACCCAGTCATCCATCCGTCGCTCCCATTACTGCAGCTTTAGAGCAATTGAGCAGCGCTTATATTGACTGCTTTGCCGTTGATCGTACTGGGAACAGTTTGCACTGCTTGCTTATGCTCTAATACTGCCAAAGCAGCATTAGATACATTTATTGGCACCAACTTTTTCGGCGTCGTATGCACTCCCGCGCTTTCGCCTGCATTGGTGTGTGTGCCAGCGGCCGAACGGCGGCATAATTGCTTATGATTTATTATTTCTGCCTTGCACAACGCATATATATTAACAGAAAATTCATTAATTTGTATGCGTGTACGGCTAGTTCAGTTCACATTTTTTTAACATTTTACACGATGTAAATCGAAGCGAACACTTCACGAACATATATTTAACAAACATTTAAACAACTAATCATTATTAATTGTGTATTTGCCAGTTATCCGCCTAACATTTGCCCGTTTTTACTTATTAGAATATAATTTGCTTCTTTTGTTTTTGAGTGCATTAATGAGCGATGCTCGCACAATGGGGGCCGTCATCTAACTGCCTTAATTTATTCAACTCATTACTTTTCTAACGGCAAATTATTGTGAACAAGAATGGACCTAACCTTATTTCGAAACATAAATAAGTTAATAAATAAATTTAAATAATATGCTGTGTGATAACATTTACAACAGCAGAAAATGACATTAAAAATCAATATTGACTATCCAAAAAATATTTAAACATGAACTTAAGACAATTTAAAATAAAAGTCAAGCAAGAGTATGCCGCTGACGCTGCAAACGTCCAAGTAGCCAGAAAACGCATGTGCCGGGTTGAAAAAGCTGCTGGTGTACAGCCATCCACGCCGATCCACGCGTAGAATTTTCCGCTTATCGCTGTTTATTCATCCGGTGAGTTTTTTCCTGTTGTTGTATATATTGGCTGTGATGCGTATTTGCTTGTTTTTGTGCCAGATGATGCCTAAGTGATTGCCATATAATATCCTCGTACGAAGCTTTCAATAGAAAACTCAGAGACTGTTTTCATTGAATAATCGTCGATCGCGCCACAACGTAGAATAAGTACGGAGCGCTATTAATTGGCTATATACATAGAACATTATGTATATATATATATTATTTATATGCCCATATAGGTTTAAACAATCTTGAAGTATGCAACTTCCAGTGCTTGTGAAAACAAACTGCTACATTGAAAGCAGCAAGTTTGTAATTTGTGCGTGTGTTTAATTTTAGCTCAAACACAGCTATGGTGTTTGAGCGTTGTGGATCAATTATAATTTCGGTGGCACAGATCTCATTTGTGCTCACCTTCGGCAATCAAAATAGGCGTCAAAGGGGTTATTTGCAAATCATATTCAGGTGTCTGTCAAACTTAGTGGTCTATAATTAGCATGTTATTTGTCTTATTTTCTGTTATTAATGTCAATAGTGTAGTCATTAATAAGTCAAATTTCTTGTTCATTTCAGCCATCCCCGCAAGATTTTGTTGCAACAGAAGAACCATTGGATCAACTGCTGCTGGCATCCGCTAGGACGACCGAACTGTGTGGAGTTGCTGCTGATGGCGTTGCTGCTTATCCTGGAGTCTCTGTTGGAAGTTCGTCAGGTGAGTGCTAATCCCACGCGTTATTTGGCTGTACGTTGGTTATTAATGATATTTTTGTCTTTTTGTTTTATGTCATTTCGCTGCTGCTGCTGCTGTTGTTGTTGCTGCTGCTGAGATGCTGGACGGATTTGCTGCTGCTTTTGCGCACGGGGAGTGCGTTCATGCTGCTGTTGTTGCTGGACTGGCGCTCGAAGCTGTCGACTGCTACTTTTATTATAATTATTATTGACTGCAGTGTAGTCTAGCTTGAGTTTTGATAATAAAAGCCTGTTCCTAGCTTGTTTAAAAGTTGAGCAACCTCTATAACTGGCTATGTGATTGCCCTTTCAGTTCGCACATGTAGCTGTTGTGGACCTGGGTTTGGTGCAGGTAGTAGTGGCATGTTTGCCTGCACACTTCATGCAGACAAACCCTTTTTGGCAGTAGTTTTTACTGTGGCTGAATTCCTGACAGCGATGGCACTGAACAGGCTCCAGCTTCCTCATTTGTCGCTCGACTAGGACATCCTGGATAACCAGTTGAGTCAGAGATAAAATCCTCTCGTTGTAGCCGTCTAGCCTTGGCTCTAGCTCAACCTCGAAGATGTTTAGTGGCTTACCCGTGAAGCACACTGATTTAGTGGGCACTAAAACCCTTGCACAATATACGTAAGGCACCACTAATGGAACACTTGGTGGTGAAGTTAGAAGCCGCCGAAGACTTTGTTGAGCATGTCAATGTTTTTTGCATATCATCGACATCTGGCAGAAAAATAGCTGAAATTTTGCCGCTCAACGTAACTGGCTTTTTTTGCTGCTGTTGTTGTTGCTGCTGCTGCTCCTCACCAATTTGCTGCATACTTTGCGAGATAGTGAGCTGCAGTGGCTGCACAACTGTAGCCTGGCTGTTGCTGTTGTTGCTGCTGCTGTTTTTGCGCAGCTTGCTCGCTGGTTTGTGGTGGAGAGTCACACACATCCTGATCCAAATCACTGACGCAAATCTTGCCCACGCTGCCGTCAGTAAAATAGGAACGCAGAACAGAAGAAGCGTGTTTTTTACGACACGCTTTGGCATCTTTGTTTTGCGCTTTTTGCCAGCACCAACACACAGTTTTGGAGGCAATGAAACCTGGAGTACCTCAATATTGGCAGAGGCAAAATACGTTTCATCCGATGTCACGAGAAGAGCCATATCAAGGGTTGGAAAATCAACGAGGTGTCGGTTATAAAAAGGCTTGTTTGTAAGGATTACAAACGATTAAACTTTATTAATTTTAATCCGGAATCAGACGATCTGATCACTAGGGCAGCCAATTCCAAAAGTGACCATGCTTAGGTATCGTTCTTACAATTATCGGTACATATAACAACATAAGGTGAATGTCTTAATCTAGGTTTTATCGATATGCGATGTATCGAATATTATTACACGCTTTCGTATATTTTTTTTTATTTTTTTATTTTTTTTTTTATTTAAATTAGTTCCATCCAAACCTGTTAGGAGGTTTAATGGATCGTCCAAATCTTGACACTTTTATTTGCTCGAACTCTTCTTCCGAGCTGAAGCTGCTAGCGGTTTCATAGTCTACCGATACGTCATGGTTAATTTCGTTAACAGTTTCATTCTCAATTGTTACATTTTCGGTTTGTTCTATATTTATATTTTGGGATTGTTGTATGTTTACATTTTCGGATTTTTCTATATTTATATCCTCGGATTGTTCTATATTTCCATTTTCGGATTGTTCAATAATTACATTTTCGGATTGTTCTAAGTTTACATTTTCAGGTTGTTCAATTATTACATTTTCGGACTGTTCTATGTTTACATTTTCATTGTTTACAAAGGTATTGTCATAGTAACAGTCTTTATTGTCACGATTATTACTTTCAGATTTATTCATGAGTCTTCTATTTCTCCTAAAATAGTTATTATGATCATCCTTTATAATGTAGGATCTTTCATTTACTCTTTCCTTAACGACCCCATATGCCCACTCGTTGGATTTTTTCTTAAATTGGATTTTATCACCGATGTTAAATGGACGTAAATTTTTTGAGTGCATGTTAAAGTATAATTTTTGTTTGGACTTCTTATCAATGAACCTTTTCAAAATTGTTTCTTCATCAATCAAATTTCGATACAGTAAAGATTTCTTATTGGCATTTTGGTCTTACACATTCTACCAAAGAACAACTCACATGGAGCAAGGTTTAAACTTGCTACCGGGTTGGAATTGTATTCGAGGATTCTATACTGATAATTACTGAGTTCCGAACAACGTTTTAAAATGTTCTTTGCAATCGCCACTCCCTTTTCTGCTAATCCAATGCTCTGAGGGTATCTTGGACTTGAAAACTGTAGCACTATGTTACATTGATCAGCGAAGGTTCTAAACATGAGTGAGTTGAATGGATTGTTGTGACATTTTAGTTTTGATGGGTAGCCGTAGCTTTAAAAAGATTTTCTAAGTTCTTCAATGACATCCGATACTGCTTTCCTTTAAGCTGGCTAACATTCAGAAAATTGGAGTACGCGTCAAAAATTGAAAGAAAATTTTTCCTCTATATTCAAAAATTTCCATTCCTGCCATATGAAAGGATATTCCGGTGTTTCGTCTTCTACCAACGGTTCCTTTTGGTTGTTTCTCCGAAACTTTTCACATACCTCGCAAGCATACACCAATTCTTTAATCTGTTCGGTCATGTTAGGCCAATAGTAGAGTTTACGTGCTCGGGCTAACGTTTTTTCGATACCTAGGTGAGATTCGTGAACTTGTCTCAAAATTTGGCTTTGCAGCTTAGCTGGAATTATTAGTCTGCATGAGCGAAAAAGAAGCCCTTGTTCAAAGTGTAATTCAGACTTTAATTTATAAAATTGCTGGCAAAATTTGTTTACTTTATGAAATGATGGCCATCCTTTTTCAACAAAATCGGAAATCATTTGATAATCTTCATCATTTTTCAAAACCTGTCTATAGCATTTATAGTTCTCTTCTGAGAGACAGGCTGCACGAGTTACTATGTGAATGACATTTGCTAATTCTGAAATTTCAACTTCTTCGGGTAGCTGGGCTAGTAACAGACAATCTGCTACCAGCATTTCCCTTCCCGGTGTATATTTTACTGACATCTTTGGATACTTAAGTAAATAAAGAAGCATTCGCTGCAATCTCATTGTCACGGAGTCAATGTCTCGTTGGACTAAGACTTCTAGGGGCTTATGGTCGCTTTCTACCAAAAATTCTCGTCCATATACATAATAGTGGAACCTTTCACATGCGAAAACGATTGCCAGAAGCTCTTTTTCGATTTTTGCCCAATATTGTTCACTTTTTGTCAGTGTGCGTGAAGCAAAACAAACTGGATGCCCGTGCTGGGAGAGAACGCAGCCAAGACCATCTTTCGACGCATCAGTTTGAATAACAACGGGCTTGGTATTGTCATACACAGCTAGAACTGGATTGCTCGTTATAGTTTTAAGCAAATCATTGAGTTCGTTTTGATGCTCAATAGTCCACTCAAACGGGGTATCAATTCTAGTAAGGTTCCTGAGTTTAGCAGTTCTAGATGACAAGTCTGGAATGAACCTAGCTAGGTACTTAAAAAGTCCAAGAATGCGCAGCACTCCAGATTTGTCTTTTGGAGTTTGAATGTTCTGAATTGCTTCTAGGTGCTTTCTTTGTGGTTTAATAAGGTTTTCCGATAAGATGTGACCCATTAATTCAACTTGTGTTTTCCTATATTGGACTTTGTCAGGATTAAAGCGAACACCATTTGATTTTGCCCGCTGCAGTACTTTGAGTAATGTTTCATCATGTTCCTCAAAACTATCTCCTAAAATTCCTATGTCGTCAAAGTATATGATCACATTTGGTATGTCCCCAAATATTTGTATCATGATACGTTGAAACATTTCGGGAGCGCTATTGATTCCAAATGGAACATGATTAAATTTGAATCTACCGAATGGGCTCATAAATGTCGTCAAGTCAGAGCTCACTTCATCGAGTTCCATTTGCCAGAACCTATGAGACAAGTCTAGAATTGTAAAAACTTTTTATGGGATAATTGTACCATAAAATCGTCTATTGTCGGTATTAGGTAATGCTCACGTTTAATTGCTTCGTTAAACGGTTTGGGGTCTAAACAAAGTCGCAGTTTTCCATTCGCTTTTTCTACTACTTGTAAATTATTCACCCAACTGGTGGGATATGTCACCGGCGAAATAATTTTTTCCTTAACCATCGAGTTCAACTCCTGTTCCAAGCAAGCTTTGAGGGAACCTTTTTTATAATGCAGTACTGGGTTTGCATTATCCTTTAAAATTATTGATTGCTTGTTTGGCAACTTGCCAAGTCCCTGAAATAATTGCTTGAATTTTTCCACAAACCCCTCTTTGGTATTAGGTAAGTTGCATACTGTATCGATATTTAAATGTTTTATGAGATTCAATTCTACGGAAGATTTAAGACCTATTAAAGGTTCACATTTCATATCTACAACTAAAAATTCAATACATTTTCCATTTGGAAATTTGAATCATAACAGTTTGCTATAGCTATTCCATAATTGTTTACTTTAACATTGTTGTAATCAAAAATAAGAAGGTTTTCTTTTTTAATTTCAAGTTTTAACTTTTTAGCTATATCTATTGGAATACAGTTGACATCCGCGCCAGTATCCACTTTAAATGTTACAACTTGTTCATTGATTTTAAATGTTTTCGTCCATCTATCGCTCTTAAATCCACACTCGCTTATTCTTAAAATTGAGGAATTAGTCTCTACGTATACATTTGCTTATCTTTATTATTTTTACCTGGTTTCACCCAATTGGTTCTGGCTCCGGATGATGGCTGGCGCTCCACATCTTTTTGTCTGTTGTTGTCGCCACCCTTTTTCCTTGCTTGCAATATTTGGCGAAATGTCCTAATTTTCCACAGACATAGCATGTTGTTTCCTTGGCACGACACTCGGACAAATGTTTTGGGTTGAATACAGCTCCACAATTATAGCACTTTCGAACAACTGCGTTGATTGTCATACTCTCTGTGTCATTATTCTGCTTTTGCAGAAACTCGTTGTTTTAGCAGCTGCTTCAAGGCTTTACATTCGTTGATGATATCCTCCAGTTTCTTATTTTTGACTCTAGCAGCTTAAGCTGCAATTTTTTATCATTAATCCCAATAATAAGGCGATCAGACAGCATTCTTTGTTCATAGGCCTTGCCACAGTCACATTTGAAATCACACATCTGTACCTGCTTGCGAAGTTGTGTCTCAATTTCCATAAACGGCTGGCCTTCATTCTGCACGATGTTGTTGAATTTGTAGGATTCCATTGTAATGTTTTTTAACGGAGTACTATAGTTGTCGAAAGCTTTGAGTACATCTTCGAGGGTGCGGCTAACAACTGCTGCAGACGCTGACGACGCTTCTGATGACGCCATTACGGTGCCTACCATGCCGTTTGCAGATCCATCATTCGGGAACATTACATTATATATTTCCGTAGCTTTGGACCCAGCCAACCATAAAAACGTGGCTATCTTCTTAGCTTCCGGTTCATGATAAATGATCTTTTCCATTTTGGCCACTCGTTTGCCAAATTTGAGCAGTCGATTTCCTGCAATACATGTTCCATTGTGTTCTTTATGTTTCCAAGATTAATATTTTTACTTCTGACACCATATAAAAAAGGCTTGATTGTATGGATTACAAACAATTAAACTTTATTGATTTTAATCCGGCATCAGACGATCTGATCACTAGGGCAGCCAATTCCAAAAGTGACCATGCTTAGGTATCGTTCTTACAATTATCGGTACATATAACAACATAAGGTGAATGTCTTAATCTAGGTTTTATCGATATGCGATGTATCGAATATTATTACATTGGTGTCCACAATCCCGATATTGCTATTGGACCCAGTCATCCATCCGTCGCTCCCATTACTGCAGCTTTGGAGCAATTGAGCAGCGCTTATATTGACTAGTATGAGTGCCGCTCATAGCGGGAATTGTCTTTGTATGCGTGTGTAAGCGAGACTTCACTGAATAAGGGTAACTTATTGCACATGCATTTCTTGCCTTACGCGGCATAATTGTTTATGATTTATTATTTCTGCCTTGCACAACGCATATATATTAACAGAAAATTAATTAATTTGTATGCGTGTACGGCTAGAGATATCACTTGCAGGTCTTTATGCACGCGTGAGTTCACATTTATTAACATTTTACACGATGTTAAACGAAACGAACACTTCACGAGCATATATTTAACAAACATTTAAACAACTAATCATTATGAATTGTGTATTTGCCAGTTATCCGCCTAACATTTGCCCGTTTTACTTATTAGACTATAATTTGCTTCTTTTTTTTGAGTGCATTCGTAAGTGAAAATACGAGGTTATGTTCTGCTGAGCAGCACGTCTCAGACTAACGCAAGTGTTAAAAAATCAATTTTAGCACTTATTTATCAAAGACAAGCCCACAATAGTGGCACAAACTGTGTACACACCCTCTGAAGTCGCTGTTTGTGATAGCAAGTGAAAGTGAAGAAGTTATTTTATTCAACAAACTCTGTGCAAATTAATGAAAAGTGGGACTCCGCTGCCTGACAGCCACATCATTGCAAGTGTTGCAAAACAGATTTTGGTTGTCTAATAGCTTACCGTTAGTCTGGTTCGGGTACCAGATAGAAGCTTTGAGCAAGTCCTTCAACTGTCCCCAGGGTTGAAGTATTGGCTTGGATCGCGAAAACTGATGCATACGTCTAGGCGGTCAATTAAACCTCGGCTAAATGCTAAGCAGCAAAACAAACTGATTGAAATGACGAAAAATAAAGTGCTTCTTTTGATGGAAATCCAAAAATATTTAATTTTTGAAGCAACAGAGAATGACTAACAGAATCAAATGCCTTACTAAAATCGGTGTAAACAACGTCAGTTTGCATTTTTTCCTGGAACCCTTGATAACAAGCGAAGTGAATTCAAGAAGGTTAGTTATAGTATATCTATGCCTAACAAAACCTTGTTGATAAGGCGATATAATTGAACTACATGTGTGTTGCAGTTGAGAACATATAATTTTTCAAAGACTTTAGGAATGACGGACAACTTGGATATGCCCCTATAATTTTTAACGTTAGACTAAGAAGAATTTTTATGGAGTGGAATGATAAAAGATTCCTTCCATATAGCACGGAACACTGTTGTGTCAACCGACAAGTTAAATAATTTATGTAATGGTTTACAAAGTGAATCCGCACAGTATCTAAGAATACAACCTGGCACTCCATCAGGACCAGACAGATAGCCTGGTTTGATAGAGTTAAGGTCACTTAGAAGCGTTCACTCAGTTATAACTGGGATATATATGCAATTAGACGATTGCACTTGAAAAGGATAGGAATTGCTAGTTCTATGTAAATTCGTTGAATATACTGATTGAAAATACTCAGCAAATAGATCGGCTACTGCCTGATCAGAACTTGCTTTTGTATTATCAAGGTTTACTGAAGACGGCAAGCAAGAAGATTTATGTTTGGAGTTAACAAATTCATAAAAATGTTTAGCGTCACGTGAAAAGTTTAGTCTACAACGATTTAGATAATTATTATAACAAGTTGTGTAAACAGAAAGAAAACTTAATTTTGCTACTAAATACGAAGATAAATCAAAAGTAGTTCCCGATTTTTAAATTGTTCGTATAATCTTGTCTTCGCGTTTTTCAATTTCGATAGTTCCCTCGTAAACCAAGGTGGCTTATTAACACTTGAAGAATAAGTGATGGGAACGCAAATATTCAAAAGCGAATTCAAAGTCCCATAAAATATGGCAATGGCAGTTTCTGTATCACTACTAGAATAAAGAAGAGACCAATTAGTATGCTGAAGAAGATAATTTAATTAATAAAGTTAGTTTTACGAAAGCAACGAGTTTTTAAAGGATACTGCACTAGGGTTAAGAATTTCGATGCATAGTTCTATGGTTGGATGGTAGGTATCTTCCCGAAGCACTAAAGGGGTATTCTACTAGCATTACTACAATCTGAGTCTAAATCAAATATCAAGTCCAACATTCTACCACTACAGTTATGCACCCTGTTAACTTGCGATAGGCCTAACTCCAGTAGGCCATCTATAAAATCATCAGAAGTGACTGGTAACACCGCCGAAGATGTGACATTCACAGACCATACAACATGTGGCAGATTAAAATCACCAACCACTATCATATTATCCATATCTGTCAAAAATGACGAGACAAGTTGCAGGGCACTCAGATGGGATGAGTGAATGTTAATATCAGTTTGAGGAGGAATATAAAGCAAGTCACATAAAGTGAACGGCTGTTTAGTAATATTTTAACACATAAAAGCTCTATGTCCGAAAGATGCGGAAAAAGAATCTGTTCAGAGGAAAAACAAGAGTCAACAGCAATGAGAACACCACCCCCCTTGCGGGTGGTGCGATCGTATCTGTACAAGCTATATTTTGAAGAAAAAAACGGAATAATCAGATATATCGGGTTTTAACCAGGTTTCCGTGAGTACTACTATATGTGAATCAAATGATAAGCTGTTAATATGTAATGTAGAAAGTTTAGTGTTGAGGCCTCTAACGTTTTAATAGGCCAAGCTAAGTAGTTTTGTTAGTTTTTTGCGACCGAGGTGGAGGCAACTGGGTAGCTAACAGGCGGTGCACTACTAATCCTATTATTATTACTTCGCCTATTCTCATACTCCTTTACAACAAGCTGCTGCGGCCAGCATTTTTCTGAACAAATTGTCGAAAAGAGTTCAGGCGGCACGCTCAACTTGAAAGGTTATAAGTAATAGTTCTTGCCGGCGAATCAAATAACGTTAATGGGCTGGCCGTAGTTTGATTAATGCTGGGCACCAGAAGGGGCTTCGTGGGGATGATAGATGGGACAATAAGCGGTTAAATTCCGTTTACTGTTCTAACGTGACCTAAAAATCTGTTTCTTTTTCATCCATTCGCACTTATCTAGCTGTAGTTTTAAATTTGCTTCTCTTAGCTTTTCGAAAACCTTTCTCAGTGATATATACCTTGCTTCATCATTTCTTTATTTGTTTATCAACTTCTTCGTCGAAGCTTTGTGCGTACCTATATGGTCTTTTGTAAATGGGGTCTTCATGCTTGGTTGTGATTGTGTGTTGTATATTATTATTGAAGGTCAGATTATCACCCTCTTTATACTGGATATCTTTAAACCCAAATAAAACTTTTCTTAATTCCCTTTTCTCTTCTGCATTGAGATGCTCTAATCTAAACTGCTTGCTTTCTAACAACTCATTTCCAGTGCATAAGCTATATGCAAATCTCTTGTTAATGGTGGATCTAGACATTCTTCTAAGTTTTCGTTATAAGAGTTGGAAATCTCCAAGTTGTATAAACTCTTCCTCTTAGTTGATCCTAGCTTTACAATCTGTTAGGAACGTTCGGCCTAATAGGATGTCAAATTTCTTTGAGAAATCATGAATGTAAAATTTTTGATCGGTCGGACAAAATCTACTTGGTGCTAACGATATGCTTTCGTTTAAAATTACTTTCCCACTTATTTATGACAAGTTTTAAAATCAATCTTAGCACTTATTAATCAAAGACAAGCCCACAATAGTGGCACAAACTGTGTACACACCCTCTGAAGTCGCTGTTTGTGATAGCAAGTGAAAGTGAAGAAGTTATTTTATTTAACAAACTCTGTGCAAATTAATGAAAAGTGGGACTCCGCTGCCTGACAGCCACATCATTGCAAGTGTTGCAAAACAGATTTTGGTTGTCTAATAGCTTACCGTTAGTCTGGTTCGGGTACCAGATAGAAGCTTTGAGCAAGTCCTTCAACTGTCCCCAGGGTTGAAGTATTGGCTTGGATCGCGAAAACTGATGCATACGTCTAGGCGGTCAATTAAACCTCGGCTAAATGCTAAGCAGCAAAACAAACCGATTGAAATGACGAAAAATAAAGTGCTTCTTTTGATGGAAATCCAAAAATATTTAATTTTGAAGCAACAGAGAATGACTAACAGAATCAAATGCCTTACTAAAATCGGTGTAAACAACGTCAGTTTGCATTTTTTCCTGGAACCCTTTGATAACAAGCGAAGTGAATTCAAGAAGGTTAGTTATAGTATATCTATGCCTAACAAAACCTTGTTGATAAGGCGATATAATTGAACTACATGTGTGTTGCAGTTGAAAACATATAATTTTTCAAAGACTTTAGGAATGGCGGACAACTTGGATATGCCCCTATAATTTTTAACGTTAGACTAAGAAGAATTTTTATGGAGTGGAATGATAAAAGATTCCTTCCATGTAGCAGGGAACACTGTTGTGTCAACTGACAAGCTAAATAATTTATGTAATGGTTTACAAAGTGAATCCGCACAGTATCTAAGAATACAACCTGGCACTCCATCAGGACCAGGCATATAGCCTGGTTTGATAGAGTTAAGGTCACTTAGAAGCGTTCACTCAGTATAACTGGGATATATATATGCAATTAGACGATTGAACTTGAAAAGGATGGGAATTGCTAGTTTCACTTGAGTGCATTAGTGAGCGATGCTCGCACAATGGGGGCCGGCATATAACTGATGCTGCCTTAATTTATTCAACTCATTACTTTTCTTACAGCAACTTATTGTGAAAAAGTATGGACCTAACCTTATTTCTAAACATAAATAAGTTAATAAATAAATATAAATAATATGCTGTGTGCTAACATTTACAACAGCAGAAAATGACATTAAAAATAAATATTGACTATCCAAAAAACATTTAAACATGAATTGAGACAATTTAAAATAATAGTCAATAGTTTTGGACAGTAGAAATTTGAATTTAAATGACTATCATTGATCTGGCAACCTCGCATTTACTAGCTGCTGGCAGCCCAAAGCAGCTGTTATGGCATAATTTTGTGCTCATATTTGGTCACACAGTGACAAATAAGTGACAATAATTTGGGGATGACTGGGATGACTGGGATGACTCCGCCACTGACGCTGAAGAAATTGCTGCATGCAATTTGGACCGCACTACGCCGATTCTAGGTAAGTACAAAACCACGCTGGACCACGACGAGGGAGATGACCAAAAGATGCTGTAGACGCCGCTAGAGTTGACCGATGGGATTCCAGCGACGACGATATGGACCAGGAAGGATGTATCCAGTTGGAAAGCAACGGCTAGAAGCGCTATTGCAATCTGATAACCAGTTTGCATCCAGGTTTGAATTGTGTTGTTTTGTGTTTGTTGCACGTTTTTCTGAAAATATATAAACAGAATTTGTTTTGCAGATTTCAAACTGCGGATTAGCCGGAGCAGCTGGATGTTGTTTCGTCCGCTGGATTTGAAGCCGCTGACGTTGCAAACGCCCGAGTAGCCAGAAAACGCATGTGCCTGGTTGAAAAAGCTGCTGGTGTGCAGCCGTCCACGCCGATCCACGCGTAGAATTTGCCTCTAACCGCTGTTTAGTCATCCCGTGAGTAATTTCCTGTTGTTGTATTTTCCTGTTGTGATGCGTATTTGCTTGTTTTGTGCCAGATGATGCCTAAGTGATTGCCATATAATATCCTCGTAGGAACTCTTCAATAGAAAACTCAGAGACTGTTTCATTGTGGATATATATGGATATTGAATACAATGTATATTTATATATGTATTTTATTTTCTGCAAATATATTTTTTGAATGTAGATTAATATTAGAAAATAATTTGATTTGTGTATATACATTTTATTATTATTATTATTTTTTTTTCTTTATTAAAAATATAGAGTTGGCCATATGGCCATGCGATATGGAAAGGGAATCCTCCTTGCATATCATAGCACAATGTGTAGCCTTAGTGGGGAAGAGAAGCAGGTTTCTAGGAAAACATGTTATTCAGTTCACTGACCTGAAGACCATCGATCCAGTAAATATACTTGCCTTCGTACAAGGACTGGGTCTGATGGAAGAGCTTTAAGCCAAGAAGGGGGCACAATAGATCTTTTAGGTCGCAGTGCACTTCACCCCAATTATAATAATAATGTATGGCCATACTAAAAATATTTATGAAATACAAATTTTTAACCTATCCTTATGAATTTTGTTGTTGTTTATTTTATTTTCTTTAATTAATATTGTAAAGGAGTAATTTAGCCAGGGTATAAACTCAGTCTGGCCAGGTACACCTCACAAGAATATTTATATATTTTGGTGAGACTTTACTGTGCGCGGTTTTACAAGTCGGAAAGGGGAATGCTTGCGTCTGCACCAACGCGACGACCGACACACTCAGCAGCCAGAGTATAAGGCGACTCAGCTTGACTCGCGTATGCGCGTGTACGAAAACCAAAGAAGAGGAATAGAAAGAAAGAAAAACACACCGCAGTTTCACTCCACTGGGTCATTCAGATCATACTAAATATTATTCGTACAATGACAGCCTAAACTTAACTACATATATATCTAACCTACATGTATGAACCGCGACGAACTATCCCCTTACCTTATCTTTTCTAAACCAGACTCTATAACTTGCTACTTATGAGCACACTATTTCGCTTCTCTCCTTTTTTTTCCGTTTTTTTATTCTTTAAGCGCGTACGCGTCCGCTCACCTTAGTGTATCAATCGCAACTCCCCGCCCACGCTTTTACTTCGGCCATCGAACTTGGGAGCGAGTTTCGCTGCGAACCCTTCAGTGGCTTTAGAGAGTTGATGTGCTCTTAGTAACACCAACGTATTGAGTCCTGGTCGCCATTCCCTTCTCCTGAGGTTATAGTTCCTCCCTTGGTCCTTCGACGCTCGCTGCAAATTAGTCTGAACGATACTGAAAACCTCCCTTAATCTTCTTGCCCGGTCTTCTGGCGCTTGCGGCATGTTTCCGGATCCGGGTGTCATCTCGTCGTACAAGGACGCTGGTAAGCGGGGTTCTCTCCCTGCATCAGAAAAGCTGGTGAGAATCCTGTAGAGTCTGCCACACTGGAGTTAACCGCCAACGAAATTTCCGGTAACAATTCGTCCCACGAACTTTGGTGACCTGTTATAAACTGCGCGATCATCGATTTTACTGTCCGATTGGTCCTTTCTGTCGGGTTTTCTTGTGGACAATATGGGGCAGTGTGCTGCAACTCCACGCCCAACGAGTTCAAAAACGACTTAAAATTCCGGCTCGTAAACTGCACTCGTTGTCGCATACAAACTTTCTGGGTATGCCAAAACGACATAATACACGCTCACGGAACGCCTTCTGCAGTTGGGCCGCTGTCGCTCGCTTCAAGGGGACCAGCTCCACCCATTTTGAAAACGCATCATGGAATGCCAGGAGCATCGTGTTCCCGTGTTTCGAGCGCGGTAAGGGCCCTACAAAGTCGGCGCATAGTACAGCCATGGGCTCAGCCACCTGTCGCGTCAACATCTGTCCAGCCGGCTTTATTTGTTCCGTCTTAAACCTCTGGCACGATTCGCAGTACTGAACGTACTTCGCTGCGTCTCGGAACATTCCAGGCCAGTAGTAGCGTTGTGCCAGACGCATTATCGTCTTCCGTACTCCTTGGTGCCCGGCCGTCGGTGCGTCGTGGCACTCCAGCAACACTCGTTTCCTCTGATCCTCGTCGATGCACAGCTTCCAGGGGATGTAGTCGTCGTCATCCGCACGGTGTCCGAGGTGTCTATAGAGTTGACCGTTCTCTTCCATATAATCGGCGTACTTCACTGGGTCTTTAGCCATCTTTTCTTTCATCCTCTCGATCCACTTGCCGGACGATTTTCCTGTACCGCTTGTTGCAAGTTCTCCACGGGTTGCCGGGATAAGGCGTCCGCTACTACGTTGAGCTTCCCTCGTCTGTACCGTACGTCAAATTGGTACTGCTGCAGCTCCAGTGCCCAGCGCGCTATCCTCCCCGACGGGCTCTCGATCGAATTCAACCATTTCAAAGCCATATGGTCGGTTACTACCTCGAACCGATATCCTTCCAGGTAGCATCTCATCTTCCGGATTGATCAGCAAATGCATGTGGCTCCATATCTGGTCCGATAACCGTATCCAAAGCTCGTTGGAATGTCGCGCACGCCGAGTGCAAACCGAAAGGCATTACACGCCACTGGAATAAGCCTCTACCGGGTACCGTTAACGCTGTACACTCCTGACTATCCGCAGCCATGGGAATTTGCCCGTAACCGTGCTTGAGGTCGAGCGTGGAGATGTACCGCGCATGTCTTAATCGCTCCAAAATGTGATTATTCCTTGGTACGGGGTATGCATCTGGCAAGGAGTGAGCGTTGAGTTGCCTATAATCGATGCACATCCGCCACTCGCCTGTTTTCTTCTTAACCAGCACGATCGGGGCGCTGTGCGGGCTGCGGGAGGGCTCTATCACGCCGGCTCGCAGCAGCTCGTCTACTTGCTCGTTGATCACCTGTTGCATCGCAGGGTTTTTGGGGTAGTACCTCTGCTTAATCGGCTTGTCGTCCCTCATGATGATCCGGTGCTCAGCTACGTGTGACACCCCTTGCAGCTCGTCAAAGAGAGCCAATTCCGCTTTCAATGTTTCCTTTATCTCTGGTTCCAAGTCCTCTGGCCACTCGTTTTCCCTGGTTTCGACGCTTTCCACCGGTGTTATTGCGGGGCCAGGTATGACGCACCCTCCTACCTCGCCGAACCGTTGTACTCCTGCCGTTGTCGCGTCCACGCTGTCTCCTCGAACCGTTCCCAACGCGATGCTGGGCTGAGGTGCCCCAGGGGCATCCTTCTCCTGCCTTGATCCGCCGTCCTCCTCCGGTTTGCTCACAACTTTCATTAGGACCTGCTCCTCCTCTATATCTGGTACTTCCACAGCTTCCAAAATTAACCTAGCCTTGCCACATTCGATGGTCGTCCCCACCCGGCACAAAAAGTCTATCCCTAGTATAATGTTGTCTAGCATCGAGGGCATCACGAGCATACTCACCGTGACCTCTGTCCCCGCTAGACCAACTTTTACCCTCAATAGCTTTTTTACCTCTAAAGTGGACCCATCGGCTAGGCGAATTTTCGCGCAGGCGTCCAGCATCTCGCCCCCGCTGGTCACCTTGCGGGAAAACTCCTCACTAATAAAACTCCTAGTCGCCCCTGTATCTACTGTCGCAGTCGCTACTTGGTCCCCGACCCTTACAGTAGCGACTATCCGCCCGTCTTCCACTCTTAAAGGGTATTCTAGGTTCGGGACTGGTTCATGTCGGCCCCCATCGGGTCCCGTCCCGGATGGTGCCGCATATCGTTTCCCGCCCTTGACTGCTGACAACACTGGCTGGTATTGACCCCCTTGGCCCCACACTGCCGACAAAACTGTACCCGTGGATTGGGGCACTCCTTGGCAAAATGACCCTCTTGCGAACAGTTATAGCATAGCCTCTTCCCGCCTAGAGCTCTCGACTGCTCTTGGCTGATCATCCCGTTTGAAATTACTCCCGTATACCCAAGCGGTGGCGTATTCCCCACGTTACCGCTTGACCCTGGCTGTGGTTGCGTCCGGAAAGGATTAAAATGTTTGGCGGGGGCTACCTCACCGGCTAATCCATCCGAATACCTGCTACCCCCTGTCCTACTCCGTGCTGCACGCTCGCGACTTTGTTGTCTCACATTCTCGTACTCGGCTGCCATCTGAGTCAGCTGCGCCAGAGAGGGGAAGTCCCCTCTACGAATGTACAAACGGTACTCGGGTGCCAAATTCTCGTATACCTTATGCAATTCTTGTTCTGCCCTGTACCCCGCGTGGTACATCATACCTCGCAGCTCGAGCAAGTAGTCCTTGAACGGCTCGTTATCCAGTTGCCGTCGTGCCCGTATACTGTCTTCTAACCTGTCGAAATACTGGGGCGGTAGAAAAAACTCCAAGAACTCGGCTTTAAATGTCGCCCAAGTCGCGTCCCTTAGCCTACTTATTGATAGCCACCGCGCGGCCTTACCCGTTAGAGCCTCGCTCATTGCCCTCGGCAACCGGTCTAAGCCTATGTCGTATGACAACGCCCTGTCCTCAATTGCCTCCTGGAAAACTAATGGGTCGGTGCACCCATTGAACAGGATACCCCACTTCCGGACTAGTTCGGGGACGACCATCCCGTTCCTAGGGTACTATAGCTATCACTAGAATTAAGATGGGGGTTCACCTGTCTCACCGGGGTATCTTCCCGGATGCCAGAGGTGACCCTACTCGTATATCGGGGATACATGCTGTATTCTGTGGGGAAAATTCATTATAAATCGTACTGTTGGAGGGCGGACGCAAATGCTCCGTGCCACCGGTCTGTATTGATGGGATTGCCGCATCTGATTCAGACTTCTGCCTAGGTCGTATTCCTCCAAAAGAAGCGGCAGTCCGGGTAGGCGACACTGGGATCTTTGCGAACAGCAACTCCCATTCCGCTAACCGGGACCATATATCGGTGGTATGACCACCTTGCCTTATAAAAGTACATACCAGCTTCCGGTAGTCAGTTACCGTGGCACACTTTTCCAATCCGAGCTCCCGGACGATATCCTCTAGATTCTCCTTATGGCAGTGGTAGACCCATTGCACGCCCACACCGGGGTTGCTGCTTTCTACGACCTCCACTCGGGCGGGCTCGATAGTCTTGGGTTTCTCCATTTAACCGAAAAAAAAACGAACGCAAAAAAAAATTCCGTCTCGAACCGTATATGTCCCGATTCGCAAAAATTTTACCCTTAATCTGGCACGGTTTATCGCGGTAACCGTTTTGTTACGAAACTAAAAAAAAAAATTTTCCCGAATTTTTTTTTTTCCCCGGTGTAAAAAAAACTTTAATTTGTCACTGTCTGTCGCAGTTATTCCTTTTATTACGATATTAAAAAAAAAATTTCCACGGTATAACGAATTTTGTATTTTTTTTTTGCAGTGTAATAAAAATCTTTTTTGTTAACTGGTTACTGTTTATTGCGGTTATTTTATTTTATTGCGAAAAATATTTTTTTTTTTTTTTTTAAGTGTAATAAAAATTTTCCTGTAATTGGTCACTGTTTATTTTATTTAATTTTTTTTCCGTATTTCTGCTTTTTTTTTTAAATTTCTTTAATTTTTTTTTTTTTTTTCTCACTGTACGTTTACACGGTCGAGGCCCACTGTACGGCGACTTCACGTAAGTCCGATACTCGACCCGAACCGATGGGACAACTCCGCACTCAACACATAGTCAATTTTTTATTTCGTGGTCGAAGCCCACTGTGCGAAGCGACCGCGACTTTGCAGCTGCCTGTACCAGCTGCTGTCACGCCTTTCGTTGACCGCTCACGCACTTTGCCGACACTTTCGTTGCGCCGCAGGTGTTCACTTATGCACAGCCTCGAAAGCGAACAGCTAGTTGATCGGTGAGTCTTTTTCCACCGTCAATTTCGTTGCGCCGCAATTGTTGCTAAGGCAATGCTTTTCGAACGCGAACAGTTATTCTGATCTGCACTTGCCTTATGCCGTCACTTTCGTTGTGCTGCGACGATTGCACAAATCCACGCTCGAAACCCGTTCTCGTTGGCCACTTGTAAAGCAGGGTATCGTCGGGTATACCCGCACTTCACTTTACGCACTTTTTCTTCCACACTTGTTGGTGATATTTCTGGGGGCTTTAATTCCAGATTATACCACACCTTTGCACTTTAGAGTCCCTGCTCGGGCGCCACTTGTAAAGGAGTAATTTAGCCAGGGTATAAACTCAGTCTGGCCAGGTACACCTCACAAGAATATTTATATATTTTTGGTGAGACTTTACTGTGCGCGGTTTTACAAGTCGGAAAGGGGAATGCTTGCGTCTGCACCAACGCGACGGCCGACACACTCAGCAGCCAGAGTATAAGGCGACTCAGCTTGACTCGCGTATGCGCGTGTACGAAAACCAAAGAAGAGGAATAGAAAGAAAGAAAAACACACCGCAGTTTCACTCCACTGGGTCATTCAGATCATACTAAATATTATTCGTACAATGACAGCCTAAGCTTAACTACATATATATCTAACCTACATGTATGAACCGCGACGAACTATCCCTTACCTTATCTTTTCTAAACCAGACTCTATAACTTTGCTACTTATGAGCACACTATTTCGCTTCTCTCCTTTTTTTTCAGTTTTTTATTCTTTTAAGCGCGTACGCGTCCGCTCACCTTAGTGTATCAATCGCAACTCCCCGCCCACGCTTTTACTTCGGCCCAAGTTGCCGATTTTGCTACTCCCCACGCTTGCTCGTGACCGTGGTGGATTCGCTGATCGCAGCTGGTGTGCTGCGTCTTGCGACTCTTATATTTAACTTAGACTTTTTAGACTTAGGCCGTTAAGCGTCAACCAAAAGATGTACAACTCCAATTCTCTTACGTTTATCAATATAAATGCTGCGCACTCCTTGCGCCTAAGACTATTAAAAATAATAAACTTCAATTAACTCAATAACGCGCTTCCCGCGACTTTAAACTAAAAAGTATAATAAAAATAAATGAAAAACAACTCAATCAAAATAAAATGATAATTAACCCAATAATACGCTCCTTGCGACTTTAAACTAAAAAGTATAATATAATAAATGAAAGCAACTAAATGAAAAAATAAAAATGATAATTATAATCCTTTGTGAAGGAGGGCTAGTGCGGCCTACTTCACAATATGTAATCATTATTTTCTATTGATACTGTAACGACGTAAATCTGGGGCTGGGGTCGGCGTCTCAGTCGCGCCAGGGTCGCTTACAGAAGATTTATAAGTTGCTGGGACACTGGAGGAGCTGTACCGGGGCATACCTAGGGGTCGGGTCAATAGAGGAGGGCGTAGGTCAAGAGAGAAGGGAGTCGTGAGCATGCCTTACGCGCTGGCGGCGATTTGGGAGTCACTCGAAGGAGTAGGTTGGTTAGCCCAGAGTATTACTCGGAGAACTAACCAACCGTTCCCCGAATGGCTCTTCGTCGCCGACCAGGGCGTCGAGTGTGGTTCTGTGGGCACGGGAGGGTGAGAGTTAAACAGCTAGCTGGTCAGGCTGAGGGTAAGACCCGGAAGCCTGTGCACCAACTGCCTAATCCCATCCACCCGCGCCTGTCACCGGCCGCGTCCTTGAGAATCTCTCGGACGCGTACGGAATGCGTACTCGTCCCCCCCCACTCGATCTCCCACAACGGCAACGCCTGGGTATTACCCACTTGTCGCTACACGTGGAACATACTCAAGAGGCAGGCGTCGCAGAATCTAGAGTAAGACTCGGAAGATTCGCTAACATACCCCTCAAGTCTGCCCCACATGGGCCATTTGGTGAGGCGCACCTAACCACCATTCTCCACCCGTCGCTACCCATGGGACCCACCCAAGAGGAAGATTCGCTTGCGTACTCCTCAGGTCTGCCCCACGGGAGCCACAGGATGAGGCGCTCACTAGCTGAAAAGGGGTAGAGGGGAATAAATAGAATACACAAACACTTCTACGTTAAATATTTATTTATTTTTATTTAACAATTATCACTAAACATGGCCCTAGACCGCACCAAATCTACATGTGGTTGCCTGAGCAACCATTGAGGCCCATCGCAGATGGCTGACACTTACCCCCAATCTGTGTAAATGTACGAACGGTGTGTGTGCTTGGTGTGTATTGTGGGTGTGCCTGTGTGTGTGGCTGTTTTTTTTTTTTTTTTTTTTTTTATTTAATAAAAAATTTAAGCCTAGTGTTAAATTATGCTATATGTAAACGTAAGCATTCGCAGCCGTTGCCAGCTTCTGCGGGACCGCCGTGAAGCATTGCTTCGCAGAAGCAGTGGCAATGACTACGATGAGGTCGCCCTTTCCCTTTCCAGCCGTCGTAGCTCTTCCATCGTAGAGGCTGCAAACGCGCAGACCGCATGCCAAACATCCTGTTCCTCTATCATTAGGGCCACCAGGGAGGGTCGGAGTTAGAGGCTGGCCCGCCACGTTTTCCACCACAAGTCGCTGCTGGGCGAACCGCCGCAGTCAAAGAAGACGTGTTGAGCGTCCTCCTCCCTGCCGTCGTCGCACCAGTTGCATGTAGCAGAGGAGTCATGCTGAAAACGCTTCAGGTAGCTCCTGAAACAACCATGGCCTGTGAGGAACTGGATGAGGTAGAAAGTAACCATCCCGTGCTTTCTCTCCACCCATCGCCGTATACTTGGGATCAGAAGATACGTCCAACGCCCTTTATTGGATGAGTCCCACTGCTGCTGCCAGGACTCAAGGCTCCGTTCGCGGGCAGCTGCCCGAACGCTCTTCTCTCCGAAGGACCAGCTTCAAGAACTGCTTCCAAGGCAGAGATACGGATTGGAGTCATCCCAGCAATCACAAGCGCTGCCTCCGAGGACAGAGTGCGGAAGGCACAGCATACACGCAGGGCAGAGAGCCGATAATTGACTCTATGCCCTCATGCCTTTTCAACCAGCTTGACTGCCAAAGCCGTCGGTAAGCCCACGGTTGCAGTTTGCAGGCCAGCCCTCGTGTGCCGCAGCGACTTGACGACGCTGCCATCCAGCGTTGGGTCTACAAGGGCAGACCTAACAGCATCCAGTGTGTGGGTGTATGCCTGGGTGTGTGTGTGTGTGTGTGTGTTTTTTATTTTATTCCTTGGTAATAAATAATAACCTACATTAAACTATACAATAAAAAAAACAATCATAGACATTGCCAGCCTCTGCGGGACCGCCGCGAGGCATTGCTTCGCAGAAACAAAAGCAATGCTTATGAAGCGATCGCCCTTAAGCGTTCCAGACGCCTCAGCTCCGCCATCGTAGAAGCTGCGAGTCCGCAAACCGCATTCCATACCACCTCCCTCTCTATCATAAGATCCACCAGGTTTGTTGGCGAAAGGGGCTGACCAATCAGGGTCTCCACCTGCAGACGTTCATGGGCGAATCGCCCACACTGGAAGAAAACATGGCTTACATCCTCCTCCGTACCATCTCCGCACCAGCTACACTCTGAACTGGCATCGTGCTTGAACCGCTTTAAGTAGCTCCTAAAGCAACCATGTCCCGTTAGCAGCTGGGTGAGGTAAAATGTGACTGACCCGTGCTTCCTCTCTAGCCATCGCCGCACATCTGGTATCAATAGGTGAGTCCTACGCCCTTTGCAGAAGTATTCCAGTGCCGCTGCCAGGCCTCTAGGCTCCGCTCGCGGGCTGCAGCCCTAGCTGCTCTTCTCTCCGTTGGTGCTGCTTCCAAAACCGCTGCGGCTTCTACTGCTAAGCTGTGGATTGGGATCATTCCAGCCACCACCAGCGCTGCATCCGAGGAGACTGTGCGAAAGGCGCAGCAGACGCGAAGGGCAGAGAGCCGGTAAGATGACACGATACCCTTCATGTAGGTGGCCACCGAAGTTGCGCCGACCCAAATTGGAGCAGCATACAGCACTATCGACTTCAGGACGCTCGTAAGCAGCAGCCTCGTTTGCTGTTTAGGACCCCGCGTATTAGGCATCAACCTCGCAAGGGCTCGCACGGCTTCAGCTGCCTTCCGATGCACGAATGCCAGGTGCTCGCCAAAGTTTAAGCGCCGATCGATGACCACACCAAGGTAGCGGATACAGTCCTTGGACCGCATTGTGACGCCTCCCACCGTGATATCCACGTACTCCACCTTTTTTCGGCTGCTGATGAGCACCGCCTCCGTCTTTTGGGCAGCCAGTTGAAGACCAACAGACGACAGCCACCGCGTCTCTGCGTCTAAGCACCAATCGCAGAGCTCTGTAACTTGCCGTAGGTCTTTAGCTACAAGCACCAGAGCGACGTCGTCCGCATATCCAATAGCGCTTGCACCATCCGGCAACTGAAGCTGTAGTATCCCGTCATACATGATATTCCACAGGAGATGACCCAGGACAGATCCTTGTGGAACACCTGCAGAAACGGCGTACTCCTTCTCCCCCTCATCTGTATGGTAATGCAGCCTACGGTTGTCAAAGTAGTTCCTCACGATTGCTACGAGGTAGTCTGGCACTCTAAAACTCCCCAGGGCATCCAAAATGTAGCTCCAATTCGCGGAGTTAAAGGCGTTCTTGACGTCAATGGTCACTACGAGACAGTAATGCTTATTGCCAAAGCGCCAGCGGGTGCCTGAGATCGCTTCTGAGGCTATGCTGACTACCGACCTGATGGCATCGGTAGTAGATCTCGCCCTCCTGAAGCCGAATTGGAGTGGTGATAATCCTCCAGCATTCTGCACGGCGTCATCCAGCCTAGCAGCTATGATCGCCTCGAAGACCTTGCCACTGTTGTCAATGAGACAAATAGGCCGGTATGCTGAAGGGTCATCAGGAGGCTTATCTGGCTTAGGCAGCAGGACGAGTTTCTGCACCTTCCACCTGTCCGGAAAGATGCCTTCTCGCAGACACTTGGTATACATCTGGGCAAACAATTCTGGCTGGAGCATGATTGCTAGATGCAGGCACCTATTAGGGACACCATCGGGACCAGGTGCTTTATTGGCTGATAGCTTCCGTGCTGCCAGCTGCATTTCTTCCAAAGAAACTGGAGAAACACCTTCATGGATGGAAGCCGCGCCAGCTGACGATAGCGGGTTCGCGCACTGAGGAAACAGAGTCGCCACAATTTCCTTCATGCGAACTAGCTCCATAGGCGCGTTGTTAGTGCCTTGGCTGACACGCTTGAAGACCATCTTGTAGGCTCTTCCCCAAGGGTCCTTGTCGGCTGAGTCACAAAGCTTAAGGAAACACTCCTTTTTGCTGGCTTTGATGGTGTTCCTTAGCACTTTTCTTGCGGCCTTAAACTCAAGCTGCATCGAGCGAGTTTCCCCCGACCCTCGTGTGGCTGCTCGCTGAAAGCGTCTTCTCGATCTCAGGCAGGCTCGCCGAGCCTCAGCTATTTCATCGTTCCACCAAAACACGCTGGTGTGATGGCGTCTATATGCTTTCCTCTGGGGCATACTCGCAGCGCACGCAGCTTCTAGCTGCTGAGCCATCTGTTCCACCATATCATGCGCCGGTCCGCCTGCTACCATATGAGCAATGGAATCTGCGAAACTCCTCGTGTTGAGCGACTCAACCCGATATGCTACACCAGGGCTGGGCCTTGCCGGCACCCGCAGCCTTTCTCCAACCGAAAACATGATGGCCACGTGGTCGCTTCCAGTGTAGCAGTCACTTATGTACCACAATGCCGAGCGGGCGAGTGCACTGCTCACATATGTGAGGTCGATAATTGACCCAGCACGTCCGTTGTTAAAAGTGTTCTCTGACCCAGTGTTAATAAGGACAAGGTCGAGGGACACAAACGATTCCACAAGGATGGTGCCCCTGGCGTTCGTAGACGGGCTGCCCCAGTCGGTTGACCACGCGTTAAAATCGCCAGCAATTATAACGTTGCTGCGACCCCTGGATTCGTCCGCGATTTCCATAAGCACCGCTTCGAACTCGCCGATCGTGAGACTTGGCGCTAAGTAGCAGCTATAAAGCCAGAGGTCTCCTAGTTTCGCACGCACGAAGCAATCGGAGGCTAGAACGTGCGTAAAGGGGGACTGTAGGTCACCGCAGCTCCACACGGCAGCTTTCCCAGATCTGTCCGAAGCCCACAGCCTAGCATTAGCGGTTGCCCGGTGGTGCGGCTCGCTAAGCACTGCGACATCTATTTTCTCCTCCAAGATCGTCTGTTCCAGTATGGCTTGGGCAGCGACACAATGGTTGAGGTTTAGCTGCAAGACTTTCACCATTTTGTGTGTTTGATAGCCTCCCTGTACGCTGGACACCTGTAACTGCCAGTCGCGTGGTCAGTCATGTGTGTGTGTGTTGATGATCGTGTGACGTGTGTAGATATGGGTGTGTGAACGTATGTGCCGGGCGTGTGTGTGTTCCTGGGTGTGTGCGTGTGTGTCAGCGTGTATTTTGCTGGGTGTGTGTGTCTGTGCGTGTGCCTGTGTGTGCCTGGGTCGATCCGTGGGTGTGTGTGTGTGTAGGTGTGCGTGTGCCGTGTGTGGATATGGGTGTGTGAACGTATGTGCCGGGCGTGTGTGTACTCCTGGGTGTGTGTGTAGATGTGCGTATGCCGGGTGTAAATATGTGGCTGCTGGGTGTCGTTCCTGGGTGTGTGTGTATTTGAGTATGCCTGGTGTAAATGTGTCGCTGTTGGGTGTCGTTCCTGGGGGTGTGTGTATTTGAGTGTTCCTGGTGTAAATGTGTCGATGCTGAGTGTCGTTCCTGGGTGTGTGTGTACTTGAGTGTGCCTGAGGTAAATGTGTCGCTGCTGAGTGTCGTTTGTGTGTGTATATTCCTGAGTGTGCGTCGACTTGGCGCTGCCACTGTCACTGGTCAACTCCTACTGGCCGTTGTTGTTGTTGTTGTCCGGGCTGCTGTGGCGCGCTGCTGTTGCCGGTTGTCGTTGTTGTTGTTGCAGTGGCTGCTGTGGTGCGCTGCTGTTGCAGGCTGCGGTGGCACGCTGCTATTGCAGACTATGGTTGTTGTTGCGGTGGCTGCTGTGGTTGCTACTGCTGTTGTTGTTGTTGTCGCTTTCACTGTCCCGTACCGGTTATAGCAAGCTCGCTCGAAAAACTGATCTTTTGCATTATAATTGCAATATCATTTTCTTGCCGTCTTCTTCTTCTCTTTTTTTGAGTCCCTACACGTCGTTTCTCTGCTGGTTCCGATAATGAACCAGCGCTCACTTTCGCGTCGCGCTTGCGCAAATGTGCGCGGAACATGCATGGTACGCACAACACAAGCTAACATATATGACGTCAAGGACGGAAGACATAAATGTGCGGTAGTTTTCTGCTACCTCACAACCTCTCCTTTCCCGGCTTTGGTCACTTTGACCTGGAAAGCATGGCCTTCCACCTCCATCAGGTACTTGGTCCCGTGAATGGTGTTGCGCCGCACCGCCACCTCGACGCTGTCCAGGACGTCTTGGGGTAGCAATCCCCCCGTTCCCTCTACCCGCCAGCTCTCCGGGGCCATCACCCAGTCAATGGTGAAAAGCGGCAGGTCGTTGAGCCCAGCGTCTTCGAGGGTGAGTGTGTTTAGCACCTCCTCAACGGCATCGTCTGACAGCCATCCCGGATCCATACTTTGGTCTCTCCAGGGGTCCATGGCGGGTAGGGGTACGCATCCACTAGAGTCGGGGGTGTCCTCAGGTGGTTCGTAGATGTCGGTGTTCCTGCTATCATCGGAGTGGTATCCGTCAGGATACAGGTATTGACGGCTGTGCCCCTCCGGATCAAACAGGATGCGGCCCTCTGCTTCGGACATCTTCTCGCTATAGTAAGATGGAGGCGTTAGTATTATTTGCATCGCCCTACCTACAGTGCGGCTTATGTGGGGGTCTGAAGGACTTGACACAGTGATGGGGGAAGGTGGACTTGGTTCTAGGGCAAGAGTTGTGTCTGGGTGGTCCTCGTCGGGGTCAGTGACGAACGGCTTCAGATCTGCTAGGCTAGCCATCCGACGCCGATTTGTCTCCATATGTTGGAGCCGTACCACATTCGGGTAGACGAATTTCTTCACGACGTAGGGTCCGTCGAACTTTGGCGCCAACTTTGCTGCAAATCCTTCGGCGGCGTTAGACAAGACGTGATGTTTGGCCCATACCTGAGTGCGTAGGTTGTATTGTCTTGCCTGGTCTTGGGACGCCCTTTGTACATTCTGTTGCACTGCCTCGAAAACCTTGCGTAGCTCGGTGGCGCATGTCTCGGGAGTTGTCTCTATTCTTCCACTTCCCGGGGTAACCTGGTCGTATAGTGCGTTCGGCAGACGGGGCTCGCGTCCTTGGACTAGGAACGCTGTGCTGAATCCGGTCGTGTCCGAAGCGCTGGTATTTATGGCCAACATTATCTCCGGGAGCAGTTCATCCCACGAGCTCTGGTGTCCCTCGATGTACTGGGCCAGCATGATCGTCCGATTTGATCTCTCCGTCGGGTTCTGTTGGGGGCTGTAGGGGGCGGTGTGTTGTAGCTCCATCCCGAGTTTCTCGCAGAATCGCTGAAAAGATCTGCTCGTAAACTGGGTCCCGTTGTCACAAACGAAACACCGCGGTGTCCCGAAGCGACAAAGGATCCGTTCTCGGAAGGTTCGTTCCAAGTGGGCAGTCGTAGCTTTGCGCAGCGGGACTAACTCCACCCATTTAGAGAATAAGTCGAAGAACACCAGGAGCATGGTGTTTCCGTGTTTCGAGCGTGGCAGGGGACCAATGAAATCCGAGAAAGGGTTCCGCTACTTGTCTGGTCAACATCTTCCCCGCAGGCTTCATCTGGCTCACCTTGTACGCCTGGCATTTGGTACATCGTCGTACGTATCGGGTTACGTCTCGAAACAAGCTTGGCCAGTAATACCGTTGCATTGCTCGACTCGCTGTCTTCCGTATTCCCAGGTGACCAGCTGTGGGGTTGTCGTGACACTCCTTCAGGACGCGGGAGCGCTGGTCCGATGCTACGCATAGCTTCCAGGGGACGTAGTCCTCTTCCGTGGGGCGATGACCTAGGTGTCGGTACACGTGACCGTTCTCCAGCGTATAGTCCAGGTGATTCTTGGGGTACTCCTCGATGCGCTTTGTCAATTTGAGGAGCCATGGGCACGTGCTGGTTTCGGTTAGTACCGTCTGTAGTACTTCTTCCAGGGGTTGCCTCGACAGCGCATCAGCCACGACATTTAACTTCCCCCGACGGTAGTGGATGTCGAATTGGTATTGCTGCAATTCCAGGGCCCACCTCGCAATCCGGCCAGTCGGGTTGTCAATGCTTTTAAGCCACTTAAGGGCTAAGTGGTCTGTGATCACATCGAAACGGTAGCCCTCGAGGAAACATTTCAGCTTGCGGATGGCCCAAACAATCGCTAAACATTCCTTCTCCGTCGCTGAGTAGTTTTCTTCGGGCTTTGACAACCGTCGGCTGACGTACGCTATCACGCGCTCTGCCCGTCTATTTCTTGTGTCAAAACTGCTCCCAACCCAAAGTCACTGGCGTCCGTTTCTAGCACAAACTTGGCCGAGAAATCTGGGCAAGCAAGGACCGGAGCTTTGGTAAGGCGCAGTTTCAGCTCGTCGAACGCGGCCTGTTGTGGTTCACCCCACTCCCATCGTTTGCTCTTCCGGAGCAGTATCGACACTACCTCCACGAAGTTTGACACGAACCTCCGGTACCACGATGCTATCCCCAGGCAGCGGCGCAATTCCCGGACATTGGTTGGGGGAGTTAGTTTTCGGACGGCTGCGATCTTCTCGGGGTCGGTGTGTATCCCTGTTCGCTGACGACGAGGCCTAGATAAGCAATGCTTTTGCGGAAGAACTTGCACTTGGCTTTGTTCAGGCGCAGATTTGCTTCGCGTAGACGGCGAAGAACTTCCTGAAGGTTCCGGAGGTGGTCGTCTAAATCCGAGCCCGTGATGATGATGTCGTCGAGATACGCGAAGGCATGTGGTTCCATGTCGGGGCCTATGACTCCATCGAGTGCTCTTTGGAACGTGGCTGGTGCGGAGTGTAAGCCAAAAGGCATGACCTTCCAGTGGAAAAGGCCTCGTCCCGGCACCGTGAACGCCGTGTATTGACGGCTGTTGCGTGCCATGGGGATCTGCCAGTACCCACTCTTAGATCCAATGTGGTAATGTATTTCGCGTTACGAAGTCTCTCCAAGATGTGTTGAATCCTCGGCAGCGGGTACGCATCCGGAACAGAGCGTGCATTTAGATGCCGGTAGTCAATGCACATCCAGATGTCTCCCGTCTTCTTACCTACAAACATAATAGGCGCACTGTGGGGACTCTTCGAAGGCTCGATGCAGTCGTTTTTCAGAAGTTCATCTACCTGGTCGTAGATGACCTTCTGCATCACCGGGTTCTTCGGATAATATCTCTGTTTGATTGGTCTCTCATCGCGCATGGTGATCACGTGCTTCGCGATGTGTGACACGCCCTTCAAACCATCAAACAACGCTAGCTCGCGTTCCTGGAACTCCCGTACCCGAGGGTCTGTTTCCGCTTCACGGTCGTCTTCCATCTTGCCTGGGTCTGGTAAATCTTGGGCGACTGCGAAATGTTCGCTTCTTTTCCCCGAAGGGGAACGAGGACGTTGGGGTGGTACGCCACCCTCAAGTGGCCCTCGTGAAATACCGCCTTCCTGTAGTACAATCCTTTGCTGCTCTTCCTCGTCGACCGGTCTCATCTCGTTATCCTGAGGCAGCTCCGTTGACGCCATAAAGGTCACCTCACGACTGCAGACAGCTGGTGGCTCACGGGTGCTCGGGTCTTCCTTTAATTGGTCGGATCTCGGGGCTGGTGTGGGTGGTTCCTGGTGGTGTTTTGCTATTTGCGCTCTCGGGGCTGGTGTGGGTGGCTCCGGGTGGTGGTCGGTTGTTCGTACCCTCCGTCGGCCAGTCGGGCTCTGAAGCATCCCGGGCATCAGCTGCAGTTCCATGGCTCCGAAAGACAGGGTGGCTTCCACCGCGCACAGGAAGTCGATTTATGAGCTCATCAATGATCGTAGGTAGCACCAGCAGCGGCAGGTGGACATGCTGCTCCCCGAACTGTACAGTCGTCGTACAGGCCTTAGTGACGGTGGTACGAGATCCGTCTGCTAGGCTTACTCCCACTTGAATGCCCGGTTGTCCCGTTGCTGTCAGCTGCCGTGCGACTGCCTCACTGATGAAACTTCGCGTCGCTCCGGTGTCGATAGTAGCCAGAAAGGGTTTCCCTTCCATTCTCACTCTGGCTACTATCCGCGCGTTCTCTAGTCGTATGGCTCCGTTTATTTCCGTGGCTGGCTGTTCATCGCTCCCCCCTGGGCCAGATTCGAAGGGGAGACATTCCGTTTCCCGATGGCTGGGTGCAACACTCAATCGTCCTCACGCCTCGTCGTCCACACTGCCAGCAGTGGAGCACTTGTGGGTTTCTACAATCCCGGTTGAGATGTCCTGGCCCACAGCGTCGACATGCGGTCTGGACGTCTATCAGTGTGTCCGGTCGGGGTCCGTTGCTGGCTCCGGGGGCACTGTCGCGAAACGGGTTGCGATGTCGAGGTGTCGGGGTGGGAACTTCTGGATTTGCTGTGGCTGGCTTATGCACCGAGTGGGGCCTCGTAGGTGCCTTCATCTGCCCTTCTCTCTCACGGACCATCTCATAATGTGTGGCCAACTGGGTAAGTTGGCTCAGGCAACTCACCTCATGACGTCAGATGTACAGATGGTATTCCGGTAGTTAATTCTCCTAGATCCGGTCAAGCTCCCTGTCGTCCGTATACCCGGCACGCTGCATCATAAGCCGCAGCTGTACCATATAGCGCTTGGATGTTTCTCCGTTTCGCTGCAGGTGGGTGCGGATCTGATCTTCCTTCTTCTTCTCTCGAAGTACCGTGGTGGCAGGTAGAAATCCAAGAACTCCCTTTTGAACCTGGTCCAGGTTTCCCCATACATATGACTGACCCTGAACCAACTCTCGGCTTCCCCAGTCAAGAGCTCCGAAATGGCCAGAGGTAAGCGATTCAGCTCGATTTGATGTGCTGCCGCCCTTTCCTCTACACGCTCAATGAAGCTAAGCGGGTCCGTGGTGCCGTCGAAAGTTATGCCCCAGCGGTGAACCTTCTCTGCCAGCATTCCATAAGGGGCTTCTGGTCTGGTGCCTGTGGTGACTTGCGGCGAGCTGTGCCGGAGTCGTGGAGGTGATCGTCCTGCTAATCGTGTCGGGTCGGGTCTGGGGACAGCTCCATCGGTATTAGTCACCACTATCTGGGGTTGGGCTGGGGCTACCGGGTTGGTATCGGAAAGTGAAGGACTCCTTGAGCGTGGTTTCCTTTCCGGATCGGCTGGTGAGCTGTCTCGGTATTTCGCCTCTAGCTCTGAGAAGCGTGCTAGCAAGGTATCTGGGTGTTCGCTCAGAGATACGAAGCCCGCTACGCGACTGCGTAGCTCAGTCACCGTGCCCTCGGCGTCGAGCCCGAACTCGCTGGCCATGGACATGAGTTCGTCCTTCCTGTTGTATTGTCGGAGAAGTCTGTAGAATTTTATAATGATTATTAATATCCTTTGATAGGATCTGTAAAATTTTTATTATTATTATCCTGCTGGAGGATCTGTAGGTTTATAATTAGTATCCTGCTAGAGGATCTGTAGATTTAAATTTTATTATCCTGCTGGAGGATCTGTAGGTTTTAATATTATTATCCTGCTGGAGGAATTTTGTGTCGCACGAGATGTGTTCACTTTGATGACCGGGTCTTGACTACCTACTCTGGGCTCGCGGTTCGCCTTATATAGCGGCTCAGCTCTGTTGGTTGTCGGCAGCGCAGTCCTTATCAAGCTTGGCAGCGCTGCCCTTAGTAGGCGTCAGCAGCGCTGCGCTTATTGGGCGTCAGCATCCTCCGTCACCCACGGCTGCGGAGGCAACAAAACGTAGACTGCTGTGGCAAAGGGGGGGTCGGGCGCTGAGGGGTTTTTCAAGGGACTTGCAAGGGGGTGAAGAGACTATATATATACATTTGAGGATTTTGACAACAAAAGGACACAAATATCACAGAAATACACAAGGAGGGCGACCCAGGACTCCCTAGGTACTATGCGGTGGTGGGTCTTTAAGCCACAATGATGTTGTGCTCACAAAAGTGTTTCCAGGGTCCCTGCTCGGGCGCCAGTCGCGCCAGTGTCGCTTACAGAAGATTTATAAGTTGCTGGGACACTGGAGGAGCTGTACCGGGGCATACCTAGGGGTCGGGTCAATAGAGGAGGGCGTAGGTCAAGAGAGAAGGGAGTCGTGAGCATGCCTTACGCGCTGGTGGCGATTTGGGAGTCACTCGAAGGAGTAGATTGGTTAGCCCAGAGTATTACTCGGAGAACTAACCAACCGTTCCCCGAATGGCTCTTCGTCGCCGACCAGGGCGTCGAGTGTGGTTCTGTGGGCACGGGAGGGTGAGAGTTAAACAGCTAGCTGGTCAGGCTGAGGGTAAGACCCGGAAGCCTGTGCACCAACTGCCTAATCCCATCCACCCGCGCCTGTCACCGGCCGCGTCCTTGAGAATCTCTCGGATGCGTATGAGAGATGCGAGTGAGAGGATTCGTCGCGCACAGAGTAAGACTCGGAATGCGTACTCGTCCCCCCCCACTCGATCTCCCACAACGGCAACGCCTGGGTATTACCCACTTGTCGCTACACGTGGAACATACTCAAGAGGCAGGCGTCGCAGAATCTAGAGTAAGACTCGGAAGATTCGCTAACATACCCCTCAAGTCTGCCCCACATGGGCCATTTGGTGAGGCGCACCTAACCACCATTTCTCCACCCGTCGCTACCCATGGGACCCACCCAAGAGGAAGATGCGCTTGCGTACTCCTCAGGTCTGCCCCACGGGAGCCACAGGATGAGGCGCTCACTAGCTGAAAAGGGGTAGAGGGGAATAAATAGAATACACAAACACTTCTACGTTTAAATATTTATTTATTATACCCTTCACATGTGAATCAGGGTATATTGAGTTTGTCATGAATCTGTAACGCCTTAAAGGAATGATGGGAGACCCCATAAACTATATATCAAATGATCAGGACGAGCTCAGGAATTGATTTCCGTCCGTCCGTCCGTCTGTCCGTCTGTCCGTCTGTCCGTCTGTCCGTCTGTCTGTTTCAACACGATTTCCGGCCAAACTGCTGAACCGATCTTGATGAAACTTTCACAGATTGCTTAGATCATGTCGGGTTTGTTCACTATGAAATTCATCCGATCGGAGCATTCTACGATATAGCCACCATATAAATTTACCATATCAACACGATTTCCGGCCAAACTGCTGAACCGATCTTGATGAAACTTTCACAGATTGCTTAGATCATGTCGGGTTTGTTCACTATGAAATTTCATCCCGATCGGAGCATTCTACGATATAGCCACCATATAAATTTACCATATCAACACGATTTCCGGCCAAACTGCTTAACCGATCTTGATGAAACTTTCACAGATTGCTTAGATCATGTTGCTTACCATATCGTACTATCAATTGTTGTCTCTGTCGTGCACTTTCAAGTACCTACATGTCAATATGTTGTTTTGTCGAAAACGAACAAGTAAATGACGCTCAAGAGTAAAAATATTAGCGAAAAATTACCAACAACTGCACAGAAACATAAGAGGGGGGAGTATTGATTTGGCTGTGTGAAGGGTATCATAGTCTTGGCATAGCCAAAATTAACTATGCGCCACTATGTTTTTTATTTAACAATTATCACTAAACATGGCCCTAGACCGCACCAAATCTACATGTGGTTGCCTGAGCAACCGTTTAGGCCATCGCAGATGGCTGACACTTACCCCCAATCTGTGTAAATGTACGAACGGTGTGTGTGCTTGGGTGTGTACTTGTGGGTGTGCCTGTGTGTGTGGGTGTATGATGATCGTGTGACGTGTGTAGATATGGGTGTGTGAACGTATGTCGTGTGTGTGTTTGTGCGTGTGCCTGTGTGTGCCTGGGTCGATCCGTGGGTGTGTGTGTGTGTAGGTGTGCGTGTGCCGTGTGTGGATATGGGTGTGTGAACGTATGTGCCGGGCGTGTGTGTACTCCTGGGTGTGTGTGTAGATGTGCGTATGCCGGGTGTAAATATGTGGCTGCTGGGTGTCGTTCCTGGGTGTGTGTGTATTTGAGTATGCCTGGTGTAAATGTGTCGCTGTTGGGTGTCGTTCCTGGGGGTGTGTGTATTTGAGTGTTCCTGGTGTAAATGTGTCGCTGCTGAGTGTCGTTCCTGAGTGTGTGTGTACTTGAGTGTGCCTGGGGTAAATGTGTCGCTGCTGAGTGTCGTTTGTGTGTGTATATTCCTGAGTGTGCGTCGACTTGGCGCTGCCACTGTCACTGGTCAACTCCTACTGGCCGTTGTTGTTGTTGTTGTTGTCCGGGCTGCTGTGGCGCGCTGCTGTTGCCGGTTGTCGTTGTTGTTGTGCAGTGGCTGCTGTGGTGCGCTGCTGTTGCAGGCTGCGGTGGCACGCTGCTATTGCAGACTATGGTTGTTGTTGCGGTGGCTGCTGTGGATGCTACTGCTGTTGTTGTTGTTGTTGCTGTGGCTGCGGTGGCACGCTGCTATTGCAGGGTATGGTTGTTGTTGCGGTGGCTGCTGTGGTTGCTACTGCTGTTGTTGTTGTTGTCGCTTTCACTGTCGCGTACCGGTTATAGCAAGCTCGCTCGAAAAACTGATCTTTTGCATTATAATTGCAATATCATTTTCTCGCCGTCTTCTTCTTCTCTTTTTTGAGTCCCCACACGTCGTTTCTCTGCTGGTTCCGATAGTGAACCAGCGCTCACTTTCGCGTCGCGCGTGCGCAAATGTGCGCGGAACATGCATGGTACGCACAACACAAGGTAACATATATGACGTCACGGACGGAAGACATAAATGTGCGGTAGTTTTCTGCTACCTCACAATACTATTGTATAGGGTTCTAAATATTCTGGATCCAATTTATGGCCAGTTTCATTTTTTAATTAAACCTTATCTCCTATTTTTGCTTTAAAATCTCCAACTTTTTATCACAATACTCCTTATTTTAGTCTTAATTTATCTAGTTTATCTGGCATTGCTCGTGCTCTTTTATACGCTTGGTCTAATCTAAACTTTGATTCCTTAGCGTAGTTTTCTATATTATATAATGGTTCTGTAATCCTGTTTTATTGAAATGCTTTGGCAAATTGTTTTGTTTACCGAAAACTAACTCATATGGACAATAATTGTGTGACATAGAGGGTGTCGTGTTGAAACAATATACGAAATATGGAAGCCATACATCCCAGTCTGTTTTATCAACCGAGATATATGATCTAATAAATTCGTTAAAAACTCTGTGACTTCTTTCTATTGTTCCAACTGTCTGGTGGTGGTGTGCTGTGGACTTTATGTTGTCTATTTAAAGATACTTGCATAAGTCATTTATAATTGAATTCTTATATTCTGTTCCCATGTCCGTAATGAACGTCTTCATTGGACCGTACTTCAGAATAAATTCTTCAAATATTGCATTTGCTACATTATTTGCACTTTTATTCGCAATTGGTATGGCTACTAAGTATTTGGTTAAGTCACATATCAGTAAGACTATATACTCGTTCCCATTTTCAGATGAAGGTAAAGGACCAATAGTGTCCACTTTCAATCTGTCAAAAGAACTTATCGGTGTTTCTGTCAATGTAAAGGGAGTTTTGTATGCGTTGTTATTTTCGCTGTTTGACATTTTTGACATTTTCGTATGTACTCAGTTATATCTTTAGACATACCTTTCCAAAAATAATATATTTTGACCTTGGCCAAGGTTTTTTGAAATGCCTGTATGACCTCCTTGAATAGGTTCATCATGGTATGTAGACAATATATCTTCTTTTTCTTTTTCACTTTTATTAGGGTCACCGAGTTGAGTAGCGCTACTCTCAATGATTTTACCATATTATTGCCCATTTCTTTAAATCTATCAATTGAAACGTGTTCAAAGATATTTTCCCACGATGCCATTTTGAGTTGGCTGATGTCATGTAGACCGGCTTGCATTTCAAGCCTTTGGAAGAACTGACCTAAGTCAAGAATTCCATTAGTAAGTATATAAATCGCTAACATCATATCTTGCAGTAATTTTTCTTCCATGTTTAAAGAAACATATCATATTATTTACATGCAAGGTCACTACTTTAAGTACCTCGTCATTTTTTATAACTTCGTATACTTTGGTCTTTGAAGCTTTTTCTAAAGATTGCATTGGCAATTCTTATTTATTATCTCCAGCGCAGGATTTTGTCTACTTTGGTGCCTGGTAGTGACTTTCAGGACTTTAACTTGTATGTCTTTGAGTTCTTGAATGGTTATTTTTGATAACGCATCCGCTACATGATTGTCCTTGCCCTTAAGATACTCAACTGTAAACTCATGCTCTTCTAAATCAAGGCTCATTCTGGCTAATTTTGATGCAGGGTTAACCATTGAAAATAAGTAGGTTAACGGTCTGTGGTCTGTTTTGACTGTGATATGTCTACCATTTACATATGGTTTGCTTTCACCTTTAGTGAAACTGCGAAATGCATATGCTACAGGTAATTGAATACCATTATAATTTTGGGTTAAAACTGCTCCACATGCTTCTTTACTAGCATCTGTGAAAATTAGCAAAATTCTTTGCTAAAATATGGATATTGCAGTAAAGTTGGATTTATTAACGCTGTTTTAATATGTTCAAAGGTATGCTGGCAATCAGCTGTCCATTCGAATTTTACATCTATTTACATAATCTTGTTATGTAACGAGAATAATCGGCAAAGTTATTAATGAAATGTCTGTAATAGTTACAAAATGCAACAAATCTTCAAGCGCTGTCTGCGTCCGCAGGGACTGGGTATTTCTCAATGACATCATACTTTTTGTCATCTGGGAGAATACCTTCATCAGTACATTTATGACCTAGAAAAGTCACTTCATGCATGAAGAATGTACAATTTAAGGTTGTTTTTCCTGCATAAATCAAAAACATTTCTTAGGGTTTTAATCATGTAGTTTTCCGAACAACCGATGACAATAAGGTCATCCATGTATAGGAATGCCTGTGATGGTTCAAGACCAGAAAATGCTATTGTCATCATTCTTTGGAAAGAATTTGGCGCTACTTTTAAACCGTAAGGTACTCGCGTGAAACGATAGGAGCCATTGCTCGTTGAGAAAGACGTTATATTTCTTGAATTTTCTTCAAGTTCTATTTGGTGAAATCCTGACATTAAGTCTAAACACGAGAAGTATTTTGCTCGGCCTAGTTGATCAAGAATATCATCTATTCTTGGAAGTGGAAATTTATCAGCTAATAATTTCTTGTTAATTTGACGATAGTCTATTATTAAACGCCATCTTTTATCTGTTGAATCCGGTAAGGATTTTTGGTACTAATAGTAATGGGCTATTATATTCAGACACAGAGGGTTCTACTATTTTATCATTTATGGGTTTATTTACTTCTTTAGTTATTTCTGCTTATTTTGAATGAGGAGTTCTATAGTTTTTAATGTAGCTTGGTTCATCATCTTTCAATCTTAGTTTTTGTTTATAAAAGTTATTTGTCGTTATTGGTTCGGATTCCAGTCCGAATATATCTATATACTGGGTGCATAGTTTTGTTAAAATATTTTTGTAAGGTAGAGGGCAGTTTTTTCTTAATTTAGAGATGATTTTTTCATCTATAGACAAATGTTCTTTATCAAAAATTTCATAATTGGTGAGTGGTTCAAATCGGACTTTATCTAAATTAACCACTTTATTGGAATTTGTTGTGTTCAAAATTCTGATAAAAAAATTTTACGGATATGGAGCTTGCTATAAATACTCCATTTTCAATTTCTTGACATTTGATCATAATTTGATCATCTTTTGTAATTAAATTAATTTTTCGGACAACTTCAGATCGTAAAGGTAATATTGTTGAATTATTGTCAATGGTGTGAACTATAGGGATAGTTATTGGATAATGTAAATTTTGTGATCTTAATATGAACAAGTCTTTGCTTGAGTTGAAGTCTAATTGATAATTGAATTTCTTTATGAAATCCATACCTATTATTCCATGACATGGTATGGGAAAGTTTGAATTTACTAAATGGAAATTATGTGGAATTATGTATTTTCCTGTTGTTAATTCAACGAAAGTTAATCTAGTGGAATTGGTTGAACCTTCTCCAATTCCGCTGATGTTAGTAGTCATATTGTAATCTTTTGCTTGAAAATTGTCTGATTGTTCTTTTTAAATTGAAATATCTGAAACAGTATCAATGAGTAACATTAGTGTTGTTTTCGTATGTTCATTTTGTAATTTATTAAAATTTTTAGACTAAGATCGATGACGTGAACTTTCGAGTTTACTGAGTTTGTATACTTAAGGGTGCTTGCTGGTTTTCCGAATTACTTTGAGTGATTCGGACCAGGTTTTGTTGTTCATGGCCTCTATTTTGGTTGCCTCTATACGAGTTGCCTCTGTACGAGCCGCCTCGATAATTACCTCTGCTATTGTTGCATCTGTTGCCATTGTTGTTATTGTTCCTGAAACCGCCCTGTTGTAAGGTCGGCCCCTGAAATTACCTCTACCGCGATTTCCGCCACGTTGAGAGTAAAATATAACAGTGTTGGTGTTCCCAGTTGCTTCAGTGCAACTGTCGACAAATTTTTAAATAGCATCATTCATGTTGTTGAATGTGCCAGCTTGCATGATGAGTTTAACTCTATCAATAGCGCAATTCTTTGTCATGGCTTTAACTGCTAAAACCATCATTAATATAGGCACCTTCTAAAGCCTTTGTAAGCTGCTCAACTTCTTGTGTATACATGTTGGCAGTTTTACATTTTTTTTTTGTAAATTAAGGAGTTTGGCTGGTGAAACTTCAACTGATTCTCCTTTTACTGTTTTTTGCAATTTTGAGACAATCTGAGCAATAGTTGTTTCATTGCTAATTAGATTTCTCGCGTGTCCCTTTAGTTTTGTTTTAATAAGGCTTATAGCCGTTGCTTCGTGTTCGCCTTTTAGAGAATCTAAAAGATTCAATGCGTCTACAAAGCTCTGTAAGTTCTCAGCTTTTCCATCATACACAGGTAGTATAGTGGAGGCTATCTTAATAAATTCAATATTTGTTTGTTGAGCCATTGTGGAAATTGTTTCTAGTCTGTTTGGGTTTTCTTCTTTTTGATTGTTTTCTATGTTTTCTATGTTTTGTTCTGAACTAGGCTCAATGGCTGGTTTAGATTCCTCTAAATCCGTGAGTTGACTTTGGTCAAACTCAAACAGGGAAATAGGGATTCTTTGGTATGTCGAATTTTATATTACGTCGAAGGTTAATTGTTTCTAACCTTGAAGCTAACGTATGTAATGTCTTAAGGCACTGTTCATTATGTTCGGGTGTAAGTCTATGTTTGTGTGGGGATACTGATTCGCTGATGTTATTGTACTCAGTTTTTAGTACTATAATATGCTGCAATATAGTTTCGACTTTTATTACTGTATCTTTGTTAATACATTTATAAGATTTTTCAAATTTATCTTTGAATGAATTTATTTGTCGAGCTATATCTTGTCATTCCATAACTAATTAATTCACAATCATTCTTTTTTTTTTATTTGGGAATTATGTTCGTTTATTTGTGCAAAAGCACTATTATTATTTTTATGGGACCCAAAATGGCGTGTTGATCTGTTATTTTTTTTACTGATACGTATGGTAACGTTTCTAGTACCATACCTTTCTCTATTTTATTACATTGTATCAACGGGCTAAGTTCTAAAGTAATCTGTTTTATAAATTCATTTTCGAATTTATTAATTGTTATATTTTCTGTAAAGTTTTTTAGAATTTGTATGGCTTGCATACGAAAATTTGGGTTTTTGGTATAAATGTCATTAATTTTGTTCACTATCATTGTGATTTGTTAATTGTTTGTATTTGGAAAATTAAAATTTTAGATAATCTATTATATTTAAACTTGATCTAAATCGTTGGCTGTGCTATTCATGAATTTTTTCTTCATACACCTTCGGTGCATTCTGTAAAGGCTAACTATTGCTTTCACTACCATAATTACTGCAATTATCGAAACTAAGATGAGCATGTATTGAAAATCCGGTGGAGTTACGTCAACTTTGTTGATGACATTGCCCATGTTGCTTTCTTTTGGTAAACTTCGCAAAATTAGATAATCTGAGCTCATATATATTTCTTTTAAGTTTCGTAGTTATTTCTAGCGCATACATAAATATTTTTTAAATAATTGTGTTTTGAACAACAGGGGAACACTTTGTTGTTTACATTTGTAACAGGCAATTTTACATTATTTTACTTATACTAAGTTTACACAACAAAGTATTTTTTTTTTTAGTATTTAGTGTAGGCTATGCGGTACTGGTTAGTGTTTTTCAAGCAGCTGTTTTCCGCATCGGCTTGTGTTTTTATTTATGATTAAAGGCAATTTAGGCATTGGCATTACTGCAGCCCTTATTGCGTTGTTTCGCACAAGTGCGAAGCTGTTGGTCAATCTTGATGAGGTTTTCCTGTGCATCAGTGTGTCTTCCTCCGTTGTCGCTGTCTTAAGTAAGTCTTTTATGAGTTTTCTGTGTTGGAGAAGCTTGATCCTGTGTCCGCTTCTTTTGTGTTTTGGTGTTGTTTTATTTTTCTGACGAGCCCGGTACTCTGCTATTGTGAGTGGGAGTGGTCCATCGGTGGGATTTAACTGCAAGGTCTCTTGCAACATCGGTTAATCCCTTTGTTCAATGGGAACAGCTGTCTCAAATTGTGGATCCTCCGCCATCAATTATTTGTATATCATAATTAAGGACCATTGGTGCATGTCTTTTTATTGAAGGAGCACAATTTGTTTATGGAGCACGGACAACATTGACGGCAGCAGTCTTTAATAAATTTTATCTGCGCACGATTTAATCAGAATTGTGGGCATTATGCACTTTTTTTCAAAGTTTCTTATAATATCAAACGTTTTATGTTCGTAAACGGTTTTTATAATTTTTAATAAATTTTAAGATCGCACGATTTAATCACATTTGTGTGCATTATACACTTTTTTTTTCAAAATTTATTATGAAACAAGTGGAAACGTTTCAGTCGGATGCAACCGACTGCGGCATACTCGATACCAGTATTAAAACTGGTAAAAAAAGGCTGATTGCAAAGGGGTACGGATGGGGCAGGGGTGTACGCTGCCTTAAAGATTCTCCGATGCAGATGGGGATGCCACCAACTATCTTCCTTCCAAATTTGGTGACTCTAGCTGAAAGTTTGTAAGAGCTGTTGAAAAGGGGGCTGGGGCGGTATAGGTGGGCGTGGCATCCAAAGTTTTACTGCAGATCTTTGTGATATGTCAATTTCTATCTTCATACCAAATTTGGTGACTCTAGATCGAAAATTGTTAAAAGTGTGGAAAAGAGGGCTGTGGGCGGTATGGGTGGGCGTGGCATCCAAAGTTTTGATGCAGATCTGTGTGGAATGTCAATTGCTATCTTCATACCAAATTTGGTGACTCTAGCTCAAAAACTGTGGGAGATATAAGCTTTTCTGATTTTAAAATGCGGGGGGGCTGGGAGCGGAATGGGTGGGCGTGACTCCAAAACTTTGATGCAGGTTTTTGGGAGTCGTTGCAAGCTATCTTCCTGCCAAATTTGGTGGCTCTAGCTCCACAACTCTGGAAGATACACGCATTCCCGTTTTTGACGAAGCGTTGGGGCATCTGGGGGCGGCTAGGGTGGTATTGGTAGGCGTGACATCTAAACTTTTGATGCAGTTTTTGGGGGGGTCATCATCACCTATCTTGGCACCAAATTTGGTGGCTCTAGCTCAAAAACTGTGGGAGATATAAGCTTTTCTGATTTTAAAATGCGGGGGGCTGGGGGCGGAATGGGTGGGTGTGACTCCAAAACTTTGATGCAGTTTTTTGGGAGTCGTTGCAAGCTATATTCCTGCCAAATTTGGTGGCTCTAGCTCCACAAATCTGGAAGATACACGCATTCCCGTTTCGACGAAGCGTTGGGGCAGCTGCGGGCGGCTAGGGTGGTATTGGTAGGCGTGGCATCCAAACTTTTGATGCAGTTTTTGGGGGGTCATCATCACCTATCTTGGCACCAAATTTGGTGGCTCAAGCTCAAAAATTGTGGGAGATATAGGCTTTTTTGACTTTAAAATGCGGGGAGGCTGGGGGCAGAAAGAGGGGCGTGGCTCCAAAATTTTGATGCAGATTTTTGGGGGTTGCTAGTAGCTATCTTCTTAACAAATTTGGTAGTTCTAGCTGTAAGGGTGTGTGAAATATGCGGATTAATCGTTTTTGAGTTATCGAATCTATCGATTTTCCAGCCCACAGTTATCGTAGAACCCCAAGCTTGACATTTTAATTTACTTTCCCATAAATAAAGAGAATTGGAAAGTTTCAAGTCTCTAGCTTGAAGGGGGTGGAAAAAACTTGCGTTCATACAGACGGACAGACGGACAGACACCATGACGGACATTGCACAAACCCAATATACTCTTTACCTTCGGTATCGAGTATTATCACACGTTTTATATTCGTAAACGGTTTTTATAACTCAATTTATTGTTGTTGCTGTTAAAGTCGTTCAATGTCTTGATGAGCTGATGGCTTGGCACGCTTTGCCTTTGTTTTTGTAGACGGTGGTGGTGGTGTTGTTGTTGTCACTTTCAATTGAATCTCAACTGCTGCACGTTGTCTTTTTTTTTATAAATTTTTATAAATTTTTATTTTACAACGGATCTTTGCCGCTGTCACGGTCGCCATGTAATCGTCAAATATTCAAAACACTTTGACTGTTCTTCATGAAGGCACTTTATTGAATACTTTTGAATATTAATTCTAACTTAAGGCTGACCACTGCTTCGGCAGAGAAGTCAGCGCGAGATCCGTACATAGTTTTACATATAATATATGTATATAGAGAGCGAGAGCATAGTGAGAACGCTGACGCGGCATCTTTGTGCGCGTTGCATTCCTACGCGATCATGTTACAAGCACTGGGTGCTTGGCTTGTTTATGCAACGACAAAGTGTCGTTGTTTTTGTTTACGTTAATACAGCAACCAGGTGTTGCTGTTCAATGTATATGTGGATATTGAATACAATGTATTCTTTATATATGTGTATACTACAATATACATAAAACATTATGTATATATTATATGCCCATATAGGCATAAACAATGTTGAAGTATGCAAGTTCCAGTGCTTGTGAAAACCATCTGCTACATTGAAAGCAGCAAGTTTGTAAATTTGTGCGTGTGTTTAATTTTAGCTCAAACACAAATATGGTGTTTGAGCGTTGTGAATCAATTATAATTTCGTCATGTTTATTATAGGCGTTATTTGCAAATCATAGTCAGGTGTCTGTCAAACTTAGTGGTCAATAGTTAGCATTCATTTGTCTTATTTTCTGTTATTAATGTCAATAATGTAGTCATTAATGTGTCAAATTTCTTGTTCATTTCAGCCATCCCCGCAATTAATATGTCAAATTTCTTGTTCATTTCAGCCATCCCCGAAAGATTTTGTTGCAACAGAAGAACCATTGGATCAACTGCTGCTGGCATCTGCGAGGACGACCGAACTGTGTGGAGTTGCTGCTGATGGCGTTGCTGCTCATCCTGGAGTCTTTGTTGGAAGTTCGTCAGGTGAGTTTCGGTTTGTTTCATGTAATTTCGCTGCTGCTGCTGCTGTTGTTGTGTTGTTGCTGCTGCTGAGATGCTGGACGGATTTTCTGCTGCTTTTGCGCACAGGGAGTGCGTTCATGCTGCTGTTGTTGCTGGACTGGCGCTCGAAGCTGAAGACTGCTATTTTTATTATAATTATTATTGACTGCAGTGTAGTCTAGCTTGAGTTTTTATAATAAAAGCCTGTTCCTAGCTTGTTAAAAAGTTGAGCAACCTCTTTAACTGGCTATGTGCTCGCCCTTGCAGTTCACACATGTAGCTGTAGTGGACCTGGGTTTGGTGCAGGTAGTAGTGGCATGTTTGCCTGCACACTTCATGCAGACAAACCCTTTTCGGCAGTAGTTTTTGCTGTGTCCGAATTCTTGAACAGGCTCCAGCTTCCTCATTTTCCGCTCGACTAGGACATCCTGGATTCCCAGTTGAGTCAGAGATAAAATCCTCTCGTTGTAGCCGTCTAGCCTTGGCTCTAGCTCAACCTCGAAGATGTTTAGTGGCTTACCCGTGAAGCGATGTTTCAGCACACTGATGCCCAGTTGGTCCAGCTGTGTCTTGATCAAGTCGCTTGTAGTGGAGTAGTGCAGTGGAGTAGTGAGCTGCAGTGGCTGCACACCTGCAGGCTGGCGAATATGCTGCTTTTGCTGGTGCTACTGTTGCACTGGCTGTTGCTGTTGTTACTGCTGCTGTTTTTTGCGCAGCTTGCTTGCTGGTTTGTGGTGGAGAGTCACACACATCCTGATCTAAATCACTGACGCACATCTTGCCCACGCTGCCGTCAGTAGAATTGGAACGCAGAACAGGAACGTGTTTTTTTACGACACGCTTTGGCATTTTTGTTTTGCGCACACTCTGTTTTGGTCAGACAGTGACAAATAAGTGACAATAATTTGTAAATATTAAGCAAATTAGTAACAAATACAACAATTTACATTAATTTTAATCATTTTTTTCTTTTCTTTTCAGGTGTTGGGATGACTTGGATGACTTTGCCACTGACGCTGAAGAAATTGCTGCATGCAATTCGGACCGCATGACGCCAATGCCAGGTAAGTACAAAACCACGCTGGACCACGACGAGGGAGATGACCAAAAGATGCTGTGGTCGCCGCTAGAGTTGACCGATGGGATTCCAGCGACGAAGATATGGACCAGGAAGGATGTATCCAGTTGGAAAGCAACAGCTAGAAGTGCTATTGCAATCTGATAACCAGTTTGCATCCAGGTGTGAATTGTGTTGTTTTGTGTTTGTTGCACGTTTTTTCTGAAAATATAAACAGAATTTTGTTTTGCAGATTTCAAACTTCGGATTAGCCGGTGTTAAGTCATAAACAAGTTAGCACATATTTATATTATAAGATATCAAATAACTGCACATAGCTATGTAAGAATCACACACAAATTATTAGCACATGTAAAACTAGGTCAAGACCATACACAATGCGCTACATTTATTAACCCAATAAAACTTAAAGCAACAACAAATTATGCTGAACACACAGAATATCGCTGACTGCACAATACATGCAATATGTCGCAACAGTAGCGGTCAGCCAACCCGGTAGTCGCTAAATATGCTATTCTGCATTGCAAGCAACTGCTAAGTACACAATAACCTAATTTAATTGACACCACAAAACTGTAAAACTAAGCTATTATTTCCTATAAATATGGTTACTTTTCGTTAATAATATCAGTTTTCTTAGTACAACCTACAAAGATACATTCATTATTCTCCGCAGTCCACCTGGTTACACGTGCCAGTTGCGACAACAATTAACAGTCAGTTTCTACTGGATGCTAACAATACATATACACCTTTTACAGGTACATTTTGGTGACCCCGACAAAGGACTCCTAGGAAGGATCCTCTCTACAACATAAAGCTCGCTACTCCTTAGACCACACCAAACGGTTGCGAATAGAAGCGTAATCCAGCTCAGGCCGAGCGAATAAAACACTTCCACCGGGTCGGGAGTAATCAAAAAGCTATATACAACAACATAACAAACGTGATTCTGGAAGCTTAGTCATTGTCAACAAGGCGACAAAATGAGCACAGAGAAATCACTCGTATTGGAAGATGTCATAGATGCTCAGGAAGAAATAAGCCAAGAGGTATCAAGGCTTATAAAGAACACAAAAAAGGACCCAGCAGACCGGAAGGCAAAAGTAGAAGAAGAAGTAGCCAGCTACTACCAAGCCAAGGCCAAAATCCTTGAAGAAAAGTGGACTTTTTTCAAGAACAACAATGTCTTGATCAAAAACTCTAAGTTAGAGGAGTCTCACCCATACCACAAGTTCTCCGAAAAGGTTTACGATTTGGTTCAAAAAACCAGAGCTTACTTCAAAGAATAAGCTGATATTGAAGATCAGTCTACCAGCAATAGGACGGAGCCAAAACCCGCCATTGCTGCAGGAGTTGTCTATGCCAAAGAAAACCCAAATGCCTAGCTAGTTGCATTGTGCCGTCGGCAAAAGGTGATGATTGCGTCAATCAATGGCGCCCTGCAACACAAGCCTGTCAATGCGGACATTATTAAGTCATTATGGGCAAACACTCAAGAGGTCCATTTCAAATATACGAGGAATTTGAGGACCCAGAAGAGAGTGGCTACAATGCCACCGAGTATATAAAGGCAGAGGCTGATGTTCGAAATGCGCTTACCAGTAATTCAAGCAGTGAGTGCACTGATAACATCAACTTACCACGATTTCCATTCCAAAATTTGATGTTGATACGCTTAAATGGACGAAATTCTTCGATATGTGTTCGTGTATGATACATGAAACAAAGATGCCAACCATACGCAAGATGTGGTATTTAAAAACCAGCGTAGTCGGAGAAGCGGAAAGATTAATCCGTCACATCGATCTAAGGGAAGAGAACTATCTCTACGCATGGGAAATCTTAGTAGACGCCTTAAACAGTCCAAGAGACATCGCAACTAGGGTTTTAAATCGGCGATGTGAAGTCCTTAAAGGAACTGTATATCACCACCCTAGAGTCATTGGCCTCACTGAAGGGACACGGGATTGACATCTCAACTTGGGATTCAATCATCGTTGCCATCCCCAGAAACAAGTTGGATGGTACAAACAAAACACCCTATGAACAATCATTGGGTAGTACAAAGGAAATCCAGCCACTGGACACCATGCTCCAGTTCCTCGAACAGCGAGTTCGGGTCATGGCTACTGGAAAAAAGGCACCTGGAATCTTTAAAAAGGAGTCAATGAACACGACATGTGCAACATCTTCAGGTGCACATAAGGGATGTCTTTTCTGTAAAAGACAAGTTATTATTTATCTAAATGTGACGAATTTCGCGCAAAATCTGTCAGCGAGCGCTTGAATTGGGTGCAAAGACAAAGGTTATGCGTCAACTGCTTTAAAAATGACCATAAAACAAAGGCATGCACAAGCAACTTCAGCTGTTTTAAGTGCAACAAAAAGCACCACACTCTAGTGCATTTGGAAAATGTTGACACATCAGCAGCAGCAGAGCCATTTTCACAAGTTGTCGCATCCGCAAACAACCAGAACTATAACTTACTTGCAACAGCAAAAGTAGCTGTTCAAGCAACTAACGGACAACAAGCATCATTCAAGGCACTACTGGACTCTGGATCACAAACCAACGTTGTTTCCGAAAGACTTGTGACATTGTTGGGACTTAAGCGTCATGACACAAAACTCCGGATTGAGGGCATCGGAGGACAGCCAAGAGTCAGCAAGGCTCGAGTGAATGTCCTAGTTAAAGCTTAGTACGCAGAAACTATAAATATTTCTAGTTGTGTCAAACTCCATATAAAAGAAACGCTAGAAATAATTTCTGGACATAATATCTAGAGACATTTCTAATGAGTATATGCAGCAGCTAGATCTGTATACCTAAAAAATGTTGAGGGTTGCCACATCGATTACATTGAAGTGGATCGTGTGGATGGCATTGAACAGCTGAATTTCTGCTAGAAAAAATGAGCAGCACATTATTTCTAGGCACAAGTGTGCCCGTATTACTCTTTTACCTTTTTGTTTTTGTCATTTTTTTTGCGTTTTTGGGATTTTCCCGGTATTTTTAAGGAGCACACAGGGTCTTAGGATACACATTAGAAATAATGTATAAATTTCTATCAGAAATAATTCTAGTTCCTGCGTACTAAGCTTAAATCACTACACAGCAATTTTATGATGCGATTGGAAGCATTCGTATTACCGCATATAATTTCGGATCAACCTGCCCAGTCGATCAACACGGCCGATTGGGGCATGCCGAGCAAGTTACCACTGGCGGATCCAAACTTCAACAGACCAGGCAAAATCGACATGTTGATTGGAGCAGAGCACTGTTTTTCAATATTGCTCCCACAACAACACAAAATGTTCCAGTCTGGTCCAATGATGCAAAAAACCGAGTTCGGGTGGATCATTGCTGGAAAGGTAAATGCTGCAAGTAAGTCGTCAGCCATCTGCGCAGTTGCAACAAGTGAGGAAACAAATGCTGTAATGGAACGATTCTGGACATTAGATAGCTTGGATACAACAGAAAAACACCGAACACCAATTGAAGCGCATTGTGAAAGGCACTTCTTATAACATTTACAAGTGGCGGTGGACGGCAGATTCATCGTTCAACTTCCATTTTCTGAACACTATTCAGCCCTGGGAGAGTCCATGGAGATTGCGACCAAACGGTTTCTATCGTTAGAGTGCAGAACTTCCGCTGACACGTGGAAGCAGTACGCAGCGTTCATGGCGGAGTATGAGAAACTGGGACACACCGCAACAGATTCCTAAAAATCACTACGTGATTCCGCATCATTGCGTGTTGAAGCCTGAGAGCACAGCAACAAAATTACGAGTTGTCTTCGACGCATCGTGAAAAACATCTTCTGGAAAATCGCTGAATGACATACTGCATGCAGGCCCCACGGTTCAAAGCGATCTAATGTCTATTCTACTACGATTCAGAACACATAGATATGTGTTTACGGCTGACATTGAAAAAATGTATCGTCAGGTATGGATCAATCCGGAAAATCAGTTTAATCAACTGATTGTATGGCGCAACAACTCGTCGGAAGAAATTAAATACTACCGATTGAAAACAGTCACATATGGCACAAAATCCGCACGATTTTTAGCAATAAAATGTTTGGATACTCTGGCTAATAAGCATATGGAAAGGCTACAGATGGGTGCAAAGGCACTACAACGTGACTTTTATGTAGACGATTGCCTGACCGGCACCGACACAATCGCAGAAGCGAAACAAGTTCAACAAGAACTTAACAAAATTATTTAGCCATCGGGCTTCAAGCTACGAAAATGGTGTTCAAACAATGAACAAATATTGGAAGAAATTCCAAAAGAAGACACAGTTAACGACGTGCAGCTCAGAGAAACACTGGAGCAGTACAGTGTAAAAACATTAGGCCTTATATGGACGCCCAAAACAGATCAACTTGGCGGTCGAACTCACAGCAGTGCAGCAACAGTCATTACAAAACGTGCAGTCTTCGACCCACTAGGCTTGTTCGCTCCAGTCGTAGTAAAGGCAAAAAATTTCATGCAACGCCTCTGGGAATTAACACTCGATTGGGACGACGAGTTACCTACAAAACTTCAGAATGATTGGAAGGAGTATCGAGACGAGTTGCAAAGCCTTAACTCAATGCGAATCCCAAGGCACGTTTATGATGGTAAGACTCCGATAACGAAAGAATTACAAGTTTTTGTTGATGCGTCGGAACGTGCATATGGCGCTGCAGTTTACGTACGTGCAACGTACAGAAACAAACAAATATCTGTTCGGCTACTATGTTATAAGTCTCGAGTGGCTCCAACAGCAAAACAGTCACTCCCTCGACTAGAGCTATGTGCTGCACTATTGGGTGCAGAGCTTGCTGAAAGGGTTCGACGCGATCTAAGCCTCGACAGCAACACAGTGCCAGGATACTTTTGGTCATATTCTACGATTGTCCTTTCATGGATCAACGCAGCTGCTTCACATATCATACATTTGTGGCAAACCGAATAGCGAAAATTCAGCCCTGACAAGCCAGACTCAATGGCGGCATGTATCATCGGCCAACGATGCGGCAGATGTACTCTCAAGAGGAATATCGGCACGAAAACTACATGAGCACAACTTATGGTTGTATGGACCACTATTTCTGCATGGCTCTCCAAACAAATGGTCAGCCTTACCCAGTATCACCCCCAGCAACCTGGAAAGGAAAACGATACATATAAGTCTCGCAATATCTCCATCTACAATAGGTGAAGAATTGTACACTTGTAGACACAGCCATTCATTTCACGTTACAAGTTACAAAGCATTGTGGCTTACATGTTACGCTTCTGCTACAATACTTACTTACATACTTTTGCACAAAACCATTATACCCTTATTTACCCATTTTATGGGTTAAGGGTATAAAAATGCTGTTGAAAGATTTCCATGAGGACAATATGCATTGTCCCAAGCCCAAGCCTTACGAGCAACCGCTAAACAACAATATTGGAATTGAATTAGGGAAATCACATCGTCGCTGCAGGCTTGTTGCAGTAAGAGGCGATTTAAAACCCTAGATGCGATGTCTCTAGGATTGTTGTAGGCATCTACTAAGATTTCCCATGCGTAGAGATAGTTCTCTTCTCTCTTAGATCGATGTGACGGATTAATCTTTCCGCTTCTCCGACTACGCTGGTTTTTAAATACCACATCTTGCGTATGGTTGGCATCTTTGTTTCATGTATCATACACGAACACATAGCGAAGAATTGCGTCCATTTAAGCGTATCAACATCAAATTTTGGAATGGAAATACGTGGTAAGTTGGTGTTATCAGTGCACTCACTGCTTGAATTGCTGGTAAGCGCATTCCGAACTTCAGCCTCTGCCTTTAAATACTCGGTGGCATTGTAGCCACTCTCTTCTGGGTCTTCAAATTCCTCGTATATTTGGAAAAAGACCTCTTGAGTGTTTGCCCATAATGACTTAATAATGTCCGCATTGACAGGCTTGTGGTGCAGGGCGCGATTGATTGACGCAAGCATCACCTTTTGCCTTGGCATTCGTTACAAAACGTGCAGTCTGCTCGGAGCTGGCACAGATCTTCGACCCACTAGGCTTGTTCGCTTCAGTCGTAGTAAAGGAAAAAATTTTCATGCAACGCCTCTGGGAATTAAAGCTCGATTGGGACGACGAGTTTAACTAGGTCTTCAGAATGACTGGAATTAGTATCGAGACGAGCTGCAAAGCCTCAACTCAATGCGAATCCCAAGGCACGTTTATGATGGTAAGACTCCGGTAACGAAAGAATTACACGTCTTTGTTGATGCGTCGGAACGTGCATATGGCGCTGCCGTTTACGTACGTGCAACGTACAAGACAAACAAATATCTGTTCGGCTACTATGTTATAAGTCTCGAGTGGCTCCAACAGCAAAACAGTCACTCCCTCGACTAGAGCTATGTGCTGCACTATTGGGTGCAGAGCTTGCTGAAAGGGTTCGACGCGATCTAAGCCTCGACGGCAACACAGTGCCAGGATACTTTTGGTCAGATTCTACGGTTGTCCTTTCATGGATCAACGCAGCTGCCGCCAATGGCGGCATCTATCATCGGCGTTGCGTTCATACAGACGGACAGACGGACAGACACCATGACGGACATTGCACAAAACCAATATACTCTTTACCTTCGGTATCGAGTATAAAAAGCGAACAAAAGTGCTCTACATATGTGAACAATAATCAGCTGTAAATAGTTAAGTAAATGTCATAAGTTTGTTAAATTTGTTTCAAAGAAAAATGATTGAAAATCGATAAATAGCAATAATGGAAAATCGACAAATTAACATATTTTCCACATCCGTACAGCTAGAGTTTCCATATTTTCTAAAGAGATAGCTGCTGGCGTCCAAAAATATGGCGGAAAAAATGTTTCTAGAAGTGTTAATCCATTTTAAATTGCACTTATATTATATTATTGTGCTGTTCGCACCGTTACTTAAATTCTTTTAAGTTTTTATGCTTAAACTAAATATCTTTAAATATTATTTTAGATGCATCGATGAAATTAATCAAGGCATGGACGCCATAAACGAACGCCATATATTTGATTTACTTTTAAGAGAAGCTACAAAACAGAGATCAGCTCAATACCTTTTGTTACACCAAAGGTACGACATTCAATGTAATTTAACAGTTTTCAAAAAATCATATTTATTTTCAATTTAAGTTGCTTCGTGACTTGAGATACAATCAACGCTTGTGTGTCTCCGTAGTTCACAATTTTGGATCTATAAAAACAAATATCTGTTTTCCACTGAATTAATAATTGCTTAAATTAATTAAGTAAACTTTTGTTATGAGTCCAATAAATATTTATTTAAAACCATTTTTCACAAAGTATAGAACCAAACAAAATCTCGAATAATACATGAATAATTAAGTCAATATTATACAAAATTATTTTAAAAATAATTTTTTAAATTTTTAGTTTAATATACCTTAAAAGCGCGTTTTTTTTTTTAGTTTTTTTTAAACATTATTTATTTTTATTTTTAATTTTAAGATGTTTGTATTATCGACGAAAAAACAGGTAAAGCGAAAATAGAACGAAAACTCATATTCCAAATCACTTAACTCTAGCTCTTATACAGACAGAAGTCGTGACTGTTGATGACGATCAAGAATATGGGAATGCAAAATTATATCTTCTGGCTGTTTTGCAATGAAAAAGTAAAGGAATGTCGGTATACTTTGCTTTAAAGATGTGGATAAGCTAATTACATAAATAAACGGATAAAAAATTTAAGTATTTGTCTTGCTAATTGATTTGTTGATTTTTATCCAATGTGAGATTAAACATTCCTGTTAAAATAGTGCGCAAGAGCGCATTTATACCCCGATTCCACTGCAGCAAGATGCAAGTATGTAATTGGAACTCGAAGATATCGCAAATTTTTGTATTAGATTCCCAGTTGTACAATAGGATTCTTATTCAAATTGTCAACGTTGGTTGGCTGCATTCCCAGTTGATTCGAAACCGACCAATGCAGCAACAAGAATTTACTAAATAGAGCTACCAAGCCAACAAGTATGAAGCTCTTATAGAGTCGTCATGAGGCCAAATTCTGACTGCCAGTTGGAATATGGAATCGTGGTGACACCTCTCTCACAAAGCGCTGTTGTAGACTTTTTCTCTGTCAGCGCATTTCGTGCACGAGTTTCAAGTCACTCAGCTTGCCGACTGTGCTACACTTTTTTTCACTCGTAGCACAGCCAGCCAGCCATACTCTGTGTATATGCCCATAGCCAGCGATTTTGCAGCGCGCAGTCGCTTCTTCGCTTGCTGTGCGCCCTTCTTTTGCTTGTATAAACATATGAGCGTTTGTATATACGTCATACGATCATATGTTATGTCTGTTCCTTATCGCTTTTTGAGACGTTGCTAAAGTGAAGCTATGCACTATACCCACATACATATATTCCCATACCTTTGCAGTTTTGCTGGGATATATGTAGGCTTAAAACAATAATAAAACAATAAAACTTTAAGCAACACCAAATTATGCTGAACACACAGAATATCGCTGATTGCACAATGCATGTATAAAATATGTCGCAACAGTAGCGGCCAGCCAACACGGTAGTTGCTAAACATGCTATTCTGAATTGCATGCAACTGCTGAGTACACAATAACCTAATTTTAATTGACATCAAAACACTGTAAAACAAAGCTATTATTTCCTATAAATATTGTTACTTTTCGTTAATAAAATCAGTGTTCTTAGCTCTTAGATACATTTATTATTCTCCGCAGTCAACCTGGTTATAAGTGCCAGTTGCGACAACAATTAAGCAGTCAGTTTGTACTGGATGCTAACAATACACACACACCTTTTACAGGTACATTTTGGTGACCCCGACAAAGGACTCCTAGTAAGGATACTGTCTACAAGATATAGCTCGCTACTCCTTCGACCACACCACACGGTTGCGAGAAGCGTAATCCAGCTCAGGCCGAGCGAATAAAACACTTCCACCGGGTCGGGAGTATTCAAAGAGCTATATACGTGATTCTGGTAGCTTAGTCATTGTAAACAAGGCGACAAAATGAGCACAGGAAGAAATAAGCCAGGAGGTATCAAGGCTTATAAAGAACACAAAAAAGGACCCAGCAGAGTGGAAGGAAAAACCTGGCTTCTACCAAGCCAAGGCCAAAGTCCTTGAAGAAAAGTGGCCTATTTTCAAGAACAACAATGTCTTGATCAACTATAATTTAGAGGAGTCTCACCCATACCACAAGTTTTTCGAAGAGATTCACGCTTTGGTTCAAAAACCAGAACTTACTTCAAAGAACAAGCTGATATTGAACATCAGTCTACCTGCAACAGGACGGAACCAAAACCAGCCATTGCTGCAGGAATTGTCGATGCCAAAGAAAACACAAATGCCGAGCTAGTTGCATTGTGCCGTCGGCAAAAGGTGAGATTGCGTCAATCAATCGCGCCCTTCAACACAAGCCTTCCAATGCGGACATTATTAAACTCAAGAGGTCTATTTCCAAATATACGAGGAATTTGAGGACCCAGAAGAGAGTGGCTACAACGCCACCCAGTATTTAAAGGCAGAGTCTGATGTTCGGAATGTGCTCACCAGCAATTCAAGCAGTGAGTGCACTGATTACATCAACTTACAACGTATCTCCATTCCAAAATTTGATGGAGTTACGCTTAAATGGACGCAATTCGTCGATATGTTCTCGTGTATAATACATTTTTTTTTTTTTTTTTAAATTGCTGGTCTTATTTATTGAATCTTTTCTAGTGAATTAGAAAACTAGCAATAAGTATACAAATCTTATAAATAAATCTTAGCTAACAGTTCATTTTTGTTTGTGACTGTATTCTGAGTGCGCGTCCCTAAAATCATCGCTGGGTTGGTAAGTCGTTACGACGAAGACGGGATCGGCTGCGCAGCCTTGTGAGACCTCTCGCGAGATGATTTGTGTGCGATGAGAGCTTGATAAGATATTTTACTTTTTGTTCCTCTATTTCCTCCTTGACTGTTGAGATGTTTAAGTCTTTATGAATGTTTTCGTTTCGAACATACCACGGTGCCCCGGTAATGGTTCTCATATTTTTGACTGGGCTCTCTGGACAATGTCAATGCTGCTGTTGCTAGCGTTCCCCCATAACTGGGAACCATAGGTCCAGATTGGTTTTAGAACAGAGTTGTAAAACAGGACCTTGTAGTCCAAACTAATGGAAGAGCGAGCATTGATGAGCCAGTGGAGGCTATTGGCTTTCAGTTTGAGATGTGTTCTTTTAGCTTCAATGTGTCGCCGCCATGTTAGTCTTCGGTCTAAGTGTACGCCCAGATACGTTACATCGTTTGTTTTTGGAAGTGTGGTGTTGTTTAACGTGAGCGGTGGACAATCTTGCCTGTTAAGGGTGAAAGTTACTTGCTTACATTTTTGTTCGTTTACCTTAATTCGCCAATCTGATAACCATTTTTCCACGTTGACCAGATGAAGGGCTAGTTGCGCTGTTGCTTGTATTGGGCATCTGGAGCGGCTGAGAATAGCTGTATCATCAGCAAAGGTAGATGTTGTCAATCGGCTGCTTATTGGGATGTCTGCTGTGAAAAGCACGTACAGTGTTGGTCCCAGTACGCTGCCCTGTGGAACACCAGCTTCGATACTGTGTTCGTCAGACATTGCAGTGTTACATCTTACTGCGAACTTCCTGTCGTATAGGTACGACTTAAGCAGCTTATGTGTGTTGTTTGGGAGCATTGCTTTGATCTTATGCATTAGACCTTCCAACCAAACTTTGTCGAATGCCTGAGAAACATCCAGAAATATTGCAGTGCAGTATTCTCTATTTTCGAACGCGCTTCGTATCTCTGATGTTATTCTGTTAACCTGCTCAATTGTTCCATGCTTTTCACGAAAGCCAAATTGGTGTGACGGGATTATGTTATGAGATTCAGGAATGGATTTATCCGGGACAGCAAACATTTTTCAAAAAGTTTTGATAGACACGGTAATAAGCTTATAGGTCTATACGACGTGGGAACTGTGTGATCTTTTCCAGGCTTTGGTATCATAATGATAATTGACTTTTTCCATCTGTCTGGATAGTGGCCAAGTTTGGTGATAGCATTGAAGAGCTGGGCAATTATGCATATTGCACAGTAAGGAAGCTCAATAATCATCTTTGGGGTTATTTGGTCACCTCCTGGAGATTTTTTTGGGTTCAGTTGCTCTTTAATGATTCTAACGATTTCATTCGGGCGAAACTTGATTGGATCATCTTGAAGCTGAGAGCCGTTTGAAGAAGTCGGTAGTGCAAACGTATTTGTTGCAGGGTTACGTTGGAACACTTTTTGGAGATGAGTAGCAAATGTGTTAGCTCTTTCTTCATCGCTGCGAGCCCAGCCGCCTGCGAAGTTTCTTATAGGCATTACTGTTTCTGTTGGTGAGCTTAGAGTTGGGTAAGCTCTCCACAATGAGTTTTTCGTACTGGTGGTTGATAATTGCTCGATGTAACGGCGTTGAGCGCGCTCGTCCTCGATTTTTAACGCTTGTTGAGTTTACGTGTGGCGTCTTTTAGTTTTTGCTTTGCCGATGGCGATCTGTTCGATTGCCAATCACGTCGTAAGCGCCGCTTTTCAAGAACGAGCTGTTCAATTTTTAGATTTGAATCCTTTGGTTGCGTATGTTTTTGGTATTTGAGGCGTAGCGGCGCGAGCTGCGGCGACGAAGACAGTCTCCAGAGTGTTAACAAAACTGTCAATGTCAGCTACATCAACGAGACGTGGCTTAAGCTCAATGTGTGAGCTTATAAATTTTTTGTATCTGAGCCAGTTAGTTTTATGTGAAGTTAACTTACTGGGTCGATTTATGTATTCAGGGTGTCGTTGCAGATTTATTAGGACTGGGGAGTGATCGGATGATAGATCCGAAAGGCACTCTGCACTTATCAGTCTACGCGAAATGTTTTTGGTAACTGCAAAGTCAATCAAATCGGGTATTTTTTTGGGATCTGTCGGCCAGTATGTTGGTCTGCCAGGAGAAACGTAGTCGAGCTTGTTGTTAGCTTTTATAATTGCATTGTAGAGCTGCTTTCCTTTTGGATTCACTAGACGAGATCCCCAGTGTGTGTGCTTGGCATTGTAGTCTCCTGCCGCTATAAAGCATTCTCCTAGTGAGTTAAAAAATTCCATAAATTGGTCTCCAGATATGGTATAACGCGGAGGGCAGTATACAGCGGCAAGAGTAAGTTGGTTCCCACTGTTTAAATGTATTTTAGAGATGTGGCCTGTAGAAAGTTTTCAGCAAACTCTTTATAGTAGTGGTGCTTGAGGCGGCTTCTGATCAAAATACCAGTTCCACCGTGTGCTTTACCATCGGGATGATTTGTACCATAGAATAAGTATCCACTTATGTTAAAGTTATATTTGTTTGTAAGGTGTGTTTCGGAAAGTAGCATTACGTCGATGTGACGTCTTGGTTGTGTTTCGATGGAGTGAAGGTAGTCGGTGCGTGTTGCGAGCGTACAGTGATTGCGTTTGCGAATTTCGTTGACTCGATAGATAACAGGGACGGAGACGGTGAGCAAGAACGTTCTCTGGCACGCGCTGTGTAAGAGAGTTCGATTTGCGGGTTGAGGGTAATTGACCGCTCGGGCTGCTCTGAAACTACGGAAAAGTAAGCGTTGCTCAGCCGACGACGCTCGTCTTGCTCGCGTTGTCGCTGGCCACAATTCTCGCGTTGACTCATTGTCTTAAGCGAGGTGAAGAATTTGTTAGTGCCTTTTGTTTTATATGTTATTATTTGTTAAAAGTCAATTGTTTTGTTTGAATTACAGATTTTTTAAAAAGCAATTTGTGCAGATACATTGCACTTAGCGTCTTTTCGCATAAAATATATATTTTATAAGCTTCTATATCACTGCACTTTTGCGTTTGGGAATTAATTAACCGGACCACGATGAGAAAACACGTCTGCATTCGACGACAGTTGCGAAAAGATGTGTATAATACATGAAACAAAAATGCCAACCAACTTAAATTGGGTGCAAAGACAAAGGTTATGCGTCAACTGCTTTAAAAATGACCATAAAACAAAGGCATGCACAAGCAACTTTAGCTGTTTTAAGTGCAACAAAAAGCACCACACTCTAGTGCATTTGGAAAATGTTGACACATCAGCAGCAGCAGAGCCATTATCACAAGTTGTCGCATCCGAAAACAACCAGAACTATAACTTACTTGCAACAAAGGTAGCTGTTGGGAGCAGGCTGGGTTTTTCTCTTGGTTGCTGTTGGTGTGGTGGTGGGTGCAACTGCGTCGCACTTGTAAAATAATATAAAAGAAAAAATGATGGTAGTTCTTCCAAAACGAGTCTTCCTTCGTGGAGATGTTTATTCAGAATGATTAGCTACATGTTTCAACAAAAACTTAAAACTAGCCTTAATATTACATTTTTACAAAGTGTGGGGAGTTTATGATCACTGCAGAGAGGATAAGAAAAACCGGCAACTCCTTGTTCACTGCCTGCTTTAAGGCATGAACAGTAGCTGTTCAAGCAACTAACGGACAACAAGCATCATTCAAGGTACTACTGGACTCTGGATCACAAATCAACGTTGTTTCCGAAAGACTTGTGACAATGTTGGGACTTAAGCGTCATGACACAACACTCCGGATTGAGGGCATCGGAGGACAGCCAAGAGTCAGCAAGGCTCGAGTGAATGTCCTAGTTAAATCACTACACAGCAATTTTACGATGCGATTGGAAGCATTCGTATTACCGCATATAATTTCGGATCAACCTGCCCAGTCGATCAACACAGCCGATTGGGGCATGCCGAGCAAGTTACCACTGGCGGATCCAAACTTCAACAGACCAGGCAAAATCGACATTTGATTGGAGCAGAGCACTGTTTTTCAATATTGCTCCCACTACACGGAAAATGTTCCAGTCTGGTCCAATGATGCAAAAAACCGAGTTCGGGTGGATCATTGCTGGAAAAGTAAATGCTGCAAGTAAGTCGTCAGCCATCTGCGCAGTTGCAACAAGTTAGGAAAGAAATGCTGTAATGGAACGATTCTGGACATTAGATAGCTTGGATACAACAGAAAAACACCGAACACCAATTGAAGCGCATTGTAAAAGGCACTTCTTAGAACATTTACAAGTAACGGTGGACGGCAGATTCATCTTTCAACTTCCATTTTCTGAACACTATTCAGCCCTGGGAGAGTCCATGGAGATTGCGACCAAACGGTTTCTATCGTTAGAGCGCAGAACCTCCGCTGACACGTTGAAGCAGTACGCAGCGTTCATGGTGGAGTATGAAAAGCTGGGACACATGAAACATGCAACAGATTCCTAAAAATCACTACGTGATTCCGCATCATTGCGTGTTGAAGCCTGACAGCACAACAACAAAACTACGAGTTGTCTTCGACGCATCGTGCAAAACATCTACTGGAATATCGCTGAATGACATACTGCATGCAGGCCCCACGGTTCCAAGCGATCTTATGTCTTTTCTACTACAAATCAGAACACATAGATATGTTTTTACGGCTGACATTGAAAAAATGTATCGTCAGGTATGGATCAATCCGGGAAATCAGTTTAATCAACTGATTGTATGGCGCAACAACTCGTCGGAAGAAATTAAATACTACCGATTGAAAACAGTCACATATGGCACAAAATCCTCACCATTTTTAGCAATGAAATGTTTGGATCATCTGGATAATAAGCATATGGAAAGGCTACAGATGGGTGCAAAGGCACTACAACGTGACTTTTATGTAGACGATTGCCTGACCGGCACCGACACAATCGCAGAAGCGAAACAAGTTCAACAAGAGCTAAACAAAATTATTCAGCCATCGGGATTCAAGCTACGAAAATGGTGTTCAAACTATGAACAAATTGGAGGGAATTCCCAAAGATGACACAGTTAACGACGTACAGCTCGGAGAAACACTGGAACAGTACAGTGTAGAAACTTGGGCCTTATTTGGACGCCCAAAACGGATCAACTTGGCGGTCGAACTTACAGCAGTTCAGCAACAGTCATTACAAAACGTGCAGTCTGCTCGGAGCTGGCACAGATCTTCGACCCACTAGGCTTGTTCGCTCCAGTCGTAGTAAAGGAAAAAATTTTCATGCAACGCCTCTGGGAATTAAAGCTCGATTGGGACGAAGAGCTACCTACAATTCTTCAGAATGATTGGAAGGAGTATCGAGACGAGTTGCAAAGCCTCAACTCAATGCGAATCCTAAGGGACGTTTATGATGGTAAGACTCCGATAACGAAAGAATTACAAGTCTTTGTTGATGCGTCGGAACGAGCATATGGCGCTGCAGTTTACGTACAGGAACAAAAAAATATCTGTTCGGCTACTATGTTCAAAGTCTCGAGTGGCTCCAACAGCAAAACAGTCACTCCCTCGACTAGAGCTATGTGCTGCACTATTGGGTGTAGAGCTTGCTGAAGGGGTTCGACGCGATCTAAGCCTCGACAGCAACACAGTGCCAGGATACTTTTGGTCAGATTCTACGGTTGTCCTTTCATGGATCAACGCAGCTGCCGCCACATATCATACATTTGTGGCAAACCGAATAGCGAAAATTCAGGCCTGGACAAGCCAGACTCAATGGCGGCATGTATCATCGGCCAACGATGCGGCAGATGTACTCTCAAGAGAAATATCGGCACGAAAACTACATGAGCACAACTTATAGTTGTATGGACCACTAATTCTGCATGGCTCTCCAGACAAATGGTCAGCCTTACCCAGTATCACCCCCCTGGAAAGGAAAACGATACATATAAGTCTCGCAATATCTCCATCTACAATAGGTGAAAAATTGTACACTTGTAGACACAGCCATTCATTTCACAAGTTACAACGTTACGCTTCTGCTACAAAAAATACAGGCCAGCAACTGTCACTCTAAGCGTCGAGGAATTGAATCACGCTCGAAACGTAATTTAGCGGACAATACAACAAGTGTATTTGCTGCTGAACTAAAAACGATGCAGCGTCACAACATGGTGGAAAAAAGGAGTTCCATTTCATCGCTGTACCCCTGCAAGGATCCGATGGACTTATACGAGTTGGTGGCAGATTGGATCAAGCCCCACTCCCTGACAATGCAAGGCACCAGATTATGCTGCCCTACAATGATCCAATAGTAAAAATGCTGTTGAAAGATCTCCATGAGGACAATATGAGGACAACAATATTGGATCCTCAACGACAATACAATGTCAAGGAATATTATTCACAACTGCGTGACATGCAACAAGGCAAGGCCCAAGCTAATGAACCAAACTATGGGTAATTTGCCAGCCGATCGAGTAACACCCACACGCCCATTTCTTACAACAGGCGTTGATTACTGCGGGCCAATCTGGATTCACCAGAAACTTCGAGGAAAAAGACCGGACAAGGCATACATAGCCGTATTCTGCTGTTTCTCACCCCAGCGCATTTCCTGATTGATGAAACACTAACGGCTCCACCCGATGTCAACGCCGATCGCGAAGAGAAATCCCTACTGAAACGTTGGGAATTAGTATCCAGAATTAAGTTAAGATTCTGGAAGCAATGGTCAGAGAAATTCTTGCAAGAGTTACAAGCGAGGCACAAGTGGAAAACCGTTAATCCCAATATCAAGAAAGGCATGCTGGTCCTTATCAAGGAAGACAACATTCCGGTGATGAGCTGGCCTATGGGACGCATTATAAAAACATATCCAGGAATGGATAACCATGTACGAGTGGTTGACGTAAAAACGGTCTCAGGCATTTACAAGCGCGCCAGCAACAGGCTGGCGCCGATCTTTCCGGAAGAAGCGGCCAAAAAGCGACCTATTATTATTATTAGAGGATACGGATAAAAAGGATACGCCGTCTGCTCAATGGAGACGGTTAATGTCACCAACCATAACTTCCTCCTTGCTAATTCTGCTTCTCTTACACAGTCAGTATCGGTGACAAGGTTCGACACGAAACCAGGAGTATATTATGAAAAAATTGGTACAACGATGAGAGCAATATCCGACTGGACCATAGTTATTTACTATGAATTGGATCCATACTGGAGAGACATGAACACGTTTAATTCAGGCATCAAGGAGTTCCAGTACATATGCCCAGAATTAAACAACAACCACACATGTGACGCAATATCACAGTGTATGATGAATTACAAATGGCAAACGGTCTCATGCAACATACTCGGAAACGCCGCTCCCCATTTGATGCAGTGGGTAATATTGCGAACAGCCTGTATGGAGTCTTAGACTCAGACTATGCCAATAAAATGACTAAGGTCATAGAGAAGGTGCAAACTAACGAGGAATTTCTACTGACACTGCTGAGAAACCAAACCTCAGTACTTGACTCAACCATTAACGTTGTTAAGAAAACAAGGACAACATCGGACAAATGTCTAAAACTACTTGAACAACAAGTAGCCGCCATTAGCCAAAGCAGAGGAAAGAACACTGGCGCACGTCCTACGGAAAACTACGTGGCATTGACAACTCATTGACATTGCTAGCAGCATCTCTTCAGCGCATGCAATATGAAATAGTGGATGTGCTAACTGGAGTTCACCACCATACAATAAGCCCAATGTTGATCTCCTCTAAACACTTAAGGGATCAGTTGGATCAAATACGGGATCATTTGCCACCAGATCAAATGGTACCCGTGACATCATCCAATGTAATTCAACTATACAGAATTATGCGAGCAGAAGGCACAGACACCGACACTCATGTGATATTCACAGTAATATTACCCCTAGTGTCAACATCGATACTCGAGCTATTTAATATGGTGCCAATTCCAGTGCGGAACACAACTAGTTCGAGAGCTAAAAACACCTAATATAGGTGTCATTAACCACAGAGATCAATTCATGGGACTTACACGAGATGATCTACACCGCTGCCGTACAATACACATCGAAAAATACATATGCTTTGATAATCAAGCTGTGTTTGATGTAAACAACCGATGTGAGTTTCAACTGTTTACCAACAAGACACCCACGACGTGTCACGTAACTTACAGAACAACTAAAATGGTATGGGAAAAAACACAACATCAGAACAACTGGATCTTCGCAACACATTCGAAAGTAGAACTTCAAGCAGTTTGCAACGAAACACCGTCCACTATCCAACAACAAAACAGTGGACTACTTTCGCTAACACCTGGCTGTACTGCACGCAACACAGACATTAGCATCAATACCTCTGGCACTGTCACGAGTCAAATAAGACAAGGCTACGCCCGCTTTGGTGCCATTATCCAACCAAACATAACAAAGGTACCAGAGACAACTCTCAACATCTCGGATTACAACGCACAAGACGACAAGGATCTAGATAACCTACAGGTAAAATTGGCAACACTCAACAAAGAAGAGCTGCCCAACCAAATAAGCTCGGTCCAACATCATCACATAGCCGCTTACACTGCACTAGTGATATCTGTCATAATACAATGTGCATATGCAATGCGGACGCAACGACGATGGACTTGTCCACCCACAGCCACAAGGAACGAAGCAGTCAACCCGTCCGAACCTTCAGCATCCCCAAGACGATTTACACTGCATTTAGAGGATGGTTGAAAACCGTTTCAACGGCCGGGAGAATGTTAAGTCATAAACAAGTAAGCACATATTTATATTATAAGATATCAAATAACTGCACAGAGCTATGTAAGAATCACACACAAATTATTAACACATGTAAAACTAGGTCAAGACCATACACAATGCGCTACATTTATTAAACCAATAAAACTTTAAGCAAAACCAAATTATGCTGAACACACAGAATATCGCTGACTGCACAATACATGCAATATGTCGCAACAGTAGCGGTCAGCCAACCCGGTAGTCGCTAAATATGCTATTCTGCATTGCAAGCAACTGCTGAGTACACAATAACCTAATTTTAATTGACACCACAAAGCTGTAAAACTAAGCTATTATTTCCTATAAATATGGTTACTTTTCGTTAATAATATCAGTGTTCTTAGTACAACCTACAAAGACACATTCATTATTCCCCGCAGTCCACCTAGTTACAAGTGCCACTTGCGACAACATTAAGCAGCCAGTTTTTACTGGATGCTAACAATTATATACACCTTTTACAGGTACAGCCGGAGCGGCTGGATGTTGTTTCGTCCGCTGGATTTGTAGCCGCTCTATTTGTTTGCATACGCCTGTGCAAATGGCATGCAAATTTGCAAGAGTATGCCGCTGACGCTGCAAACGCCCGAGTAGCCAGAAAACGCATGTGCCGGGTTGAAAAAGCTGCTGGTGTGCAGCCATCCACGCCGATCCACGCGTAGAACTTGCCGCTAATCGCTGTTTATTAATCCGGTGAGTATTTTCCTGTTGTGATGCGTATTTGCTTGTTTTTGTGCCAGATGATGCCTAAGTGATTGCCATATAATATCCTCGTAGGAAGTTTCAATAGAAAACTCAAACACAACGTACAATAAGTATGGAGCGCTATTAATTGGCTATATACATAGAACATTATGCATATATTTATATGCCCATATAAGCATAAACAATATTGAAGTATGCAATTTCCAGTGCTTGTGAAAACAAACTGCTACATTGAAAGCAGCAAGTTTGTAAATTTGTGCGTGTGTTTAATTTTAGCTCAAACACAACTATGGTGTTTGAGCGTTGTGGATCAATTATAATTTCGGTGGCACAGATCTATTTTGTGCTCACCTTCGGCAATCAAATTGGCGTCATAGAGGTTATTGCACATCATAGTCAGGTGTCTGTCTGTTATTTGTATTATTTTCTGTTATTAATGTCAATAGTGTAGTCATTAATAAGTCAAATTTCATGTTCATTTCAGCCATCCCCGCAAGATTTTGTTGCAACAGAGGAACCATTGGATCAACTACTGCTGGCATCTGCGAGGACGACCGAACTGTGTGGAGTTGCTGCTGATGGCGTTGCTGCTCATCCTGGAGTCTCTGTTGGAAGTTCGTCAGGTGAGTTTCGGCAGGATTACGCGCTTGTTTGGGTGTGCTAATCCCACGCGTTATTTGGCTGTACGTTAGTTTATTAATAATATTTTTGCCTTTTTGTTTAATGTAATTTCGCAGCTGCTGCTGTTGTTGTTGCTTCTGCTGAGATGCTGTACGGATTTTCTGATGCTTTTGCGCACGGGGAGTGCGTTCATGCTGCTGTTGTTGCTGGACTGGCGCTTGAAGCTGACGACTGCTATTTTATTATAATTATTATTGACTGCAGTGTAGTCGGCCGTTAGTAACCAGTGCGGCTGCATTTTCAGCGCCGGCTATCCTCTGCCGCTGAGGCCTCTGCTATCGCCGCTTACGCTACGACACTTCGCGGCTGCTGTTGTTGCTCTTTCTTTTGCTGTTGCTTCGGCCGTTAGCAACCAGTGCTGCTCATCGCTGTCAGTGCTGAAAATATCTGGTTCTGTACCCAGTTCCCCGTGTCTTAAATATAAATATTCGTGTTTTTGTCAGCTTACATATTATTATTGTACTCTGGGTGCCTTCGTGGCCTTAAACTAAAATACCTTCATGGTTAATTAATTAAGTACAAATATTTACTACAAAGATAACATGAAATTAAGTGTTGTGTAGGAATTAAATAGCTCCTTCACAGCTTTCATCTCTCTCTCCATCCTGTTGCACACGTAGTTGCTTAGCATGAGTTCCGCTCATAGCGGGAATGGTCTTTGTATGCGTGTGTAAGCGAGACTTCACTGAATAAGGGTCACTTATTGCACACGCATTTCTTGCCTTTCGCGGCATAATTGTTTATGATTTATTATTTCTGCTCTGAAACTACGGAAAAGTAAGCGTTGCTCAGCCGACGACGCTCGTCTTGCTCGCGTTGTCGCTGGCCACAATTCTCGCGTTGACTCATTGTCTTAAGCGAGGTGAAGAATTTGTTAGTGCCTTTTGTTTTATATGTTATTATTTGTTAAAAGTCAATTGTTTTGTTTGAATTACAGATTTTTTAAAAAGCAATTTGTGCAGATACATTGCACTTAGCGTCTTTTCGCATAAAATATATATTTTATAAGCTTCTATATCACTGCACTTTTGCGTTTGGGAATTAATTAACCGGACCACGATGAGAAAGCACGTCTGCATTCGACGACAGTTGCGAAAAGATGTGTATAATACATGAAACAAAAATGCCAACCAACTTAAATTGGGTGCAAAGACAAAGGTTATGCGTCAACTGCTTTAAAATGACCATAAAACAAAGGCATGCACAAGCAACTTTAGCTGTTTTAAGTGCAACAAAAAGCACCACACTCTAGTGCATTTGGAAAATGTTGACACATCAGCAGCAGCAGAGCCATTATCACAAGTTGTCGCATCCGAAAACAACCAGAACTATAACTTACTTGCAACAAAGGTAGCTGTTGGGAGCAGGCTGGGTTTTTCTCTTGGTTGCTGTTGGTGTGGTGGTGGGTGCAACTGCGTCGCACTTGTAAAATAATATAAAAGAAAAATGATGGTAGTTCTTCCAAAACGAGTCTTCCTTCGTGGAGATGTTTATTCAGAATGATTAGCTACATGTTTCAACAAAAACTTAAAACTAGCCTTAATATTACATTTTTACAAAGTGTGGGGAGTTTATGATCACTGCAGAGAGGATAAGAAAAACCGGCAACTCCTTGTTCACTGCCTGCTTTAAGGCATGAACAGTAGCTGTTCAAGCAACTAACGGACAACAAGCATCATTCAAGGTACTACTGGACTCTGGATCACAAATCAACGTTGTTTCCGAAAGACTTGTGACAATGTTGGGACTTAAGCGTCATGACACAACACTCCGGATTGAGGGCATCGGAGGACAGCCAAGAGTCAGCAAGGCTCGAGTGAATGTCCTAGTTAAATCACTACACAGCAATTTTACGATGCGATTGGAAGCATTCGTATTACCGCATATAATTTCGGATCAACCTGCCCAGTCGATCAACACAGCCGATTGGGGCATGCCGAGCAAGTTACCACTGGCGGATCCAAACTTCAACAGACCAGGCAAAATCGACATTTTGATTGGAGCAGAGCACTGTTTTTCAATATTGCTCCCACTACACGGAAAATGTTCCAGTCTGGTCCAATGATGCAAAAAACCGAGTTCGGGTGGATCATTGCTGGAAAAGTAAATGCTGCAAGTAAGTCGTCAGCCATCTGCGCAGTTGCAACAAGTTAGGAAAGAAATGCTGTAATGGAACGATTCTGGACATTAGATAGCTTGGATACAACAGAAAAACACCGAACACCAATTGAAGCGCATTGTAAAAGGCACTTCTTAGAACATTTACAAGTAACGGTGGACGGCAGATTCATCTTTCAACTTCCATTTTCTGAACACTATTCAGCCCTGGGAGAGTCCATGGAGATTGCGACCAAACGGTTTCTATCGTTAGAGCGCAGAACCTCCGCTGACACGTTGAAGCAGTACGCAGCGTTCATGGTGGAGTATGAAAAGCTGGGACACATGAAACAAGCAACAGATTCCTAAAAATCACTACGTGATTCCGCATCATTGCGTGTTGAAGCCTGACAGCACAACAACAAAACTACGAGTTGTCTTCGACGCATCGTGCAAAACATCTACTGGAATATCGCTGAATGACATACTGCATGCAGGCCCCACGGTTCCAAGCGATCTTATGTCTTTTCTACTACAAATCAGAACACATAGATATGTTTTACGGCTGACATTGAAAAAATGTATCGTCAGGTATGGATCAATCCGGGAAATCAGTTTAATCAACTGATTGTATGGCGCAACAACTCGTCGGAAGAAATTAAATACTACCGATTGAAAACAGTCACATATGGCACAAAATCCTCACCATTTTTAGCAATGAAATGTTTGGATCATCTGGATAATAAGCATATGGAAAGGCTACAGATGGGTGCAAAGGCACTACTTTTATGACTTTTATGTAGACGATTGCCTGACCGGCACCGACACAATCGCAGAAGCGAAACAAGTTCAACAAGAGCTAAACAAAATTATTCAGCCATCGGGATTCAAGCTACGAAAATGGTGTTCAAACTATGAACAAATTGGAGGGAATTCCCAAAGATGACACAGTTAACGACGTACAGCTCGGAGAAACACTGGAACAGTACAGTGTAGAAACATTGGGCCTTATTTGGACGCCCAAAACGGATCAACTTGGCGGTCGAACTTACAGCAGTTCAGCAACAGTCATTACAAAACGTGCAGTCTGCTCGGAGCTGGCACAGATCTTCGACCCACTAGGCTTGTTCGCTCCAGTCGTAGTAAAGGAAAAAATTTCATGCAACGCCTCTGGGAATTAAAGCTCGATTGGGACGAAGAGCTACCTACAATTCTTCAGAATGATTGGAAGGAGTATCGAGACGAGTTGCAAAGCCTCAACTCAATGCGAATCCTAAGGGACGTTTATGATGGTAAGACTCCGATAACGAAAGAATTACAAGTCTTTGTTGATGCGTCGGAACGAGCATATGGCGCTGCAGTTTACGTACAGGAACAAAAAAATATCTGTTCGGCTACTATGTTCAAAGTCTCGAGTGGCTCCAACAGCAAAACAGTCACTCCCTCGACTAGAGCTATGTGCTGCACTATTGGGTGTAGAGCTTGCTGAAGGGGTTCGACGCGATCTAAGCCTCGACAGCAACACAGTGCCAGGATACTTTTGGTCAGATTCTACGGTTGTCCTTTCATGGATCAACGCAGCTGCCGCCACATATCATACATTTGTGGCAAACCGAATAGCGAAAATTCAGGCCTGGACAAGCCAGACTCAATGGCGGCATGTATCATCGGCCAACGATGCGGCAGATGTACTCTCAAGAGAAATATCGGCACGAAAACTACATGAGCACAACTTATAGTTGTATGGACCACTAATTCTGCATGGCTCTCCAGACAAATGGTCAGCCTTACCCAGTATCACCCCCCTGGAAAGGAAAACGATACATATAAGTCTCGCAATATCTCCATCTACAATAGGTGAAAAATTGTACACTTGTAGACACAGCCATTCATTTCACAAGTTACAACGTTACGCTTCTGCTACAAAAATACAGGCCAGCAACTGTCACTCTAAGCGTCGAGGAATTGAATCACGCTCGAAACGTAATTTAGCGGACAATACAACAAGTGGTATTTGCTGCTGAACTAAAAACGATGCAGCGTCACAACATGGTGGAAAAAGGAGTTCCATTTCATCGCTGTACCCCCTGCAAGGATCCGATGGACTTATACGAGTTGGTGGCAGATTGGATCAAGCCCCACTCCCTGACAATGCAAGGCACCAGATTATGCTGCCCTACAATGATCCAATAGTAAAAATGCTGTTGAAAGATCTCCATGAGGACAATATGAGGACAACAATATTGGATCCTCAACGACAATACAATGTCAAGGAATATTATTCACAACTGCGTGACATGCAACAAGGCAAGGCCCAAGCTAATGAACCAAACTATGGGTAATTTGCCAGCCGATCGAGTAACACCCACACGCCCATTTCTTACAACAGGCGTTGATTACTGCGGGCCAATCTGGATTCACCAGAAACTTCGAGGAAAAAGACCGGACAAGGCATACATAGCCGTATTCTGCTGTTTCTCACCCCAGCGCATTTCCTGATTGATGAAACACTAACGGCTCCACCCGATGTCAACGCCGATCGCGAAGAGAAATCCCTACTGAAACGTTGGGAATTAGTATCCAGAATTAAGTTAAGATTCTGGAAGCAATGGTCAGAGAAATTCTTGCAAGAGTTACAAGCGAGGCACAAGTGGAAAACCGTTAATCCCAATATCAAGAAAGGCATGCTGGTCCTTATCAAGGAAGACAACATTCCGGTGATGAGCTGGCCTATGGGACGCATTATAAAAACATATCCAGGAATGGATAACCATGTACGAGTGGTTGACGTAAAAACGGTCTCAGGCATTTACAAGCGCGCCAGCAACAGGCTGGCGCCGATCTTTCCGGAAGAAGCGGCCAAAAAGCGACCTATTATTATTATTAGAGGATACGGATAAAAGGATACGCCGTCTGCTCAATGGAGACGGTTAATGTCACCAACCATAACTTCCTCCTTGCTAATTCTGCTTCTCTTACACAGTCAGTATCGGTGACAAGGTTCGACACGAAACCAGGAGTATATTATGAAAAAATTGGTACAACGATGAGAGCAATATCCGACTGGACCATAGTTATTTACTATGAATTGGATCCATACTGGAGAGACATGAACACGTTTAATTCAGGCATCAAGGAGTTCCAGTACATATGCCCAGAATTAAACAACAACCACACATGTGACGCAATATCACAGTGTATGATGAATTACAAATGGCAAACGGTCTCATGCAACATACTCGGAAACGCCGCTCCCCATTTGATGCAGTGGGTAATATTGCGAACAGCCTGTATGGAGTCTTAGACTCAGACTATGCCAATAAAATGACTAAGGTCATAGAGAAGGTGCAAACTAACGAGGAATTTCTACTGACACTGCTGAGAAACCAAACCTCAGTACTTGACTCAACCATTAACGTTGTTAAGAAAACAAGGACAACATCGGACAAATGTCTAAAACTACTTGAACAACAAGTAGCCGCCATTAGCCAAAGCAGAGGAAAGAACACTGGCGCACGTCCTACGGAAAACTACGTGGCATTGACAACTCAATTGACATTGCTAGCAGCATCTCTTCAGCGCATGCAATATGAAATAGTGGATGTGCTAACTGGAGTTCACCACCATACAATAAGCCCAATGTTGATCTCCTCTAAACACTTAAGGGATCAGTTGGATCAAATACGGGATCATTTGCCACCAGATCAAATGGTACCCGTGACATCATCCAATGTAATTCAACTATACAGAATTATGCGAGCAGAAGGCACAGACACCGACACTCATGTGATATTCACAGTAATATTACCCCTAGTGTCAACATCGATACTCGAGCTATTTAATATGGTGCCAATTCCAGTGCGGAACACAACTAGTTCGAGAGCTAAAAACACCTAATATAGGTGTCATTAACCACAGAGATCAATTCATGGGACTTACACGAGATGATCTACACCGCTGCCGTACAATACACATCGAAAAATACATATGCTTTGATAATCAAGCTGTGTTTGATGTAAACAACCGATGTGAGTTTCAACTGTTTACCAACAAGACACCCACGACGTGTCACGTAACTTACAGAACAACTAAAATGGTATGGGAAAAAACACAACATCAGAACAACTGGATCTTCGCAACACATTCGAAAGTAGAACTTCAAGCAGTTTGCAACGAAACACCGTCCACTATCCAACAACAAAACAGTGGACTACTTTCGCTAACACCTGGCTGTACTGCACGCAACACAGACATTAGCATCAATACCTCTGGCACTGTCACGAGTCAAATAAGACAAGGCTACGCCCGCTTTGGTGCCATTATCCAACCAAACATAACAAAGGTACCAGAGACAACTCTCAACATCTCGGATTACAACGCACAAGACGACAAGGATCTAGATAACCTACAGGTAAAATTGGCAACACTCAACAAAGAAGAGCTGCCCAACCAAATAAGCTCGGTCCAACATCATCACATAGCCGCTTACACTGCACTAGTGATATCTGTCATAATACTATGTGCATATGCAATGCGGACGCAACGACGATGGACTTGTCCACCCACAGCCACTAGGAACGAAGCAGTCAACCCGTCCGAACCTTCAGCATCCCCAAGACGATTTACACTGCATTTAGAGGATGGTTGAAAACCGTTTCAACGGCCGGGAGAATGTTAAGTCATAAACAAGTAAGCACATATTTATATTATAAGATATCAAATAACTGCACATAGCTATGTAAGAATCACACACAAATTATTAACACATGTAAAACTAGGTCAAGACCATACACTATGCGCTACATTTATTAAACCAATAAAACTTTAAGCAAAACCAAATTATGCTGAACACACAGAATATCGCTGACTGCACAATACATGCAATATGTCGCAACAGTAGCGGTCAGCCAACCCGGTAGTCGCTAAATATGCTATTCTGCATTGCAAGCAACTGCTGAGTACACAATAACCTAATTTTAATTGACACCACAAAGCTGTAAAACTAAGCTATTATTTCCTATAAATATGGTTACTTTTCGTTAATAATATCAGTGTTCTTAGTACAACCTACAAAGACACATTCATTATTCCCCGCAGTCCACCTAGTTACAAGTGCCACTTGCGACAACAATTAAGCAGCCAGTTTTTACTGGATGCTAACAATATATATACACCTTTTACAGGTACAGCCGGAGCGGCTGGATGTTGTTTCGTCCGCTGGATTTGTAGCCGCTCTATTTGTTTGCATACGCCTGTGCAAATGGCATGCAAATTTGCAAGAGTATGCCGCTGACGCTGCAAACGCCCGAGTAGCCAGAAAACGCATGTGCCGGGTTGAAAAAGCTGCTGGTGTGCAGCCATCCACGCCGATCCACGCGTAGAACTTGCCGCTAATCGCTGTTTATTAATCCGGTGAGTATTTTCCTGTTGTGATGCGTATTTGCTTGTTTTTGTGCCAGATGATGCCTAAGTGATTGCCATATAATATCCTCGTAGGAAGTTTTCAATAGAAAACTCAAACACAACGTACAATAAGTATGGAGCGCTATTAATTGGCTATATACATAGAACATTATGCATATATTTATATGCCCATATAAGCATAAACAATATTGAAGTATGCAATTTCCAGTGCTTGTGAAAACAACTGCTACATTGAAAGCAGCAAGTTTGTAAATTTGTGCGTGTGTTTAATTTTAGCTCAAACACAACTATGGTGTTTGAGCGTTGTGGATCAATTATAATTTCGGTGGCACAGATCTATTTTGTGCTCACCTTCGGCAATCAAAATTGGCGTCATAGAGGTTATTGCACATCATAGTCAGGTGTCTGTCTGTTATTTGTATTATTTTCTGTTATTAATGTCAATAGTGTAGTCATTAATAAGTCAAATTTCATGTTCATTTCAGCCATCCCCGCAAGATTTTGTTGCAACAGAGGAACCATTGGATCAACTACTGCTGGCATCTGCGAGGACGACCGAACTGTGTGGAGTTGCTGCTGATGGCGTTGCTGCTCATCCTGGAGTCTCTGTTGGAAGTTCGTCAGGTGAGTTTCGGCAGGATTACGCGCTTGTTTGGGTGTGCTAATCCCACGCGTTATTTGGCTGTACGTTAGTTTATTAATAATATTTTTGCCTTTTTGTTTAATGTAATTTCGCAGCTGCTGCTGTTGTTGTTGCTTCTGCTGAGATTCTGTACGGATTTTCTGATGCTTTTGCGCACGGGGAGTGCGTTCATGCTGCTGTTGTTGCTGGACTGGCGCTTGAAGCTGACGACTGCTATTTTTATTATAATTATTATTGACTGCAGTGTAGTCGGCCGTTAGTAACCAGTGCGGCTGCATTTTCAGCGCCGGCTATCCTCTGCCGCTGAGGCCTCTGCTATCGCCGCTTACGCTACGACACTTCGCGGCTGCTGTTGTTGCTCTTTCTTTTGCTGTTGCTTCGGCCGTTAGCAACCAGTGCTGCTCATCGCTGTCAGTGCTGAACATATCTGGTTCTGTACCCAGTTCCCCGTGTCTTAAATATAAATATTCGTGTTTTTGTCAGCTTACATATTATTATTGTACTCTGGGTGCCTTCGTGGCCTTAAACTAAAATACCTTCATGGTTAATTAATTAAGTACAAATATTTACTACAAAGATAACAATGAAATTAAGTGTTGTGTAGGAATTAAATAGCTCCTTCACAGCTTTCATCTCTCTCTCCATCCTGTTGCACACGTAGTTGCTTAGCATGAGTGCCGCTCATAGCGGGAATGGTCTTTGTATGCGTGTGTAAGCGAGACTTCACTGAATAAGGGTCACTTATTGCACACGCATTTCTTGCCTTTCGCGGCATAATTGTTTATGATTTATTATTTCTGCCTTGCACAACGCATATATATTAACAGAAAATTAATTAATTTGTATGCGTGTACGGCTGGAAATATCACTTGCAGGTCTTTATGCGCGCGTCAGTTCACATTTGTTAACATTTTACACGATGTAAAACGAAACGAACACTTCACGAACATATATTTAACAAACATTTTAACAACTAATAATTATTAATTGTGTATTTGCCAGTTATCCGCCTAACATTTGCCCGTTTTTACTTATTAGAGTATAATTTGCTTCTTCATTTTCACTTGAGTACATTAGTGAGCGATGCTCGCACAATGGGGGCCGGCATCTAACTGATGCTGCCTTAATTATTCAACTCATTACTTTTCTTACAGCAACTTATTGTGAACAAGAATGGACCTAACCTTATTTCTAAACATAAATAAGTTAATAAATAAATATAAATAATAAGCTGTGTGCTAACATTTACAACAGCAGAAAATCACGTTGAAAATAAATATTGACCATCCAAAATTGAGACAATTTAAAATAATAGTCAATAGTTTTTGACAGTAGAAATTTGAACTCAAATGACTAGAAGCGCCATATCATTGATCTGGCAGCCTCGCATTTACTAGCTGCTGGCAGCCCAAAGCAGCTGTTATGGCATAATTATTGTGCACATATTTGGTCACACAGTGACAAATAAGTGACAATAATTTGTAAATATTAAGCAAATTAGTAACAAATACAACAATTTAAATTAATTTTAATCATTTCTTTTCTTTTCAGGTGCTGGGATGACTGAGATGACTCTGCCACTAACGCTGAAGAAATTGCTGCATGCAATTTGGACCGCACGACGCCGATGCCAGGTAAGTACAAAACCACGCTGGACCACGACGAGGGAGATGACCAAAAGATGCTGTGGATGCCGCTAGAGTTGACCGATGGGATTTCAGCGACGACGATATGGACCAGGAAGGATGTATCCAGTTGGAAAGCAACAGCTAGAAGCGCTATTGCAATCTGATAACCAGTTTGCATCCAGGTGTGAATTGGTTTGTTTTGTGTTTGTTGCACGTTTTTTCTGAAAATATATAAACAGAATTTTGTTTTGCAGATTTCAAACTGCGGATTAGCCGGAGCGGCTGGATGTTGTTTCGTCCGCTGGGTTTGTAGCCGCTCTATATGTTTGCATAGGCCAGTGCAATGGCAAGCAAATTTGCAAAAGTATGCCGCTGACGCTGCAAACGCCCGAGTAGCCAGAAAACGCATGTGCCTGGTTGAAAAAGCTGCTGGTGTGCAGCCATCCACGCCGATCCACGCGTAGAATTTGCCGCTAATCGCTGTTTATTCATCCGTGAGTATTTTCCTGTTGTTGTATTTTCCTGTTGTTGTATTTTCCTGTTGTGATGCGTATTTGCTTGTTTTGTGCCAGATGATGCCTTAGTGATTGCCATATAATATCCTCGTAGGAAGTTTTCAATAGAAAACTCAAACACAACGTACAATAAGTATGGAGCGCTATTAATTGGCTATATACATAGAACATTATGCATATATTTATATGCCCATAGGCATAAACAATATTGAAGTATGCAACTTCCAGTGCTTGTGAAAACAAACTGCTACATTGAAAGCAGCAAGATTGTAAATTTGTGCGTGTGTTTAATTTTAGCTCAAACACAACTATGGTGTTTGAGCGTTGTGGATCAATTATAATTTCGGTGGCACAGATCTATTTTGTGCTCACCTTCGGCAATCAAAATAGGTGTCATAGGGGTTATTGCACATCATAGTCAGGTGTCTGTCTGTTATTTGTATTATTTTCTGTTATTAATGTCAATGGTGTAGTCATTAATAAGTCAAATTTCTTGTTCATTTCAGCCATCCCCGCAAGATTTTGTTGCAACAGATGTGTTGGAGTTGCTGCTGATGGCGTTGCTGCTCATCCTGGAGTCTCTGTTGGAAGTTCGTCAGGTGAGTTTCGGCAGGATTACGCGCTTGTTTGCGTGTGCTAATCCCACGCGTTATTTGGCTGTACGTTAGTTTATTGATAATATTTTTGTCTTTTGTTTAATGTAATTTCGCAGCTGCTGCTGCTGTTGTTGTTGCTTCTGCTGAGATGCTGGACGGATTTGCTGCTGCTTTTGCGCACGGGGAGTGTGTTCATGCTGCTGTTGTTGCTGGACTGGCGCTCGAAGCTGACGACTGCTATTTTTATTATAATTATTATTGACTGCAGTGTAGTCTAGCTTGAGTTTTGATAATAAAAGCCTGTTCCTAGCTTGTTTAAAAGTTGAGCAACCTCTATAACTGGCTATGTGATCGCCCTTGCAGTTCGCACATGTAGCTGTAGTGGACCTGGGTTTGGTGCAGGTAGTAGTGGCATGTTTGCCTGCACACTTCATGCAGACAAACCCTTTTCGGCAGCTATTTTTGCTGTGGCCGATTTCCTGAACAGGCTCCAGCTTCCTCATTTGCCGCTCGACTAAGACATCCTGGATTCCCAGCTGAGTCAGAGATAAAATCCTCCCGTTGTAGCCTTGGCTCTAGCTCAACCTCGAAGATGTTTAGTGGCTTACCCGTGAAGCGATGTTTCAGCACACTGATGTAGCGGGCACTTAAGCCCAGTTGGTCCAGCTGTGTCTTGATCCAGTCGCTTGTAGTGGAGTAGTGCAGATTCCGGATGACAATACGATACCCTCGCACTGCACGCAGTTGATGGGTATGGAGTTGAATGTCCCCGTTGTCCAGAGACGCAATGATAGTTTTATATGCATCCAGATCCTTGCACAATATACGTAATCCACCACTAATGAAGCACTTGATGGTGAATTTAATAGCCGCCGAAGTTTTCTTGAGCATGTTAATGATTTTTTGCATATCATCGACATCTAGCAGAAAAATAGCTGGAATTTGCCGCTCAACGTAACTGGCTTTTGTTGCTGCTGTTGTTGTTGCTGCTGTTGTTATTGCTGCTGTTGTTGTTGCTGCTGCTGCTCCTCACCAATTTACTGCAAACTTTGCGAGATAGTGAGCTGCAGTGGCTGCACAACTGTAGGCTCGCGATTTGCTGGTGTTGCTGTTGCACTGGCTGTTGCTGTTGTTGCTGCTGCTGTTTTTTGCGCAGCTTGCTTGCTGGTTTGTGGTGCCGTCACGCTGCCGTCAGTAGAATTGGAACGCAGAACAGAAGAAGCGTGTTTTTTTACGACAGGCTTTGGCATCTTATTTTTTCGCTTTTTGCCAGCACCAACACACAGTTTTGAAGGCAATGAAACCTTGAGTACCTCAGTATTGGCAGAGGCAAAATACGTTTCATCCGATGTCTCGAGTAGAGCCATATCAAGGGTTGAAACATCAAACGAGGTGTCGGTGCCCACAATCCTGATATCGCTATTGGACCCAGTCATCCATCCGTCGCTCCCATTACTGCAGTTTTGGAGCAATTGAGCAGTGCTTATATTGACTGCTTTGCCGTTGATCGTACTGGGAACAGTTTGCACTGCTTGCTTACGCTCTAATACTGCCAGCAGCATTAGATACATTTGTTGGCACTAACTTTTTCGGCGTCGTATGCACTCCCGTGCTTTCGCCTGCATTGGTGTTTGTGCCAGCGGCCGAACACACCAACACATTTGCAGGGCTTTCATCCAACACTAATGGACACGCTCTCTCTCCATCCTGTTGCACACGTAGTTGCTTAGTATGAGTGTGTAAGCGAGACTTCACTGAATAAGGGTAACTTATTGCACATGCATTTCTTGCCTTTCGCGGCATAATTGTTTATGATTTATTATTTCTGCCTTGCACAACGCATTTATGTTAACAGAAAATTAATTAATTTGTATGCGTGTACGGCTAGAAATATCACTTGCAGGTCTTTATGCGCGCGTCAGTTCACATTTATTAATATTTTACACGATTTAAAGCGAAGCGAACAGTTCACGAACATATATTTAACAAACATTTAAACAACTAATAATATTAATTGTGTATATGCCAGTTATCCGCCTTTAATGTTCCTGTTTTTACTTATTTGAGTATAATTTGCTTCTTCATTTTTACTTGAGTGCATCTAACTGATGCTGCCTGAATTTATTCAACTCATTACTTTTCTTACAGAAACTTATTGTGAACAAGAATGGACCTAACCATATTTCTAAACATAAATAAGTTAATAAATAAATATAAATAATATGCTGTGTGCTAACACTTACAACAGCAGAAAATGACATTAATAATCAATATTGATTATCCAAAAAACATTTAAACATGAACTTGAGACAATTAAAATATTAGTCAAGCAAGAGTATGCCGCTGACGCTGCAAACGCCCGAGTAGCCAGAAAACGCATGTGCCGGGTTGAAAAAGCTGCTGGTGTGCAGCCATCCACGCCTATCCACGCGTCGAATTTTCTGCTTATGGCTGTTTATTCATTCGGTGAGTATTTTCCTGTTGTTGTATTTTCCTGTTGTTGTATTTTCCTGTTGTGATGCGTATTTGCTTGTTTTTGTGCCAGATGATGCCTAAGTGATTGCCATATAATATCCTCGTAGGAACTTTTCAATAGAAAACTCAGAGACTGTTTTCATTGAATAATCGTCGATCGCGCCACAACGTACAATAAGTACGGAGCGCTATCAATTGGCTATATACATAGAACGTTATGTGAGTATATATTTATATGCCCATATAGCCATAAACAATGTTGAAGTATGCAACTTCCAGTGCTTGTGAAAACAAACTGCTACATTGAAAGCAGCAAGTTTGTAAATTTGTGCGTGTGTTTAATTTTAGCTCAAACACAACTATGGTGTTTGAGCGTTGTGGATCAATTATAATTTCGGTGGCACAGATCTCTTTTGTGCTCACCTTCGGCAATCAAAATTGGCGTCATAGAGGTTATTGCACATCATAGTCAGGTGTCTGTTCATTTTCTTGTTCATTTCAGCCATCCCCGCAAGATTTTGTTGCAACAGAAGAACCAATGGATCAACTGCTGCTGGCATCTGCGAGGACGACCGAACTGTGTTGAGTTGCTGCTGATGGCGTTGCTGCTTATCCTGGAGTCTCTGTTGGAAGTTCGTCAGGTGAGTGCTAATCCCACGCGTTATTTGGCTGTACGTTAGTTTATTAATAATATTTTTGTCTTTTTGTTTCATGTCATTTCGCTGCTGCTGCTGCTGTTGTTGTTGCTGCTGCTGAGATGCTGGACGGATTTGCTGCTGCTTTTGCGCACGGGGAGTGCGTTCATGCTGCTGTTGTTGCTGGACTGGCGCTCGAAGCTGACAACTGCTATTTTTATTATAATTATAATTGACTGCAGTGTAGTCTAGCTTGAGTTTTTATAATAAAAGCCTGTTCCTAGCTTGTTTAAAAGTTGAGCAACCTCTAAAGCTGGCTATGTGATCGCCCTTGCAGTTCGCACATGTAGCTGTAGTGGACCTGGGTTTGGTGCAGGTAGTAGTTGCATGTTTGACTGCACACTTCATGCAGTCAAACCCTTTTGGGCAGTAGTTTTTGCTGTGGCCAAAATCCTGGCAGCGATTGCACTGACCAGGCTCCAGCTTCCTCATTTGCCGCTCGACTAGGACATCCTGGATTCCCAGTTGAGTCAGAGATAAAATCCTCTCGCTGTAGTCGTCTAGCCTTGGCTCTAGCTCAACCTCGAAGATGTTTAGTGGCTTACCCGTGAAGCGATATTTCAGCACACTGATGTAGCGGGCACTAAAGCCCAGTTGGTCCAGCTGTGTCTTGATCCAGTCTTGGAGAAGTGCAGATTCCGGATGACAATACGATACCCTCGCACTGCACGCAGTTGATGGGTATGGAGTTGAATGTCCCCGTTGTCCAGAGACGCAATGATAGTTTTATATGCATCCAGATCCTTGCATAATATACGTAATCCACCACTAATAGAGCAATTCGTGGTGAATTTACAAGCCGCCGAAGTTTTGTTGAGCATGTCAACGATTTTTTGCATATCATCGACATCTGGCAGAAAAATAGCTGGAATTTTGCCGCTCAACGTAACTGGCTTTTGTTGGCGCTGTTGTTGTTGCTGCTGCTGCTCCTCACCAATTCACTGCAAACTTTGCGAGATAGTGAGCTGCAGTGGCTTCACAACTGTAGGCTGGCGATTTTGCTGCTTTTGCTGGTGTTGCTGTTGCACTGACTGTTGCTGTTGATGCTGCTGCTGCTTTTGCGCAGCTTGCTTGCTGGTTTGAGGTGGAGAGTCACACACATCCTGATCTAAATCAGTGACGCACATCTTGCCCACGCTGCTGACAGTAAAATTGGAACGCAGAACAGAAGAAGCGTGTTTTTTTACGACAGGCTTTGGCATCTTATTTTTGCGCTTTTTGCCAGCACCAACACACAGTTTTGGAGGCAATGAAACCTTGAGTACCTCAGTATTGGCAGAGGCAAAATACGTTTCATCCGATGTCTCGAGTAGAGCCATATCAAGGGTTGAACCATCAAACGAGGTGTCGGTGTCCACAATCCTGATATCGCTATTGGACCCAGTCATCCATCCGTCGCTCCCATTACTGCAGTTTTGGAGCAATTGAGCAGCGCTTATATTGACTGCTTTGCCGTTGATCGTACTGGGAACAGTTTGCACTGCTTGCTTATGCTCTAATACTGCCAAAGCAGCATTAGATACATTTGATGGCACCAACTTTTTCGGCGTCGTATGCAGTCCCGCGCTTTCGCCTGCATTGGTTTGTGTGCCTGACACTTGTAAAACGCACTGGTTTTCATATTCCACAACTTCTTTTATATCTTTATTGCACATTAAAAAAAACCTAGTACCACACCGCAACAAAGACAATTGCCCGCCCAGTTCAAGCCCCACAGACCGAAGATCAGCTTACCCCTGTTCCATCCTTATACTTCTCTTACGGCTCGTTGCTGTTTGGGTTTTGTGTTTCGTCGCACACGTTGTCGCTTGCCGCTGCTGCTGTTTTTCTCTTTGTTTCCATACTTGATATTTCGCACTTGCGTTTCTGAGCGCGGCCCGATCGTGACTAACTCGCCGGCGTTTGCATTTTCGGCACGGGCTATCCTCTGCCGCTGAGGCCTCTGCTCCGGCTTCGGCTGTAGCCGCTCTCTCTACGACCCTTCGCGGCTGCTGTTGTGTGTGATGTTTTCTGCTGCTGCTTCGGCTGTAGCCGCTCTCGCTACGACCCTTCGCGGCTGCTGTTGTTGCTTTTTCTTTTGCTTCTGCTTCGGCCGTTAGTAACCAGTGCGGCTGCATTTTCAGCGCCGGCTATCCTTTGCCGCTGAAGCCTCTGCTAACGCCGCTTACGCTAAGACACTTCGCGGCTGCTGTTGTTGCTCTTTCTTTTGCTGTTGCTTCGGCCGTTAGCAACCAGTGCTGCTCATCGCTGTCAGTGCTGAACATATCTGGATCTGTACCCAGTTCCCCGTGTCTTAAATATAAATATTCGTGTTTTTGTCAGCTTACTTATTATTATTGTACTCTGGGTGCCTTCGTGGCCTTAAACTAAAATACCTTCATGGTTAATTAATTAAGTACAAATATTTACTACAAAGATAACAATGAAATTGAGTGTTGTGTAGGAATTAAATAGCTCCTTCACAGCTTTCATCTCTCTCTCCATCCTGTTGCACACGTAGTTGCTTAGTATGAGTGCCGCTCATAGCGGGAATTGTCTTTGTTTGCGTTTGTAAGCGAGACTTCACTGAATAAGGGTCACTTATTGCACACGCATTTCTTGCCTTTCGCGGCATAACTGTTTATGATTTATTATTTCTGCCTTGCACAACGCATATATATTAACAGAAAATTAATTAATTTGTATGCGTGTACGGCTAGAAATATCACTTGCAGGTCTTTATGCGCGCGTCAGTTCATATTTATTAACATTTTACACGATGTTAAACGAGACGAAAACTTCACGAACATATATTTAACAAGCATTTAAACAACTAATCATTATTAATTGTGTATTTGCCAGTTATCCGCCTAACATTTGCCCGTTTTTAATATTAGAGTATAATTGGCTTCTTCAATTTCAGTTGAGTGCATTAGTGAGCGATGCTCGCACAATGGGGGCCGGCATCTAGCTGATGCTGCCTTAATTTATTCAACTCATTACTTTTCTTACAGCAACTTATTGTGAACAAGAATGGACCTAACCTTATTTCTAAACATAAATAAGTTTATAAATAATGTAACGAACCTAAAGTTGTCACGCGGTTTTTGCTGGGCTAACTCTCGCGGTGCTGAGGGTACGTGCAAACAAATTTATATTTGTGGCGGCTGCGGCAATAATAATAATCCTGTTTCAGAGCAAGACAGCATGCGAATTCGCCGCAACTCAGGTCCGGCTGCGGCTATAAATGTAATCGTCTTCTGTGAGGCTCTGTACGTGAATATGGCTCCTCACACTTCCCTCTTTCTCCGGAAGTGGAAGCCTTCCACTTAATTTTGCATTATTCAAATCTCGCGCGTCTGTTTTGAACCTTGGCGTCCGTTAGCAGTGTCGCTGTAGCGATCAGCTGGTGGTCGCGTAACGCCATCTAGTGGTGCGTTTCGCCATAGCAGCCAGCTTTGCATCGCCCGGTGTTATTCGACACGGCCTGATCGATATTTGCGATGTGGCCTGATCGATATGGCTAAACGCAACTATCCAACACTGTTCGGCCATGACATACAATTTGCACTTTGCAATTGTTTTGTTGTGCTGGAAAGAAACTAAAAAGCAAGGTAAGTAACATATTTTCGCGCCCTTCGGCATTTCTACCATATCCTAAGTCTCGTTCTCTTTTCCAGGCCATGCCGTTTGCCGCTCGCGCTGGATCACACATACATTTTATGTGAGTATGCTTCCAGCAAATTTCACCCCCCCCCCCCCCCCCTCATCAGTTTTAATCCGCCTGTTTTTTTTTTTAGTCCTTTTTCGGTTTAAAATAAATATGCAAAAAAAATTTTTTTTATTTTTTTCTATATAATATTTTTTTATTTATTTTTTTTGTGTGTCTTGGTTTTACTTGCGTGTTCTTTTACTCCGGCACAAAGGCCCGGGTGCCTCTGGCGATATCCGCACTCGGAACCTTCGGCCGTGTGCCCAAACTATACACGACGTGCGCCTGTCGCTACCTCCCGCTGCGGCAGCCATCACCTCTGGTGGCCAGTCCTCTCGTGCCACCTCTCTCCACCCTGAAGCCGCCAGTGGTGCGGACGACTGCCGCTGTAGCACGGGGCGAGCCGGCCGTTCCCCATATGGACACGAAGCCTGCCGGCCGAACGCTGGGCGTGCCGCATTGGGCGCCCATGTTGGTGGCCGAGGCGGTGTTCCGGGGCGAGGCGGCGAGCCCACCTGCAGCGGTGTCGGCCACTCCCAAGGTGTCGTCTGGGTTGTAGGGCTGGTGGCCTGGTGCTTGGGGTGGTGCCTGTAGTATTCGGGGCGGTAACGGCGTTCGGGGTCGTGGTGGCGTCGCCTCTTGCGGTCGTGGCGGTGACGGCGTTCGGGGTCGTAGTGGCTGCGCCTCTCTTTTAAAACAGTCGCGCGGGGGTGCCACCTCCTCGCACCACTCTACCACCGCGATCGCCTTGTGGTACCACCTACCATCCGCGTACCTCTTCTCCCTCGAGACGGTCACCGTCGGTGGTTGCGCCTCCTCGGGCTCCGGTGTCGCTTCGCCCTCCAACTCGGACGATATCGTGATTACCTCGTCATCTGCGTCCAACACCTCCACTCCGCGTGGAAAAGGCGATGGCGGTCGTGCTGGACGCCACTCCGGGGGTTGAGTATCCGGCAGCGGCGGTGAGGTGACTCGCTCCGGGCTGGCTGAATTGAATATATGAATATGAATTCCCCCTGCAGCAATTCCTCGCCCCTTCCGACCACTGGGCCAGCGTCGATGTCCACCTCCCTGTCGCTGCTATCCCAATCCTCGCTGAAAGCACCCAATCGCGCTTTTCCTCCAACTCCTGGCGGCGGCAACGCTCACGCTCGGCTGCTTCCCGCTCCTCGGGGGATTCAAAAATAGGCGACGCCCGCAGCTCCAACACATCTGGCGACGCCTCCCGTTGCGGTTCGACCCGCGCATAGGGCTGTCCTGCCCAACGCACTCGTCGCGCCACGTTTCTGCGCTCTCTGGCGCTGGCACCCATGGCCGCTGGTGTGCGAGAGTGCGCACGTGGGTCGCGGCCGGACGCATGGGCTGCCCTCCTTCCCTCGTTGTTCCGGATGCCGTTCTCCATTTGTATTGTGAGTACTTTTGTAAATTTTTCGCAAAGTGACCGACTGCGTGGTAGTCGGCACCTTTTATACCCCTACTCCGTACGCATGTGCAGCAGTGTAGGTGCGCATGTTACGGTATCCTTCCCGCATGCGACCGCCATGTTTTGTCAGCGCTCTCTTTGCGATATCGCTAACCTTTTCCCTTAACCGTTTTCTAGCAGCGTTTGTTTCGCACACATTTTCGCAGCGTTCAGGTTCGGTTTTTGTAATGCCCTTGGTTGGGCCGTGGCTCGTATTATTTTTTTTTCTGACATTCATTTTCCCGCCCACACATTCATTGTTGTCTGTTATTTTCAATAAATATGTAATACCTTACATATTTATTTTTAACACGCTTATATAAGCTTCACTTGTATGTTTGTATGTTTGTATTTATGTATGTTTGTATGTTTGTGTGTATGTAACTTCCTTTGGACTAAAAGCAAGAGACTCATTCGACCGTGGACGAGATTAGAACCCACGATCGATGAGTCCGGGAGCGAAGACCCGCGCCTTAGACCGCTCGGCCATCGAACTAACTTGAGTTACGGGATATATTGACAGTAAAAAGCCACTTGCTTTTAGTCCAAAGGAGAGTTAAAAAATAATCTTTTTTTAAATTAAAAACAAAATTATTTAAATAACTTAAGTATATATAAGTAAGACTATGTAAATAATTAGACTAAGGTTTATTAGAGTAAAATATTATAGTAAATTAGCAAAAATAACAAATTTAACAACAAAAAAAAATTTATATATATATGTGTATGTAATAAAATCAGCTGTAAAAGATTTGGCAGTAAAGTAGAGTTGTGTCGTTTGCGAGACTTTTTTAGCTTTACTATATTTTTCAATTGAGAATGCTCAGAAGGATGGAACCAGTTGTGAATTTTAAGCAAAAAAATTTTATTGTTGCAAGCAGTTAGCAAGCAGTGGCAAGTAAGCAAGTAGTCGCGGTAAGTTTCGGTCGCAAGCCTCACAAAATTGCTTTTTTAAAGTTTTAGTAAGCATCCCTAATTTTGTTGAAAATGAAACAATGCCCATGTTCAGCGCGAAACGTGTAGCTTGCCAACGGTGAAAGAACTTTTTAAATCGGTCCAGTAGTTTGGAGCCAAATAGTATCATACAAAAAATCAAACTTTTCCTCTTTATATAATAGTATAGATATATATGTAATACCCTACATATTTATTTTTGTTATGGTTTAATAAATATGTAATACCTTACATATTTATTTATATTATTTATATATATGTTATACTTTACATATTTATTTTTGTTATTGTTTCAGAAATATGTAATACCTTACATATTTATTTTTATTATTTTTATATCTGTTAAATGTGCTGAGTAGGGAAAATATTTAATATGTATTAATACATATTCACCCCCTTTAAAAAAAAAAAAAACAAAATCAACTATAGATTTTGTTTTTTTATTTACAGGAGGTGATGGAGATTCAGGTGAGTAAATGAGATACGTCCTTAACAAGGTCAATTATTAACCGATCTTTTCTTTTCCGTGGGGTTTGATGTCGCCTACGTGCGCGGTCCGTTCCTTTTTCACCAGTTTTTCCCTGTAGTTTACAGATTACAGGTAACACAAAATTTGATATTATAAAGGGTCCTGCTAAATTTAGGAGCAAGCTTCGCAGCGAAGCCTTCTGCTGCACTTGACAGGTGGTGTTGTTTCACCCACACCTTGTCTCCTACGGAGGGTTTCCACTGCCGTCTCCGTAGGTTGTAATGGCTTGCTTGGTCCTGAGCGGCCTTTTCCAAACTCCTGTGCACCAATTCAAAAGCTTCTCTCAGTTTTTTTTTTGGATTGTCGCTGGGTGTTGTGTCGGCTGCCCTGTGCCGAGTGTAACGTTGTCGTACAGTGCATTTGGCAGCCTTGGTTCACGCCCTTGCGTAATAAACGCTGCACTATAGCCCGTAGACGCAGTTACGCTGGTGTTAATGGCCAGTGACAACTCTGGCAAAAATTCAACCCAACACCACTGGTTATCTTTGGTAAATTGTGCGATCATTGTTTTTACCGTGCGGTTCGCACGTTCTGTGGGATTCTCTTGCGGTGTGTATGGTGCCGTAAATTGGTGTCGCACTCCCAATTCTTCAAGAAAGCGTTTGAAGGCTTTACTCGTAAACTGTGTTCCATTGTCCGTTATGAGAACTTTTGGCCCCCCAAATCGTGTCAAAATTCTGTCTCTGAAACCCTTTTGCAAAGTGGCTGTGGTTGCGCTCTTTAGCAGAACTACCTCAGTCCACTTAGAGAAACGGTCGAACATCACCAATAGCGTTGTATTGCCGTATTTTGATAGTGGCAGTAGGCCAACAAACTTAGCACACACGGTACTCAAGGGCTCTTCAGGGAGTTGTGTCAACATCTTTCCTGCCGCTGCCATTTGACTTGGCTTGTATTGTTGACACGTTTCGCAGTTGTGCACATATCTGCGTACGTCCCTGTATACGCCTGGCCAGTAGTAGCGTGTCGCTACTCTTGCTATCGTTTTCCGGCTTCCCAAATGACCGGCTGAAGCTGCGTCGTGATTCTCCAGTAATACATCTTTCTTTTACCTTTGGGTACACAAAGCTTTCAAGCTTCCACATCTCCGCCTCCAGCGCGATGTGGGATGTGTCTGTACAGGTTGCCATTTTCCTCCATGTAATTCGGATATTTCCAGGGATTTTGTGCGATTTCCTTTCTAATTTCTGAATCCATTTGCAATTTGCGTTGTCTGCTTCCATCCCTTCTGTTGCGATTTTTCTTAGGCAGCATGTCTCCGGAAGTGGTTGTCTCGAAAGTGCATCGGCTACGACATTGAGGTTGCCTTTACGGTATTTGACTTCAAAGTCGTATTGTTGCAGTTTAAGCTCCCAACGCGCTATTATGCCTGATGGACTTTCAATTGAGTTTAGCCACTTCAGCGCCATGTGGTCCGTTATGACCACAAAATGGTAGCCTTCCAGGTATGGCCGCAGCTTTCTAATTCCCCACACTATGGCTAGACACTCCTTTTCAGTTGCCGAATAGTTCCGTTTGGCTCCGTTTAGTGTCCTACTGGCGTACGATATTACCCTTTCACCTTGCTCGGAAGGTTGGGTCAATATCGCACCCAGGCCATAGTTACTTGCATCCGTCTGCAAGCAAAATGTTTTTGAGAAATCCGGGCATGCCAATACTGGGGACTGATTCAGCTTCTCTTTGACTGTGTCAAAAGCTACTTGCCACTCCTCTGTCCACTTCCATTTTGCGCCTTTTTTTATCAATGCGTTCGTCGCGAAATCTGGTACGAAGCGCCTGTACCATGATGCCACGCCCAGGTATTGTCGTAACTTCATTACGTTGCGTGGCGGCTTCAATTCTGCGATTGCAGCAACTTTCTCTGAATCTGTGCGAATTCCTTCCTCTGTGACTCTGTGGCCCAAATATTTCAACTCCTTTTTAAAGAAATCACATTTGTCTACGTTGATGCGCAGATTTGCTTACCGCAGCCGCCGAAATGCCTCTTTGAGATTTTCCATATGCTCTTCGCGCGTTCTTCCGATGACTATAATGTCGTCTAAATATTCAAACGCGTGTGGCATCATTTCTGGTCCAATAACGCGATCCAAAGCCCTCTGAAAAGTTTCCGGTGCCGAGTGTAACCCAAATGGCATTACTTTCTATTGATACAATCCTTTGCCTGGGACTGAAAATGCTGTCAGTGGTCGGCTCGCTTTCTCCATCGGGATCTGCCAGTACCCATCTTTCAGATCCAAGCTAGTGATGAAGTGGGCTTCACGTAGCTGGTCTAAAATGTGGTGCACTCTTGGTAATGGATACGCGTCCTTAATGGATCGGCTGTTGAGTTGCCACGCAAAGTCGCCATTTGCCATTCTTCTTTTTCACCATCACGATTGGTGCGCTATGTGGGCTGTTTGATGGCTCTATGCAACCTTTCGCAAGGAGATCCTCTACTTGCTAGTTAATTTCCGCTTGCATTTTTGGATTCTTTGGAAAATAACGCTGCTTTATAGGCCTGTCGTCGCTCATCAAAATTTTGTGTTCCGTAATCTGTGATGTGCCTTTTAGGTGTTTGAAGGCTGCAACTTCCCGCAATAGAAATCATTCATTTCTTGCTCCTCGTGTAGATTTTTGCTTTCAATAGTTGGGTTTCTGACATCATGTAATGATTCGTCTTGTTCGGTTGTATTCTGGACAACCAGCTTTCTGACCTTGTGCCGTTGTGCTGGGATGCTGACCACCAATCCCGCACACTGCAACACATCAGAAAATCCCAGTCCAGCACCAAATCGTCTATCACACCAGGCATAATTGGCAAAGCTATTTCCAAACTGCGATGCCCGAGTCTTATTTCGACCGTTATTTGTTCTGTTGTCCTGCTGTTATGTCCGTCTGCTAACTTCACTTGTCTGCTTGCGACGCTTCCCCGGCCTTCAATGCTCAGTCTACAAGCTAGCTCTTCGCTAACAAAGCTGCTTGTAGCCCCTGTATCGACTTTAGCCTTATACTGACACTCACCGATCCATTCCTCCAGTGTGCTGGTTCTGCTCCTCCTTGGCCATAAATCGTGTACGATTTGCACGACTCTGATGATGGCAGCGTCCATTTTGCTGCGTATCTCGGTGTTGTTTAGGCTGTTGTTGTTGGTGTTGGCTGTATTGTTGTTGGGCTGTAGCACTTTGTAGCCTCAGTTTCAGCCTATTCTTTTCTAGCTCTTCGAATTCTTCTGCCAGTTGCATCAGCTCTGTCAAACTCGAGAACTGGTTTGGCCGTGCGTATCCGCGCAAGTCAGGAAGGCTGTTGGTGTAAATGGTGCGCACTTCCTTCTCTGTTGAGAGTCGTAGGGTCAGAGTCTGCATCTCCACCATATAGACTTGAAAAGGCTCATCCAGAGCTTGCCGCCATCTGCGTACTTCGTCGTATAAATTTTCAAAATAATCTCGAGGTAAAAGTATTCTTGAAAACTGTCGACAAAATCCACCCATGTGGTCCAATGCCTTTTGTAAGCTATGTACCACTTAAGTGCCATTCCTTTCAGCAACTCCGGCATTGCTCTTGGAATTAAATTTAAGTTTAATCCATATGTGTCTGCCGACCATTCCACTTGCTCCAAGAATTCGAGAGGCTTCGATAGTCCGTCGAATCGAAAGCTCCACTCTCGAACTTGTTTGGCTACTTTTGGTATTCACTTGCCCTTGCATTGGTCTGATCATGTGTGTGGGTGTGGCTACGCTCTCCTGGCTGTTCGGTTGTGCTCCAGGGCGATCGGCGAGATTCCTGTAAATCTCGCGCCCTAGCCGCCGCGCTGGTGCATGGGACGCTCAGCCTTGCTACGTCTATGCCGGCAAACTCCTTTTCCTCTTCGTATTCCCCTTCCTCGCGCATTAATTCGGGTTTTTATTCGGCGACTGTCGGCAGTATGTTTTCGCTAGTTCGCTAATGCGAATGCCGTATGGAAGATTATTTCATGTTGACTTACCCAGTCTCCGAATTGTCTTCGCATATTTTCGACAGTGCCTTCAAGCTCCAGACCGAATTCCACTCCGCATTTCACAAGTGCATCCTTTTTTTATTTGTACACCCACGATCGAACCATATTGTCGATTATTTATATGTATTTTATTACAAAAAACTATGTGATATTTTAGCTGGGCTAACTCTCGCGGTGCTGAGGGTACGTGCCAACAAATTTATATTTGTGGCGGCTGCGGCAATAATAACACAATTTGGGTTTACTTTTTATACATATATTTAAACTGCACTCTCTGCTGGTTTCACGTTGAGTTTTACAATTTATTAGTACACTTAGTGATATTTCTTAGTAGAGTTTTATGAAATCGTACGGACCTTGTGTCGCGGATTTATTTACAATACTGGCGCTCTCGCCGCACAAAATAATCAGAGCCAATGTTACGCCTACTAAACGAGGTTTTAGCTAGCAGCGCCTGAAATTCGCCAGGCTCTACTATGACCTGCTTGTTACCACAAGGATTTCGCCAATAGTTTATCCTACTCTCAGGATCTGGCTTTAGTTTCACCTGTCCTTCGTCAGGCTCCCTAGTCTGATACTTGGTTTTGATTTGAGGTTGCTTTGCAAATGCAACACAACACAAGGCTTGATAAATTCCGCGTATTGATTTCTTTAGTAAAGGGTTTCTTAATCGCTAAGGATACGATTTGATTCGTCCTTATTTCGATATGAGTCCTTTTATTCTTATATTATCCCTTCGCGCTGGATTCTTGCACTCTGAATCCTTTGTTCACTTTTATGTTGCGCACTGACTTTTCACTTTACTTCGTACTCCGCACTAACTTTGTACTAATTTGTACTGACTTGCCGCTCTGTCAAAGGCGGCTCCTTTTATACCCTTCTGCTGTCTTGCTGGACCGGGGCCTGTCAGCGCTGCCAATGTCGGCCAAGGGCAAATGTGGCGTGATCGTTCCAGTGAGTTTTACCTAGCAAGAACGGTTACTCGATGCTGATCACGCCTGTCGTTGGTGAGTCGGTGATCACTATATCTCGTATCTCTCACACGTACCTTAGCGCTGACATCCTGTGTCAGAGCGAGACAGCATGCGAATTCACCGCAACTCAGGTCCGGCTGCGGCTATAAATGTAATCGTCTTCTGTGAGGCGCTATACGTGAATATGGCTCCGCACAATAAATATAAATAATATGCTGTGTGCTAACATTTACAACAGCAGAAAATGACATTAAAAATAAATATTGACTATCCAAAAACCATTTAAACATGAAATTAAGACAATTTAAAATAATAGTCAATATTTTTGAACAGTAGAACTTTGAATTTAAATGACTATCATTGATCTGGCAACCTCGCATTTACTAGCTGCTGGCAGCCCAATGCAGCTGTTATGGCATAATTATTGTGCACATATTTGGTCACACAGTGACAAATAAGTGACAATAATTTGTAAATATTAAGCAAATTAGTAACAAATACCACAATTTACATTAATTTTAATAATTTTTTCTTTTCTTTTCATTCGTTTTCGTTGGGATGACTGGTATGACTCTGCCACTGACGCTGAAGAAATTGCTGCATGCAATGTGGACCGTAAGTAAGTAAGTACAAATCCACGCTGGACCACGACGAGGGAGATGACCAAAAGATGCTGTGGACGCCACTGGAGTTGACCGATGGGATTCCAGCGACGACGATATGGACCAGGAAGGATGGAAAGCAACAGCTAGAAGCGCTATTGCAATCTGATAACCAGTTTGCATCCAGGTTCGAATTGTGTTGTTTTGTGTTTATTGCACGTTTTTTCTGAAAATAAACAGAATTTTGTTTTGCAGATTTCAAACTGCGGATTAGCCGGAGCAGCTGGATGTTGTTTCGTCCGCTGGATTTTAAGCCGCTCTAGTTGTTTGCATACGCCAGTGCAAATGGCATGCAAATTTGCAAAGTATGCCGCTGACGCTGCAAACGCCCGAGTACAAGAAAACGCTTGTGCCGGGTTGAAAAAGCTGCTGGTGTGCAGCCGTCCACGCCGATCCACGCGTAGAATTTGCCGCTTACCGCTGTTTATTCATCCGGTGAGAATTTTCCTGTTGTTGTTGTATATATTTGCTGTGATGCGTATTTGCTTGATTTTGTGCCAGATGATGCCTAAGTGATTGCCATATAATATCCTCGTAGAAACTTTTCAATAGAAAGCTCAGAGACTGTTTTAATTGAATAATTGTCGATCGCGCCACAACGTACAATAAGTACGGAGCGCTATTACTCGGCTATATACATAGAACATTATGTAAGTAAACAGAATTTTGTTTTGCAGATTTCAAACTGCGGATTAGCCGGAGCGGCTGGATGTTGTTTCGTCCGCTGGATTTGAAGCCGCTCTATTTGTTTGCATACGCCAGTGCAAATGGCATGCAAATTTGCAAAAGTATGCCGTTGACGCTGCAAACGCCCGAGTACCAGAAAACGCATATGCCGGGTTGAAAAAGCTGCTTGTGTGCATCCATCCACGCCGATCCACGCGTAGAATTTGCCGCTAATCGCTGTTTATTCATCCGGTGAGTATTTTCCTGTTGCTGTATTTTCCTGTTGTGATGTGTATTTGCTTGATTTTGTGCCAGATGATGCCTAAAGCTGCCTTCACACGGTCGGTTTTTCTGTAGCTTTTTGTAACCGACCAAAAAGGTTGGCATTCACATTATTCGCATCGGTTAAATCAAAAATCCCATCACTTTTGTTGTTACACAATCTGGTCACACTTCCCTATATATATAAGTTTGTTTTCATTACTTTTTGCCAACAATTACTAAAATATACCAAAAACGCCTTTTTTACGTTAACATGTTCGTGGCACAAATTTAACCGACTCAAAAAGAGCAGAAATAGAACACGTTCTATTTTTCTCATTTTGAGTCGGTTTTTGACCGGACCTAAAAATTTTTGTGTGTTCATACGTGAGCGCTGGCTTTAAAAAAAAAACCGATGAAAAGCCGATCGTGTGAAGGCAGCTTAAGTGATTGCCATATAATATCCTCGTAGGAAGCTTTCAATAGAAAACTCAGAAACTGTTTTCATTGAATAATCGTCGATCGCGCAACAACGTACAATAAGTACGGAGCGCTATTAATTGGCTATATACATAGAACATTATGTATAGATTTATATGCCCATATAGGCATAAACAATGTTGAAGTATGCAACTTCCAGTGCTTGTGAAAACAAACTGCTACATTGAAAGCAGCAAGTTTGTAAATTTGTGCGTGTGTTTAATTTTAGCTCAAACACAACTATGGTGTTTGAGCGTTGTGGATCATTTATAATTTCGGTGGCACAGATCTCTTTTGTGCTCACCTTCGGCAATCAAAATAGGCGTCATAGGGGTTATTTGCAAATCATAGTCAGGTGTCTGTCAAACTTAGTGGTCCATAATTAGCATGTTATTTGTCTTGTTTTCTGTTATTAATGTCAATGGTGTAGTCATTAATAAGTCAAATTTCTTGTTCATTTCAGCCATCCCCGCAAGATTGTGTTGCAACAGAAGAACCATTGAATCAACTGCTGCTGGCATCTGCGAGGATGACCGAACTGTGTGGAGTTGCTGCTGATGGCGTTGCTGCTTATCCTGGAGTCTCTGTTGGAAGTTCGTCAGGTGAGTGCTAATCCCACGCGTTATTTGGCTGTACGTTGGTTTATCTATACTATTATATAAAGAGGAAAATTTGATTTTTTGTGCGATACTATTTGGCTCCAAAACTACTGGACCGATTTAAAAAGTTCTTTCACCGTTGGCAAGCTACACGTTTCGCGCTGAACATGGGCATTGTTTCATTTTCAACAAAATTAGGGATGCTTACTAAAACTTTGTAACGAACCTAAAAGTTACGCGGTTTTAGCTGGGCTAACTCTCGCGGTGTTGAGGGTACGTGCCAACAAATTTATATTTGTGGCGGCTGCGGCAATAAGAACACAGTTTGGTTTTATTTTTAATACATATATTTAAAACTGCACTCTCTGCTAGTTTTCACGTTTGGGTTTTACAATTGCTTTGCACTTAATAATATTTCTTATTTGAGTTTTAGGGGAATCGCACGGCCCCTGTGTCGTAGTTTCACTTGCAATGCTGGCGCTCTCGTTGCACCAAATATTTAGAGTCAATGTTACGCCTACTAAACGCGGTTTTAGCTAGCAACGCCGAATTCGCCAGGCTCTACTATGGCCTCCTTGTTACCACAAGGATTTCGCCAGTAATGCCGCCTACTCTCCGGCTCTGGCTTTAGCTTCACCTGTCCTTCGCCAGGCTCACTTGTCTGACACTTGGTTTTAATTCGAGGTTGCCTTGCAAGTGCAACGCGCCACAAGAACTTGTTAAATTTCGCGTATCGATTCCTCAGTAAATTGTTTGTTAGTCGCGAAGGACACGATCAGCTTTGTCCTTATTGCGATATGGATCCTTTAAATTCTTAAATAATCCTTTCGCGTAGGATTTCTTTATATTTCGCACTGATTTTCACTTATTTCTTATTGACTCCGTACTTTGCACTCTTGCACTCAACTGACTCTCACTCGATTCACTTGTACTCGATTAACTCGTACTTGATTAACTCGCCGCTCTGTCCAAGGCGGCTCCTTTATACTCTTCTGCTGTCTCGCTGGACCGGGGCCTGTCAACGCTGCCAATGTTGCGCCAAGGGCAAAGGTGGCGTGATCGTTCCAGTGAGATTTGCCTAGCAACAACGGTTCCTCGTTGCTGATCACGCCTGTCGTTGGTGTGACGGTGATCACTATATTTCGTGGATGCACCGCTCGCACACCAACGGCACTTTGCCACGACTTTTGCGGTACGTGTTTTGTGGCTCCCATGTGCCAAACACGTACCTTAGCGCTGACATCCTGTGTCAGAGCGAGACAGCATGCGAATTCGCCGCAGCTCAGGTCCGGCTGCGGCTATAAATGCAATCGCTTTTTGTGAGGCGCTATAAGTGAATATGGCTCCTCACACTCCCCTCTTTCTCCGGAAGTGGAAGTCTTCCACTTAATTTGTGTCTTTCAAATCGCGCGCCTACGTTTTGAATTTTTGGCGTCCGTTAGAGGTGAATTTTTCGTCTTTCAACTCGCGCGCCTACGTTTTGAATTTTGGCGTCCGTTAGAGGTGAATTTTTCGTCTTTCAAATCGCGCGCCTCCGCTTTGAACTTTGGCGCCCGTTAGCAGTGACGCTGTATCGATCAGCTGGTGGTCGCGTAACGCCATCTAGCGACTTTGCATCGCCCGGCCAGATCGATATTTGCGATGTGGCCAGAACGATATTTGCGATGTGGCCAGATCGATATGGCCACCCGCAACTATCCAACACTAATCGGCCATGCCATACAATTTGCAGTTTGCAATTGTTTTGTTGTTGCTGAAAAAAAATCTAAAAAGCAAAAGTAAGTAACATATTTTTGCGCCTTGCGCCATTTCCACCATCCTAAATCATTCTCTCTTTTTTTCCAGGCCATGCCGTTTTGACGCCTACGCTGGATCACACACATATTTTATGTGAGTATGCTTCCAGCAATTTCACCCACCCCCCCCCCCCCTCCTGCAGTTTTAATCCACCTGTTTTCTTTATGTTTTTTTCCAGGTTACGCGAAAAAATATGCGGATACTATTTTTTTCTTATTAATTTTTTTTTTTTTTGTGCGTGTTGGTGTTTTTTTTTTTTCTTCTCCCGCTTACTCTGCCACAAAGGCCCGCGTGCCTCGGGTCGAAATTCGTACGCGGTATCTCTGGCCGTGCGCCCAAACGATACGCGACGTGCGCCTATCACTCCCTCCTGTTGTGGCTGCTAGCACTTCTGGTGGCCAGTCTGCTCGTGCCACCTCTCTCCATCCTGGAGTCGCCAACGGTGCGGATGACTGTCGCTGCAGCACCGGGCGAGCCGGCCGTTCCCCATACGGGCATGAAGCCTGCCGACCGAACGCTGGACGCACCGGATTGGTTGCCCAAGCGTGTGGCGGAGGCGGTGTCCCGGGGCGAGGCGGCGTGCCCACCTGCAGCTGTGTTGGCCATTCCCACGGCGCTGTCCGTGTTGTCGGGCTGGTGGCCGTGCAGACTGGTGCTTGCAGTGTGTGTGTTGGTGACGGCGTCGGCGGTCGTGGTCGTGGTGGCGTTGGCGTACGCCGTCGTGGTGGCGTTGGCGTACGCTGTCGGGGTGGCGTTGGCGTCAACTCTTTAATAAAACCCTCGCGGGGCGGTGCCACTCCTCTGTCCATTCCAGGACAACCGTCGCGGTGTGGTGCCACCGCCCGTCCACGAACCGTTTCTCTCGTGAGATGGTTGCCGTCGGTGGTGTCGACTCACCCGGATCAGCCTGCGGCATCTGTTCCTCGGCCTGCGGCGCTGCCTCCTCCTCGTCGGACGATATATTGATGATATCGTCATCTTCATCCTCCTCATCCTCCGAGGTGCCCACCCCACGTGGGAATGGCGACGGTGGCCTAGCGGGGCGCCAGTCTGGCGGTGGCGTCTCCGCAGCGGCGGTGTGGCGAACCGCTTCGGGCTGGCTGGGCCCACATTTTCGTCCTCCGGCGTCGGTGGTGCCTCCGGGTGGCACATCCGGACCCATTCGGGATTCATCTCGACGAAATCGCCCGGCGGCGACTCCTCTCGCCTTTCGCCCACTGGACCAGCGTCGTATTCCACCTCCCAGTCGCTGCTCTCGAAGTCCTCGCCATATGCTCGTCGTACCCACTCTCGCTCCTCCTCCAGCTCCTGGCGGTGACAACGCTCACGCTCGGCCGCCTCTCGCTCTTCCGGGGACTCAAAAATGGGTGATGCCCGCAGTTCCAGCACATCCGGTGATGCCTCCCGCTGCGGCTCGACACGTGCATAGGGCTGTCCGGCCCAACGCCCTCGTCGCGCCACGTTTCTGCGCCCTCTGGCGCTGGCACCCATGGCCGCCGCGTCGACCACGCACACATCCCCCGCTGGTGTGCGAGAGTGCGAACGTGGGTCACGGCTCGACGCATGGACTGCCCTCCTTCCCTCGGTGTTGCTGTTCCTATTCTCCATTCCTGCTGGTGAGTGTTTTCTTTGAAAAATATCGCAAAGTGACCGACTGCATGGTAGTCGGCACCTTTTATACCCCTACTCTTTACGCATGTGCAACAGTGTAGGTGCACATGTTACGGTATCCTTCCCGCATGCGACCGCCATGTTTTGTCAGCGCTCTCTTTGCGATATCGCTGACCTTTTTCATTAACCGTTTTCCTAGCAGCGTTTGCTTCGCACACCTTTCGCCGCGTTCAGGTCCGGTTTTGTAATATCCTGGTTGGGCCGTGGCTCTTATTACTATTTTATCATTTCATTATTTATCTATATGTAATGCCTTATGGTTTTAATAAATGTGTAATACCTTACATATATATTTATTATTTATATATGTAATACCTTACATATATTTTTATTATTATATAAGTAATACCTTACATATATATTTTATTATTATATGTAATACCTTACGTATATATTTTATATTTATATATGTAATACCTTACATATATTTTATTATTTATATATGTAATACCTTACATATATATTTTTATTATTTATATGTAATACCTTACATATATATTTATTATTTATATCTGTGGAATGTTTTGATTAGGGAAAATAATTAATATGTATTAATACATATTCACCCTTTTTTTCCAAAAAAAAACCAATCAACTAATGCTCTTTTTTTTATATAGGAGGTGATGGAGATTCAGGTGAGTAAATGAGATACGTCATTAATAAGGCCAATTATTAACCGCTCTTTTCTTTCCAGATTTTCACCACCAAAAAAAAATTACTTTTTGTTCCAGGGTCTTAAAATAATTTGTGCCCCAAAAAATTTTATTTTATTATCTCACCCGTTGTCCGTTCCACCTCCGTGGGGTTTTATGTCGCCTATGTGCGCGGTCCGTTCTTTTCCCCAGTTTTCCCTTGTAATTTACAGATTACAGGTGATACAAAATTTATTATTGTATATGGTCCGGCAAATTTGGGAGCAAGTTTCGCAGCGAAGCCTTCCGCTGCATTTGACAGGTGGTGTTGTTTCACCCACACCTGTCTCCTACGGATGGTTTCCACTGTCGTCTCCGTAGGTTGTAATGCCTTGCTTGGTCCTGAGCGGCCTTCTCTAAATCCTGCGCACCAATTCAAAAAACTTCTCTACGTTTTTCGCATTGTCGCTGGGTGTTTGTGTCGGTTGCCCTGTGCCGAGTGTAACGTTGTCGTATAGCGCATTTGGCAGCCTTGGTTCACGCCCTTGCGTAATAAACGCTGCACTATAGCCCGTAGACGCAGTTACGTGGTGTTAATGGCCAGTGACAACTCTGGCAAAAATTCAACCAACACCACTGGTTATCTTTGGTAAATTGTGCGATCATTGTTTTTACCGTGCGGTTCGCACGTTCTGTGGGATTCTCTTGCGGTGTGTATGGTGCCGTAAATTGGTGTCGCACTCCCAATTCTTCAAGAAAGCGTTTGAAGGCTTACTCGTAAACTGTGTTCCATTGTCCGTTATGAGAACTTTGGCCCCCCAAATCGTGTCAAATTCTGTCTCTGAAACCCTTTTGCAAAGTGGCTGTGGTTGCGCTCTTAGCAGAACTACCTCAGTCCACTTAGAGAAACGGTCGAACATCACCAATAGCGTTGTATTGCCGTATTTTGATAGTGGCAGTAGGCCAACAAACTTAGCACACACGGTACTCAAGGGCTCTTCAGGGAGTTGTGTCAACATCTTTCCTGCCGCTGCCATTTGACTTGGCTTGTATTGTTGACACGTTTCGCAGTTGTGCACATATCTGCGTACGTCCTGTTTACGCCTGGCCAGTAGTAGCGTGTCGCTACTCTTGCTATCGTTTTCCGGCTTCCCAAATGACCGGCTGAAGCTGCGTCGTGATTCTCCAGTAATACATCTTTCTTTTACCTTTGGGTACACAAAGCTTCCAAGCTTCCACCTCTCCGCTCCAGCGCGGTGTGGGATGTGTCTGTACAGGTTGCCATTTTCCTCCATGTAATCCGGATATTTTCTTGCATTTTGTGTGATTTCCTTTTTCAATTTCTGAATCCATTTGCAATTTGCGTTGTCTGCCTCCATCCCTTCCGTGGCGATTTTCCTTAGGCAGCATGTCTCCGGAAGTGGCTGTCTCGAAAGTGCATCGGCTACGACATTGAGGTGCCTTTACGGTATTGACTTCAAAGTCGTACTGTTGCAGTTCAAGCGCCCAACGCGCTATTCTGCCTGATGGACTCTCAATTGAGTTTAGCCACTTCAACGCCATGTGGTCGTTATGACCACAAAATGGTAGCCTTCCAGGTAGGCCTTAGCTTTCTGATTCCCCACACTATGGCTAGACACTCTTTTTCAGTTGCCGAATAGTTCCGTTCGGCACCGTTAGTGTCCTACTGGCGTACGATATTACCCTTTCACCTTGCTCCGACGGTTGGGTCAATATCGCACCCAGGCCATAGTTACTTGCATCCGTCTGCAAGCAAATGTTTTTGAGAAAATCTGGGCATGGCCAATACTGGGGACTGAGTCAGCTTCTCTTTGACCGTGTCAAAAGCTACTTGCCGCTCCTCAGTCCACTCCCATTTTGCGCCTTTTTCATCAATGCGTTCAGAGGTGCTACTTTCGTCGCAAAATCTGGTACGAAGCGCCTGTACCATGATGCAACGCCAGGTATTGTCGTAACTCGTTTACGTTGCTTGGCGGCTTCAACTCTGCGATTGCAGCAACTTTATCTGAATCTGTGCGAATTCCTTTTCTGTGACTCTGTGGCCCAAATATTTCAATTCCTTTTTAAAGAAATCGCATTTGTCCACGTTTATACGCAGATTGCTTCCCGCAGCCGCCGAAATACCTCTTTGAGATTTTCATATGCTCTTCGCGCGTTCTTCCGATGACTATAAAGTCATCTAAATATGCAAACGCATGTGGCATCATTTCGGGTCCAATAACGCGACCAAAGCCCTCTGAAAAGTTGCCGGTGCCGAGTGTAACCCAAATGGCATTACTTTCTATTGATACAATCCTTTGCCTGGGACTGAAAATGCTGTCATTGGTCGGCTCGCTTTCTCCATCGGGATCTGCCAGTACCATCTTTCAGATCCAAGCTAGTGATGAAGTGGGCTTCACGTAGCTGGTCTAAAATGTGGTGCACTCTTGGCAATGGATATGCGTCCTTAACGGATCTGCTGTTAAGTTGCCTAAAATCCACACATAACCGCCATTTCCATTCTTCTTTTTCACCATCACGATTGGTGCGCTGTGGTGGGCTGTTGGATGGCTCTATGCAACCTTTCGCAAGTAGTTCCTCTACTTGCTGGTTAATTCCGCTTGCATTTTTGGATTCTTTGGAAATAACGTTGTTTATAGGCCTGTCGTCGCTCATCACAATTTGTGTTCTGTAATTTGTGATGTGCCCTTTAGGTGTTCGAGGCTGCGACTTCCCGCAAAAGAAATTCATTAATTTCTGATCCTCGTGTAGATTTTTGGTTCAATAGCTGGGTTTTGACATCGTGTATTGCTTCGTCTTGTTCGGTTGTATTCTGGACAACTGCCACCGACAGTCTCTCTTCCAGCTTTCCAACCTTGTGCCGTCGTGCTGGGATGGTGACCACTAATCCCGCACACTGCAAGACTGTGCCCATGCCAGTCAGAAAATCCCAGCCCAGCACCAAATCGCCTATCACACCAGGCATAATTAGCAACGCTATTTCCAACATGCGATGCCCGAATCTTATTTCGACTGGTATTTGTTCTGTTGTCCTGCTGTTATGTCCGTCTGCTAACTTCACCTGTTGCTTGCGACGCTTCTCCGGCCTACAGTGCTCAGTCTCACAAGCAAGCTCTTCGCTAACAAAGCTGCTTGTAGCCCCGTATCGACTGTAGCCTTATACTGACACTCACCGATCGCCACGGTGGCAGTCAACTGCGTCCCTTCGTCCTCCAGGTGACCGACTAGCGTCTCGGGGCGGACCTTGGCGGCTCCCGCTCGACCCTCGCTGGCGGACGCCGCTGGCCGTTTCCCGACTGACAACATAGTGGCCGTCCGCTGACCGATTCTGCCACAGACCCAGCAGAACTCCAGCATTGGGTTTCGGCACTCTATCGCCCAGTGTCCCTCCTGTCCACACACGCGACATGCCCTTCCTGGGTTGTTTATGTGTGTCCTGGCAGGATTTTGCTGGGTCCTAGGTTGTTGGGGTTGGCCGTTCGTCCATTCTTCCAGTGTGGTTCTGCTCCTCCATGGCCATAAATCGGGTACGATTTCACGACTTGGTTGTGCTCGCGTCCATTTTGCTGCGTATCTCGGTGTTGTTGAAGCTGTTGTTGTTGATGTGGCTGTATTGTTGTTGGGCTGTAGCACTTTGTAGCCTCAGTTTCAGCCTATCCTTTTCTAGCTCTTCGAATTCTTCTGCCAGTTGCATTAGCTGGGTCAACTTCGAGAACTGGTTTGGCCGTGCGTATCCGCGCAAGTCAGGAAGGCTGTTGGTGTAAATGGTGCGCACTTCCTTCTCTGTTGAGAGTCGTAGGGGTCTCATCAGAGTCTGCATCTCCACCATATAGACTTAAAGGGCTCATCCAGAGCTTGTCGCCGTCTGCGTACTTCGTCCGTACAAATTTCAAAATAATCTCGTGGTAAAAGTATTCTTGAAACTGTCGACAAAATCCACCCTGTTGTCAATGCCTGTTGTGTAGCTATGTACCACTTAAATGCAATTCCTTTCAGCAACTCCGGCATCGCTCTTGGAATTAAATTTAGGTTTAATCCATATGTGTCTGCCGACCATTCCACTTGCTCCAAGAATTCGAGAGGCTTCGATAGGCCATCGAATCGAAAGCTCCATTCTCGAACTTGTTTGGCTACTTTTTGGTATTCACTGCCCTGCATTGGTCTGATCATGTGTGTGGGTGTGGCTACGCTCTCCTGGCTGTGGGTTGTATTCCAGGGCGATCGGCGAGATTCCTGTAAATCTCGCGCCCTAGCTGCCGCGCTGGTGCATGGGACGCTCAGCCTTGCTACGTCTATGCCGGCAAACTCCTTTTTCCTCTTCGTATTCCCCTTCCTCGCGCATGAATTCGGGTTCTTTATTCGGGCGACTGTGGCTGTATGTTTTTGCCAGTTCGCTAATGCGAACGCTGTGTGGAAGAGTATTGTCATTTTGACTTACCCAGTCTCCGATTGGTCTTCTCATATTTCGACAGTGCCTTCAAGCTCCAGAACGAATTCTACTCCGCATTTCACTAGTGCATCCTTTTAAGATTGTACACCCACGAACGAACCATATTGTCAATTCTTATATGTATTTTATTTAAAACAAACTATGTGATATTAGCCGTAGATCCACAGTTTGGGCGCCAGTTGTAACGAACCTAAAAGTTACGCGGTTTTAGCTGGGCTAACTCTCGCGGTGTTGAGGGTACGTGCCAACAAATTTATATTTGTGGCGGCTGCGGCAATAAGAACACAGTTTGGTTTTATTTTTAATACATATATTTTAAAACTGCACTCTCGGCTAGTTTTCACGTTTGGGTTTTACAATGCTTTGCACTTATAATATTTCTTTTGAGTTTTAGGGAATCGCACGGCCCCTGTGTCGTAGTTTCACTTGCAATGCTGGCGCTCTCGTTGCACCAAATATTCAGAGTCAATGTACGCCTACTAAACGCGGTTTTAGCTCGCAACGCCGAATTCGCCAGGCTTACTATGGCCTCCTTGTTACCACAAGGATTCGCCAGTAATGCCGCCTACTCTCCGGCTCTGGCTTTAGCTTCACCTGTCCTTCGCCAGGCTCACTGGTTGACACTTGGTTTTAATTCGAGGTTGCCTTGCAAGTGCAACGCGCCACAAGAACTTGTTAAATTCGCGTATCGCTTCCTCAGTAAATTGTTTGTTAGTCGCGAAGGACACGATCAGCTTTGTCCTTATTGCGATATGGATCCTTTAAATTCTTAAATAATCCTTTCGCGTAGGATTTCTTTATATTTCGCACTGATTTCACGTATTTCTTATTGACTCCGTACTTGCACTCTTGCACTCAACTGACTCGTACTCGATTCACTGTCTCGATTAACTCGTACTTGAGTAACTCGCCGCTCTGTCCAAGGCGGCTCCTTTTATACTCTCTGCTGTCTCGCTGGACCGGGGCCTGTCAACGCTGCCAATGTTGCGCCAAGGGCAAAGGTGGCGTGATCGTTCCAGTGAGATTTGCTAGCAACAACGGTTCCTCGTTGTGATCACGCCTGTCGTTGGTGTGACGGTGATCACTATATTTCGTGGATGCACCGCTCGCCACACCAACGGCACTTTGCCACGACTTTTGCGGTACGTGTTTGGTGGCTCCCATGTGCCAAACCGTACCTTAGCGCTGACATCCTGTGTCAGAGCGAGACAGCATGCGGATTCGCCGCAGCTCAGGTCCGGCTGCGGCTATAAATGCAATCGCTTTTGTGAGGCG
>JARNME010000446.1:0-352288 GCA_030179655.1 Scaptomyza flava | reverse complement strand
TTTTTAATAATTTTTAGTTTTATAAAAAATTTAATTAATTTTTCAATTGTTATCAAGCAAACTATGAGCAAATGCTGAATACCAAATGTTTATTTTTATTTCTTTTAGAAATTTTATTCATACAATACAAAAATATCACTTTAAATTAAAACCACATGTTATCATACATATGTGAGACTGGAAACTGACAAAGAATTTACATAAAATTTAGTTAATAAAAATAACAAGAAGTTAATTACGGATTATAATCTATGGAATAAATACAAATCGTTTGGTTTCTCACACAATATAAAGTAATAAGTACTTCATTATCGCTATGTAGCGTCACTGTCAGTAATAGTTATTCACTGTGATTTACCATTGCCCCCGCTCTCAAAGAGATCGACAATCGTAAACTGAGCTCTGCAGTGAAACCTGCTCTCTTCTGAATATGTTTTTGTACACTCGCATTTTGGTGCCATTACAAAGCGGCCTTCGGTCAGTATGAGAACGGTCACAGACACACATACATACTATCATTGGCATAAAACAGCGCTTGCTGCTGCTCACCAAGAAACGGTGGAATAGACTTCATATGAACTTAGTGCAGTTGTACAGCAAAACATGAGATACTTCAATATAATGTCTGTTTTATATGCTTATATATGTACATATATTTTGGCAATAAGTTTGGGCTTTCACAACTTATAACACAGTTTTATATAAATAAAATAACTAACACTTAAACACACGTATGTTGTCTTTGTATACTTGAAATAAACTATTATATATTAAATTATATATTCAAGTTTTTGTTGACGATAACTGAATATTGTGAAAAGGGGTATTTTTACTTTGTTCTATTTGTGCGTCTCATCTACGGCAAGCCAGCACGTTGCTTGTTTTGTTTCAGCTCCGCTTTGCGTTCAGTGGCCTGTGCATTAAAGGATAGGCGGCGGGCCAGCGGAGAGCAAGAACGGTAAAATGTGTTAGTAAGCCTATGCATGTGCGTTTGCTTCATTGTTGCTGGGCCTGCTCGTTTAGATTTTTGTTAGTTTTTCTTTTTACGTTTTTTCGACAAATACACTATTCACTAGGCAAATAATACAAAAATATGCAGAAAATTTAATCTAAATATTGGCTGTTTAAGGTTTGCCGAAATTCATAAAATTGGAAAAAGGTCTCTGAATTCCATGGCAAATACATTTTAATATGCACATGTAGATAAACAGGGACGCACACACAATCTTACGAGAACTAGCCCAAACAAAATACATATCAAAAATGATAACAAAGCCCAGGCCCACCAAAACTGCGTGGCTACGACGAGCCAGCACGTGTTGTTGTTGCGATTTGCCTATTCTCGAATGGCACACGCAGATGCAAACACACAAATTACACGCATAGAAGAATTGACTAAGTTACTGATTTTCTGTACTTATATTTTTTGATTTGATAAAAGTCTTCCTATGCGACTCTTCTGCGATTCGCCAGGAAGATGACTTACTGATTTTGCATGGACGGTTCCGTTATTTCAAAACAAACAGACAACGAGCTAATAAGTGTTTCAGTGAAGATAAAAATGTAACTGCGTGTATGGCATGATCGGTAGCAGCGCAATGGCTATGGCGTCCGCGTGGTAATCGTGAGGTCTCAGGTTCGAGTCGCGGCAAAGGTATTAATTTAAAGTTATACACATAAACATAATATGTACATACTATAAACATAATATTTCTTTCGCATTCAAGGAATCTGGTAAAGTTATGATCATTAACAGATTTAAAAAATATACCCTACGGCTATATCTTCCAAACAAATAGCAAGCGGGCCGTTTGGACGACTCGCTAATGATCACGCAGAAGACTCGCTAGCCGTTTGGACGACTCGCTAATGAATCGCGCAGAAGACTCGCTAGGGAGCCGTTTGGAATATTTCGCCGTAGGGTATATTTTTCATTCCCAGCTGCGTCGCCTGCGATCAGAAACGATGATCATCCGCGATAAATTCATCGCCTAGGGGATCGCCTGCGAACGATGATCATCCGCGATAAATTCATCGCCTAGGGGGATCGCCTGCGACTCCTTCGCGATGAGAATGCTTGCTGGGATATACCACATACACGCATGGGTGCTTGTAGAAACATCGGAGTCCCACATTTGAGCTTTAAGAGTGTTCTAGTTAGTGAAAAAATCTTGAGCTTTGCTTTGCAGACGCGCACATAAAAAATCAAAGATTTAAAGTTAAAAAAATGTGGTACAGCTTGATTAAATCAAAAATAAATAAATAAATTTCAGCTTTTACAATGGCAGATATAAAGAACAGAGCTTCTTTAAAACGAAAAGTCATTTCCATAGAAAGAAAAATACAAATGATTAACCGCTTAGACAATAAGCAAACTGCCACGGAAATGAACATGAAAGCAGGAAAGATTGGTCATCTATATCTACAAATTTACCATTAGAGCACGTGCACCCATTTTGGAGAAAATGGAAAGAGCACTTAGCATTTGGATTGACGATAGCTACAAAAAAATATCCCTTTAAGCCAGCGGATCAAGCAAAATGGAGAGCCTTTTTCGAGCATAGATTTCGCTGCTAGTAATGGATGGTTCGAGAAATTGAAAAAACGGTTCTCCATTCATAGCATCAAATTTAAAGGCGAAGCGGCATCGGCCATAATGGAGTTGCTACCACATACCTAGAAGAAATTCGGGAGTTAATTGTTTTCAATGCTGATGAAACTGGACTTTGCTGGAAAAAAATGCCAAGTCGAACTTTTTTATCAAAGCAACCGGCTTTAAGGCACAAAAAGATCGCTTTAACACTTTTGCTGTGTAGTAATGCATCAGGCCACTTTCAAGTAAGCCAATGCTTGTGTATAAGTCTTTGAATTCGTACTTTTAAAGGGATAGACAAGTGCAAATTACCAGTTTACTGGAAAGCAAATTCCAAAGCTTGGGTAACTGCAGAATTATTTAAAAACTGGTTCTTAAATTGTTTTGTTCCTGAAGTAGAAAAATATTTGAACAAGAAGAATTTTCACTATAAAGCACTTTTCGTAAATTTTGAACAAATATGTGAGGCTTAATATAGAAAGACCAAATTTTAAAATTTCAAAAAAAATGTTTGATGGCAAATTTGAATTTCAGGAACGTAACCCCTTGTTTTGTACTGAATCTATGTATTGCTTAACACGATTTCGCTTAATACGAGGTTTTCTAGGAACGTAACCCCCGTGCTAAGCGAGGAGCAAGTGTATAGTGAAAAAGGAATTTTGGAAACGCGTCTTATTTTGACCTTTTTACTACTTGCAATGCGTACGATCGTCACGAACGACACCAGAGAATTGCCCATATGTATTTTCAGAGCAAAAATAATAAATAATAATTTTTTTTATATTTATTTTACCCATAGGCAAAATGAGAAACGCATTGGCAGAAGACGACACTGGAAGCGAATCATCTTTTGCTTCGGCAGTAGGACGAAAGTTATCATAGGTTCTCCACTTCTGCCCCATGAAGTGGCATCGCTAAACAGCAAGCTGAAGCGCATCATTGTTATTTAGCAAACGGATGAAAACTATCACAAAGCACTGGACGATATACGCGACCAGATGATTATTTCGGTTGTGGCAAAGCCCAGTTTCTCTGATCTCTGACCTGAAAGAGCTGTTGGTATCGGAGTCTCCAAGAAAAATTATGCACTATAGCCATCGCATATGCGATATTTTGTCCCATCAGTTAAAAGTACGAGTTAATGGAGTTTGCTACACGTTCGTGTCTTGGTGTTTGACTCGTCAAAGTAAGACTATTTTTCGTTGCATGATGTAATTACCTTAACAATTGACTTAAGGCCGACGGCGCTGGCCTGCCAAGATCTTCATGACGTAAGTGATGCATTTCTCTTGAAGTTTCCCGGATTTGTACTTATGATTATATGTATATTATTTCTATTACTTAAGATCTGGGATTCGGTACGCAACTTTACTGCACGCCCATTGACCAATGGTCAGATGAAGTACCTGGCAAAACTGGCCATATTGCAGCATAAGCTACACGATACTCTTATCTACGACAACATTTTGGGCAAATTGGAAAACTGACTTTGAACTTTTGCACTGATGACATAGAAACCACATCCGACGAGCATGAGGAACAGGAGCAGGAATGGTTCAGGAGCAGGAAAAGGAATGGGATCAGGAAAAGGAACAGAAGCCGGAAATAGAACAGGACCCGGAAAAGAAACAAGACAAAACAACAAAACCTTAACTCTGTTTACTGTTTTTCTTAGTTTTAAAAAGTTTCCAGTTCTACGAAAGCGAAATAACCAGTTAAGTTAAGTCTTTCTGAAGAATGAGTTTTATGAAATTCTAACTCAAAATAACACATTTTTTATTTTTGTTCTGAAAACATATTCCATAATTTAATTTATTTTTAAGTATCTGAACTATTAAGTTCTGATAAACAGGATGTGAAGAAACCCTGAAATTAAATTCCATTATATTTTTGATAATTTTTAGTTTTATCAAAATTTAATTCATTTTTCAATTGTTTTCAAGAAAACTATGAGCAAATGCTGATGATAAGAATAATACATTTTTTATTTTTGTTCTGAAAACATATTAATTTAATTTATTTTTTAAGTATCTGAACTATTAAGTTCTGATAAACAGGCTGTGAAGAAATCCTGAATTTAAATTCCATTATATTTTTAATAATTTTTATTTTTATAAAAAAATTTAATTAATTTTTCAATTGTTATCAAGCAAACTATGAGCAAATGCTGAATACCAAAGTTTATTTTTATTTTTTGAAATTTAATTCATACAATACAAAAATATCACTTTAAATTAAAACCACATGTTATCATACATATGTGAGACTGGAAACTGACAAAGAATTTACATAAAAATTTAGTTAAATAAAAATAAATAAGAAGTTAATTACGGATTATAATCTATGGAATAAATACAAATCGTTTGGTTTCTCACACAATATAAAGTAATAATGTACTTCATTATCGCTATGTAGCGTCACTGTCAGTAATAGTTATTCACTGTGATTTACCGTTGCCCCCGCTCTCAAAGAGATCGACAATCGTAAACTGAGCTCTGCAGTAAAACCTGCTCTCTTCTGAATATGTTTTTGTACACTCGCATTTTTGGTGCCATTACATAGCGGCCTTCGGTCAGTATGAGAACGGTCACAGACACACATACATACTATCATTGGCATAAAACAGCGCTTGCTGCTGCTCACCAAGAAAGGGTGGAATAGACTTCATATGAACTTAGTGCAGTTGTACAGCAAAACATGAGATACTTCAATATAATGTCTGTTTTATATGCTTATATATGTACATATATTTTGACAATAAGTTTGGGCTTTCACAACTTATAACACAAGTTTTATATAAATAAAATAACTAACACTTAAACACACGTATGTTGTCTTTGTATACTTGAAATAAACTATTAATATATTAAATTATATATTCAAGTTTTTGTTGACGATAACTGAATATTGTGAAAAGGGGTATTTTTACTTTGTTCTATTTGTGCGTCTCATCTACGGCAAGCCAGCACGTTGCTTGTTTTGTTTCAGCTCCGCTTTGCGTTCAGTGGCCTGTGCATTAAAGGATAGGCGGCGGGCCAGCGGAGAGCAAGAACGGTAAAAATTGTTAGTAAGCCTATGCATGTGCGTTTGCTTCATTGTTGCTGGGCCTGCTCGTTTAGATTTTTGTTAGTTTTTCTTTTTACGTTTTTTCGACAAATACACTATTCACTAGGCAAATAATACAAAAATATGCAGAAAATTTAATCTAAATATTGGCTGTTTAAGGTTTGCCGAAATTCATAAAATTGGAAAAAGGTCTCTGAATTCCATGGCAAATACATTTTAATATGCACATGTAGATAAACAGGGACGCACACACAATCTTACGAGAACTAGCCCAAAAAAAATACATATCAAAAATGATAACAAAGCCCAGGCCCACCAAAACTGCGTGGCTACGACGAGCCAGCACGTGTTGTTGTTGCGATTTGCCTATTCTCGAATGGCACACGCAGATGCAAACACACAAATTACACGCATAGAAGAATTGACTAAGTTACTGATTTTCTGTACTTATATTTTTTGATTTGATAAAAGTCTTCCTATGCGACTCTTCTGCGATTCGCCAGGAAGATGACTTACTGATTTTTGCATGGACGGTTCCGTTATTTCAAAACAAACAGACAACGAGCTAATAAGTGTTTCAGTGAAGATAAAAATGTAACTGCGTGTATGGCATGATCGGTAGCAGCGCAATGGCTATGGCGTCCGCGTGGTAATCGTGAGGTCTCAGGTTCGAGTCGCGGCAAAGGTAGTAATTTAAAGTTATACACATAAACATAATATGTACATACTATAAAACATAATATTTCTTTCGCATTCAAGGAATCTGGTAAAGTTATGATCATTAACAGATTTAAAAAATATACCCTACGGCTATATCTTCCAACAAATAGCAAGCGGGCCGTTTGGACGACTCGCTAATGAATCACGCAGAAGACTCGCTAGCCGTTTGGACGACTCGCTAATGAATCGCGCAGAAGACTCGCTAGGGAGCCGTTTGGAATATTTCGCCGTAGGGTATATTTTTCATTCCCAGCTGCGTCGCCTGCGATCAGAAACGATGATCATCCGCGATAAAATTCATCGCCTAGGGGATCGCCTGCGACTCCTTCGCGATGAGAAATGCTTGCTGGGATATACCACATACACGCATGGGTGCTTGTAGAAACATCGGAGTCCCACATTTGAGCTGTAAGAGTGTTCTAGTTAGTGAAAAATCTTGAGCTTTGTTTTGCAGACGCGCACATAAAAAATCAAAGATTTAAAGTAAAAAAAATGTGGTACAGCTTGATTAAATCAAAAATAAATAAATAAATTTCAGCTTTTACAATGGCAGATATAAAGAACAGAGCTTCTTTAAAACGAAAAGTCATTTCCATAGAAAGAAAAATACAATGATTAACCGCTTAGACAATAAGCAAACTGCCACGGAAATGAAAATGAAAGCAGGAAAGATTGGGTCATCTATATCTACAAAATTTACCATTAGAGCACGTGCACCCATTTTGGAGAAAATGGAAAGAGCACTTAGCATTTGGATTGACGATAGCTACAAAAAAATATCCCTTTAAGCCAGCGGATCAAGCAAAATGGAGAGCCTTTTTCGAGCATAGATTTCGCTGCTAGTAATGGATGGTTCGAGAAATTGAAAAAACGGTTCTCCATTCATAGCATCAAATTTAAAGGCGAAGCGGCATCGGCCAATAATGGAGTTGCTACCACATACCTAGAAGAAATTCGGGGGTTAATTGTTTTCAATGCTGATGAAACTGGACTTTGCTGGAAAAAAATGCCAAGTCGAACTTTTTTATCAAAGCAACCGGCTTTAAGGCACAAAAGATCGCTTTACACTTTTGCTGTGTAGTAATGCATCAGGCCACTTTCAAGTAAAGCCAATGCTTGTGTATAAGTCTTTGAATTCGTGCTTTTAAAGGGATAGACAAGTGCAAATTACCAGTTTACTGGAAAGCAAATTCCAAAGCTTGGGTAACTGCAGAATTATTTAAAAACTGGTTCTTAAATTGTTTTGTTCCTGAAGTAGAAAATATTTGAACAAGAAGAATTTTCACTATAAAGCACTTTTCGTAAATTTTGAACAAATATGTGAGGCTTAAATATAGAAAGACCAAATTTTAAAATTAAAAAAAAAAATTTGATGGCAAATTTGAATTTCAGGAACGTAACCCCTTGTTTTGTACTGAATCTATGTATTGCTTAACACGATTTCGCTCAACACGAGTTTTTCTAGGAACGTAACCCCCGTGCTAAGCGAGGAGCAAGTGTATAGTGAAAAGGAATTTTGGAAATGCGTCTTATTTTGACCTTTTTACTACTTGCAATGCGTACGATCGTCACGAACGACACCAGAGAATTGCCCATATGTATTTTCAGAGCAAAATAATAATAATAATTTTTTTATATTTATTTTACCCATAGGCAAAATGAGAAACGCATTGGCAGAAGACGACACTGGAAGCGAATCATCTTTTGCTTCGGCAGTAGGAGGAAAAGTTATCATAGGTTCTCCACTTCTGCCCCATGAAGTGGCATCGCTAAACAGCAAGCTGAAGCGCATCATTGTTATTTAGCAAACGGATGAAAACTATCACAAAGCACTGGACGATATACGCGACCAGATGATTATTTCGGTTGTGGCAAAGCCCAGTTTCTCTGACCTCTGACCTGAAAGAGCTGTTGGTATCGGAGTCTCCAAGAAAAATTATGCACTATAGCCATCGCATATGCGATATTTTGTACCATCAGTTAAAAGTACGAGTTAATGGAGTTTGCTACACGTTCGTGTCTTGGTGTTTGACTCGTCAAAGTAAGACTCATTTTTCGTTGCATGATGTAATTACCTTAACAATTGACTTAAGGCCGACGGCGCTGGCCTGCCAAGATCTTCATGACGTAAGTGATGCATTTCTCTTGAAGTTTCCCGGATTTGTACTTATGATTATATGTATATTATTTCTATTACTTAAGATCTGGGATTCGGTACGCAACTTTACTGCACGCCCATTGACCAATGGTCAGATGAAGTACCTGGCAAAACTGGCCATATTGCAGCATAAGCTACACGATACTCTTATCTACGACAATATTTTGGGCAAATTGGAAAAACTGACTTTGAACTTTTGCACTGATGACATAGAAACCACATCCGACGAGCATGAGGAACAGGAGCAGGAAATGGATCAGGAGCAGGAAAGGAATGGGATCAGGAAAGGAACAGAAGCCGGAAATAGAACAGGACCCGGAAAAGAACAAGACAAAACAACAAAACCTTAACTCTGTTTACTGTTTTTCTTAGTTTTAAAAGTTTCCAGTTCTACGAAAGCGAAATAACCAGTTAAGTTTAGTGTTTCTGAAGAATGAGTTTTATGAAATTCTAACTCAAATAACACATTTTTTATTTTTGTTCTGAAAAACATATTACATAATTTAATGTATTTTTTAAGTATCTGAACTATTAAGTTCTGATAAACAGGATTTGAAGAAACCCTGAAATTAAATTCCATTATATTTTTGATATTTTTAGTTTTATCAAAAATTTAATTCATTTTTCAATTGTTTTCAGCAAACTATGAGCAAATGCTGATGATAAGAAATAACACATTTTTTATTTTTGTTCTGAAAACATATTAATTTAATTTATTTTTTAAGTATCTGAACTATTAAGTTCTGATAAACAGGCTGTGAAGAAATCCTGAATTTAAATTCCATTATATTTTTAATAATTTTTAGTTTTATAAAAAATTTAATTAATTTTTCAATTGTTATCAAGCAAACTATGAGCAAATGCTGAATACCAAATGTTTATTTTTATTTTTTGAAATTTAATTCATACAATACAAAATATCACTTTAAATTAAAACCACATGTTATCATACATATGTGAGACTGGAAACTGACAAAGAATTTACATAAAAATTTAGTTAAATAAAAATAATAAGAAGTTAATTACGGATTATAATCTATGGAATAAATACAAATCGTTTGGTTTCTCACACAATATAAAAGTAATAATGTACTTCATTATCGCTATGTAGCGTCACTGTCAGTATAGTTATTCACTGTGATTTACCGTTGCCCCCGCTCTCAAGAGATCGACAATCGTAAACTGAGCTCTGCAGTAAAACCTGCTCTCTTCTGAATGTGCTTTTCTACACTCGCATTTTTGGTGCCATTATAAGCGGCCTTCGGTCAGTATGAGAACGGTCACAGACACACATACATACTATCATTGGCATTAAACACCGCTTGCTGCTGCTCACCAAGAAAGGGTGGAATAGACTTCATATGAACTTAGTGCAGTTGTACAGCAAAACATGAGATACTTCAATATATTGTCTGTTTTATATGCTTATATATGTACATATATTTTGGCAATAAGTTTGGGCTTTCACAACTTATAACGCAAGTTTTATATAAATAAAATAACTAACACTTAAACACACGTATGTTGTCTTTGTATACTCGAAATAAACTATTAATATATTAAAATTATATATTCAAGTTTTTGTTGACGATAACTGAATATTGTGAAAAGGGGTATTTTTACTTTGTTCTATTTGTGCGTCTCATCTACGGCAAGCCAGCACGTTGCTTGTTTTGTTTCAGCTCCGCTTTGCGTTCAGTGGCCTGTGCATTAAAGGATAGGCGGCGGGCCAGCGGAGAGCAAGAACGGTAAAATGTGTTAGTAAGCCTATGCATGTGCGTTTGCTTCATTGTTGCTGGGCCTGCTCGTTTAGATTTTTGTTAGTTTTTCTTTTTACGTTTTTTCGACAAATACACTATTCACTAGGCAAATAATACAAAATATGCAGAAAATTTAATCTAAATATTGGCTGTTTAAGGTTTGCCGAAATTCATAAATTGGAAAAAGGTCTCTGAATTCCATGGCAAATACATTTTAATATGCACATGTAGATAAACAGGGACGCACACACAATCTTACGAGAACTAGCCCAAACAAAATACATATCAAAATGATAACAAAGCCCAGCCCACCAAAACTGCGTGGCTACGACGAGCCAGCACGTGTTGTTGTTGCGATTTGCCTATTCTCGAATGGCACACGCAGATGCAACACACAAATTACACGCATAGAAGATTGACTAAGTTACTGATTTTCTGTACTTATATTTTTTGATTTGATAAAAGTCTTCCTATGCGACTCTTCTGCGATTCGCCAGGAAGATGACTTACTGATTTTTGCATGGACGGTTCCGTTATTTCAAAACAACAGACAACGAGCTAATAAGTGTTTCAGTGAAGATAAAAAATGTAACTGCGTGTATGGCATGATCGGTAGCAGCGCAATGGCTATGGCGTCCGCGTGGTAATCGTGAGGTCTCAGGTTCGAGTCGCGGCAAAGGTATTAATTTAAAGTTATACACATAAACATAATATGTACATACTATAAAACATAATATTTCTTTCGCATTCTAGGAATCTGGTAAAGTTATGATCATTAACAGATTTAAAAAATATACCCTACGGCTATATCTTCCAAACAAATAGCAAGCGGGCCGTTTGGACGACTCGCTAATGAATCACGCAGAGACTCGCTAGCCGTTTGGACGACTCGCTAATGAATCGCGCAGAAGACTCGCTAGGGAGCCGTTTGGAATATTTCGCCGTAGGGTATATTTTTCATTCCCAGCTGCGTCGCCTGCGATCAGAAACGATGATCATCCGCGATAAAATTCATCGCCTAGGGGGATCGCCTGCGACTCCTTCGCGATGAGAAATGCTTGCTGGGATATACCACATACACGCATGGTGCTTGTAGAAACATCGGAGTCCCACGTTTGAGCTTTAAGAGTGTTCTAGTTAGTGAAAAAATCTTGAGCTTTGCTTTGCAGACGCGCACATAAAAATCAAAGATTTAAAGTAAAAAAAAATGTGGTACAGCTTGATTAAATCAAAAATAATAAATAAATTTCAGCTTTTACAATGGCAGATATAAAGAACAGAGCTTCTTTAAAACGAAAGTCATTTCCATAGAAAGAAAATACAAATGATTAACCGCTTAGACAATAAGCAAACTGCCACGGAAATGAAAATGAAAGCAGGAAAGATTGGGTCATCTATATCTCCAAATTTACCATTAGAGCACGTGCACCCATTTTGGAGAAAATGGAAAGAGCACTTAGCATTTGGATTGACGATAGCTACAAAAAAATATCCCTTTAGCCAGCGGATCAAGCAAATGGAGAGCCTTTTTCGAGCATAGATTTCGCTGCTAGTAATGGATGGTTCGAGAAATTGAAAAACGGTTCTCCATTCATAGCATCAAATTTAAAGGCGAAGCGGCATCGGCCAATAATGGAGTTGCTACCACATACCTAGAAGAAATTCGGGGGTTAATTGTTTTCATGCTGATGAAACTGGACTTTGCTGGAAAAAAATGCCAAGTCGAACTTTTTTATCAAAGCAACCGGCTTTAAGGCACAAAAGATCGCTTTTACACTTTTGCTGTGTAGTAATGCATCAGGCCACTTTCAAGTAAAGCCAATGCTTGTGTATAAGTCTTTGAATTCGTACTTTTAAAGGGATAGACAAGTGCAAATTACCAGTTTACTGGAAAGCAAATTCCAAAGCTTGGGTAACTGCAGAATTATTTAAAAACTGGTTCATAAATTGTTTTGTTCCTGAAGTAGAACAATATTTGAACAAGAAGAATTTTCACTATAAAGCACTTTTCGTAAATTTTGAACAAATATGTGAGGCTTAAATATAGAAAGACCAAATTTTAAAATTTCAAAAAAATGTTTGATGGCAAATTTGAATTTCAGGAACGTAACCCCTTGTTTTGTACTGATCTATGTATTGCTTAACACGATTTCGCTTAACACGAGGTTTTTCTAGGAACGTAACCCCCGTGCTAAGCGAGGAGCAAGTGTATAGTGAAAAAGGAATTTTGGAAACGCGTCTTATTTTGACCTTTTTACTACTTGCAATGCGTACGATCGTCACGAACGACACCAGAGAATTGCCCATATGTATTTTCAGAGCAAAAATAATAATAATAATTTTTTTTATATTTATTTTACCCATAGGCAAAATGAGAAACGCATTGGCAGAAGACGACACTGGAAGCGAATCATCTTTTGCTTCGGCAGTAGGACGAAAAGTTATCATAGGTTCTCCACTTCTGCCCCATGAAGTGGCATCGCTAAACAGCAAGCTGAAGCGCATCATTGTTATTTAGCAAACGGATGAAAACTATCACAAAGCACTGGACGATATACGCGACCAGATGATTATTTCGGTTGTGGCAAAGCCCAGTTTCTCTGATCTCTGACCTGAAAGAGCTGTTGGTATCGGAGTCTCCAAGAAAAATTATGCACTATAGCCTTCGCATATGCGATATTTTGTCCCATCAGTTTTAAAGTACGAGTTAATGGAGTTTGCTACACGTTCGTGTCTTGGTGTTTGACTCGTCAAAGTAAGACTAATTTTTCGTTGCATGATGTAATTACCTTAACATTGACTTAAGGCCGACGGCGCTGGCCTGCCAAGATCTTCATGACGTAAGTGATGCATTTCTCTTGAAGTTTCCCGGATTTGTACTTATGATTATATGTATATTATTTCTATTACTTAAGATCTGGGATTCGGTACGCAACTTTACTGCACGCCCATTGACCAATGGTCAGATGAAGTACCTGGCAAAACTGGCCATATTGCAGCATAAGCTACACGATACTCTTATCTACGACAACATTTTGGGCAAATTGGAAAAACTGACTTTGAACTTTTGCACTGATGACATAGAAACCACATCCGACGAGCATGAGGAACAGGAGCAGGAAATGGTTCAGGAGCAGGAAAAGGAATGGGATCAGGAAAAGGAACAGAAGCCGGAAATAGAACAGGACCCGGAAAAGAAACAAGACAAACAACAAAACCTTAACTCTGTTTACTGTTTTTCTTAGTTTTAAAAAGTTTCCAGTTCTACGAAAGCGAAATAACCAGTTAAGTTACGTCTTTCTGAAGAATGAGTTTTATGAAATTCTAACTCAAAATAACACATTTTTTATTTTTGTTCTGAAAAACATATTCCATAATTTAATTTATTTTTTAAGTATCTGAACTATTAAGTTCTGATAAACAGGATGTGAAGAAACCCTGAATTAAATTCCATATTTTTTTGATAATTTTTAGTTTTATCAAAATTTAATTCATTTTTCAATTGTTTTCAAGAAACTATGAGCAATGCTGTCTCGCAAACGACACAACTCTACTTACTGCCAAATCTTTTACAGCTGATAGTATACATACATATATATATATATATAAATAATTTTTTTTTTTATACCCTTCACATGTGAATCAGGGTATATTGAGTTTGTCATGAATCTGTAACGCCTTAAAGGAATGATGGGAGACCCCATAAACTATATATCAAAATGATCAGGACGAGCTCAGGAATTGATTTCCGTCCGTCCGTCCGTCTGTCCGTCTGTCCGTCTGTCCGTCTGTCTGTTTCAACACGATTTCCGGCCAAACTGCTGAACCGATCTTGATGAAACTTTCACAGATTGCTTAGATCATGTCGGGTTTGTTCACTATGAAATTTCATCCCGATCGGAGCATTCTACGATATAGCCACCATATAATTTACCATATCAACACGATTTCCGGCCAAACTGCTGAACCGATCTTGATGAAACTTTCACAGATTGCTTAGATCATGTCGGGTTTGTTCACTATGAAATTTCATCCCGATCGGAGCATTCTACGACATAGCCACCATACAAATTGACCATATCGTACTGTTTCAACACGATTTCCGGCAAAACTGCTGAACCGATCTGGATGAAACTTTCACAGATTGCTTAGATCATGTCGGGTTTGTTCACTATGAAATTTCATCCCACTCGGACCATTCTTCAACATAGCCACCATACAAATTGACCATATCGTACTATCAATTGTTGTTGCTGTCGTGCACTTTCAAGTACCTACATGTAGATCATTTGCTTCAAAAGTGGTATAGGATCAAATCCCAGAATGAGCAAATGAATGATTTTAATGTTTAAGCCAATATTTTAGTTGTTGTTTTTTTACCCGGGAGGTCCGGGTTCATTTCCCAGTATGGGCATATGGATGTTTTAATCTTTTAGCCAAATTTAGTTTTGTTTACATTGATTTTTATTTTTAATAGCTTTTTATTCGCTTCACTCTTAACGGAGTTTTAATTATTTACATTTACTTATAATAAGATTGAGCTGTCTAACAATTATAGTTCCCAATCGGTTCTAGCTTTGGTAGGATAGTATACCTGGCTTAAATTCAAGCTGTCGTAACAATTATAATTCCCAATCGGTTCTAGCTTTGGTAGGATATTATACCTGGCTTAAATTCAATTTGGCTCTTCAAAATTGTTCAGCTGACTTATTATATAGCCAGAATTCTGTTCAAACGGTCGAAGCTCATGAGAAATAAAACCCAAACTGCAACATACATTTAATTTACTATAATTTGTCTTTTGGCATAGCCATAGCCTGATTTTCTAATTCCCTCCACTGAGTGACCTTGTGTGCCTCGAACTCACTCAATTCAACTCAACTGAACTCATTCAGTTAACACCATTTTTTTATGCGAGAATTAGTTAATTTCACATACATAAACTGTTAATTAGTTTCGGATTACAGCAATAATTCAAGCCATTCTACAAATTATCCATATTAGTTGTTAAAATAACATTTAGATTATAAATATGCCACGTGTAGGCAGAAAAAGTGCTGAGCTGCGTAGGCGCGAGGCTTCTCAGCGCCAACGTCAGAGTTATATGGAGAACGCTGAAGACCGCCGATCAGCGAACGCAGCTCGCCTTCAACACGTCCGCGAAAATGAGGACTATAGGTCGAACGAGCGTTACCGTGATGCAGTTCGACGAGCCACCAGGCGTTCGGACACGAGAAATCGTGCGGAGGAGCAAAGGCGGGACACTCTTGCACACCAAGAGCTAAGGCAGGATCCTGTTTTTCGTGTCCAGGAGCAAATGCGGAACACTCTTGCACATCAAGAGCTAAGGCAGGATCCTGTTTATCGTGCCGAGGAGCGAAGGCACGACACTCTTGCACATCAAGAGCTAAGGCAGGATCCTGTTCTTCGCGCCGAGGAGCAAATGCGGAACACTCTTGCACATCAAGAGCTAAGGCAGGATCCTGTTTTTCGTGCCGAGGAGCGAAGGCGCGACACTCTTGCACATCAAGAGCTAAGGCAGGATCCTGTTTTTCGTGTCCAGGAGCAAATGCGGAACACTCTTGCACATCAAGAGCTAAGGCAGGATCCTGTTTTTCGTGCCGAGGAGCGAAGGCACGACACTCTTGCACATCAAGAGCTAAGGCAGGATCCTGTTCTTCGCGCCGAGGAGCAAATGCGGAACACTCTTGCACATCAAGAGCTAAGGCAGGATCCTGTTTTTCGTGCCGAGGAGCGAAGGCGCGACACTCTTGCACATCAAGAGCTAAGGCAGGATCCTGTTCTTCGCGCCGAGGAGCAAATGCGGAACACTCTTGCACATCAAGAGCTAAGGCAGGATCCTGTTTTTCGTGCCGAGGAGCGAAGGCACGACACTCTTGCACATCAAGAGCTAAGGCAGGATCCTGTTCTTCGCGCCGAGGAGCAAATTCGGAACACTCTTCAACACCAAGAGCGTAGAAGAGATCCGACTACACGTCAAGTGGAACAAGCAGCTAATACTAGCAATAGAAGGATGACCCGTATGCAAACGCGAATGCAAAGCGAAAGAAGATTAGATCTTTTGCAATCTAGAGTTCAGGCGCATAGGGATGTCGAGGAAAACCGCACGCTAGAGCGAAATCGACAGAATTCAAGGAACAGACGTAGGAGGGAGGAACAATCTCCAGAGGAACGTCAGAATGAGCTTCAAAGGCAACAAAGAATGAGAAAATTAAATTCTTTCAAGCTCTACAGCAACCGCGTAAAGGAAGGGCCAACGGAGATATGCGTGTGTTGTGGTGGCTCTTGGTTTCCGCACCAAACTAAGAAATTAGTTAAACCCAACATTGAACGAAACCATCCCTCCTTAAATTCTGACGAGGCATTCTTTTTAAAGGATAAATTTCCAAGCAGTCTAGAGGTTTACAAGTTTTGTTCAACTTGTCATCGCGCAGTTGCTTCCGGGAAACTTCCCGCCATATGCCTTTCTAAGGGATTGGATTTCCCAACAGTGCCCAACTGCTTGAAAGATTTAACATGCTTGGAAGAGCGACTCATATCTCCTCGCATTCCTTTCATGAGGATCATTTCCCTGGGCTACGAGAGGCAATGTGCAGTACGTGGAGCTGTTGTAAATATTCCAATCTCCGTGGTGCAAACAGTGACAGCGTTACCCCGAACATTTAATAACGCACATGTCATTCAAGTCCATTTAAAGAGGAGGTTGGAATACGATCACAGCTTCATGACTGAAACAATACGGCCGGCAAAGATTCTTGAGGCCCTACAGTATTTAATGGCTACCGAGTTGTACAGAAAGTACAACATAAGCGTAATAGAGGACTGGATTGCCAACGTTGGTCATGGCCAAGAAGTGCCTTTTATTGCAGATGCAAGTGATGAGGCAACGGCTCGCGACCTCATTGCCAGAAGAAGTGATGGCTATGACGCAGAAAATTTGGAAAGGCAAGAGGAATTAAACCCAGGTGGCTTAGAGACCTTGCTAGACAACGAAGGTATAGAAAATTTTGCAACGGAACGTGTGGCTTTGGCTCCAGGCGAAGGAAGACTGCCGATGGATGTTACCATGGATGAAGACGCGGAAGAACTATCGTATCCTACGATATACTGCGGGCAAAAACGGAATTGTATTTTGTCTTACAGCAAAATCGCCCGTTCAGAAATTCGTCGATACGACAGGAGATGTGCCAGAATTGACAAGCTTCTGTGGACTTACAATTTTACGAACTGTCCCGAATCAAATCTGCCATCTCCATATGCTTGAGAAAGAAGTCTGGATCCAACAGCATTACAGCTGGAAATGTGTTGGATGAAGCCTTTGTCGGCAACCTCGAGCAGCATGATGATGGATATCGCATTTTACGTGGATTACGTTCATCTCCTGCTCATTGGGAGGCGGAAAAGAAAAAGTTTTGTCGATGATTCGACAAGTTGGACTTCCAACTTTTTTCATAACTTTATCTGCAGCGGAGACAAAGTGGTCGGACCTTCTGATCATACTTTCCAAGCTCGTGGATAAAGTTGACAGGAATCAGGAAGAAGTTGAAGCTCTATCGAGCAACGAGAAAGCGCGCTTGATTCGATCGGATCCAGTAACTTGCTCGCGGTATTTCGACAATAGATTCCGGAACATGGTGAAATTGTTCAAAAATGGAATATTTGACGAATACACATTATCGCATTACCTTTGGAGGATCGAATTTCAACACCGCGGATCACCTCACAGCCATGGAATGTACTGGCTCAGTGGTGCACCCCAATTCGATGCAGCGAATTCTAGGAATACTGCAAACCTAGTCAGCTTCATCGACCGGTTTATTACAACGAATGGCCGCGATGAAGAAATAGCTGAACTGTTGCAGTATCAAAAGCATAGCCACGCTCGGTCTTGCTTGCGGGAGCTGAATGGACAAAAGTTTTGTCGCTATAATATGCCGTATCCTCCAATGCCACAAACAGAAGTGTTATACCCGTTAACAGAAGATGATAACAATTTGGCACAGCATAAGGAGAAGTTCAAGAAAATTAAGGCTTTCTTGGACTCTTCCATAACAGATGAAGAAGCTGAATTGATGGATGAATTCAACAACATACTGACACATATGGAGATGAATTACGAGGAATATAAATTGGCAATAAGATCGAACCTATTGAAACCACAAATTTTCCTGAGTCGGAAATTTTCGGATAGGCTGCTTAATGCCTACAACAAAGACATTCTGAGTCTTCATAGAGCCAATATGGATATTCAATTCATATTGGATGCTTATGCCTGTTGTGGTTATGTCATTAATTATATAAATAAATCCAACAGAGGCGTGTCAAAGCTGTTAAAACAGGCAATGGATGAAATTAACGCGGGAAATTTCAGTGTTAACGGAAACTGCAACACATTGGAAATAAGTTCATCAATGGCACAGAAATATCTGGCCAGGAGGCAGCCTATAACATACTTGGACTTCACCTTTCAGAAGCAAGTCACGGTGAAATTTTCGTCAACACTTCTCATCCAGAGAATAGAGTTCGCATGGTTAAGGCCAGAAAGGATCTTATTCTTTTACCTGCGAACTCAAATGATATCTTCGTTCCAATCTTTTAGACCATTACATTCAACGGCCTGATAATTTGGAACAACTGTGCTTAGCGGATTTTGCAGCTTTATATAAGTACGCAAAATCAAACCGAAGAAACACAGCACAAAGCGAAGAATATGGTGAGCTGGAGGATCAAGAAGAAGAAACTCTGGTTCGCGGAAGTTGGATGGTGCTCAAAAATGATAGCGGCTATATCAAGCAGCGCGCTAGAGCACTCATTTTGAGATTTCGAAAATTCAGCTTCAACACGCACAGAGCTGATTACTTCCGGGAAACAGCGATGCTGTTCATACCATGGCGATGTGAACAATCAGAGCTAATTGTTGCAGACACTGAGCAACTTTGTCTCATCAATGCTGAGTTAATTCAGCAAGGCAAGCTAAAGTATGATGTATTCAAGGATGGAGAACTTGAAGCTATACTTCAAGATATGAGAGATGAGAACACATCTGAGGAAATTGACGATAATAATGCTGCTTCGCAATTGTTGGACGATGAGTACCGGGCACTTGCAGTACCCGAGATTGATAGAAACATCAATATATTGCAGGAAGATGCCGTCCAGGAGGCAAATGAGGAGGTGCGCCTCATCAAACTACCAACGCTGATAACTGAGGAAGATTTGTTGACAATGGTGCGATCTCTTAACCATAAACAACGTCAATACTTCGCTCATGTCATGCAAAATGTTTTAGAAAAGAAGACATTTTATGAATACGTTGGTGGTGGAGCTGGAGTTGGAAAATCCCGCCTTATTTCAACCATTTACCAGTCGTTGACAATTCGGTCGAATTTAATTCCTGGAAGCAATCCTGATATGACCAAAGTTCTTTTGTGTGCGCCAACTGGAAAAGCAGCATTTGGAATTGGTGGACTTACACTCCATTCGATATTTCGTTACCAGTAAGTCAGTCATCTGCAGCGCTAAGGCCATTGAGCAGTGACACTGTCAACACACTGCATTCGAAAATACTCGAATTACAAGTGATTATTATTGACGAAATTTCAATGGTCGGTGCTAAAATGCTCTCCCAATTGGACATGAGACTGAAGCAGGTATTCAAAAACAGTAATTACTTCGGAGGAATATCAATTATTGTTTTTGGGGACTTGAAACAATTATCCCCAGTGGGAGACCGATGGGTTTTCCAAGCAAACAGAAGAGATAATTACAGCTCCATAGCAGGAACGCCACTTTGGGACCAGTTCAAGTACTTTGAACTTACTGAAATTATGCGTCAAAGAGAGGATCAGACATTCGCAGTTGCGCTTAACAACATGTCTGAGGGGAAAATGACGGACGCAGATGTTCATCTTCTGAAGGAAAGAATGGTGGCGGAAGAAGATGTGCCAAGAGATGCAATCCATCTGTTTTTCTCAAATGCAGATGTCAGCCATTTTAATTCGGTAAAATTGTCGCAAATCGACACCGAACCAATTACATCTAAATGTAAGGATGTAGTGAAAGCTGCAACTTTGACAGACCGGAGCAGAGACAATATCTTAGAAGCGGTGAAATGTTTCAAATTATCAGAAACGCAGGGATTGTCCTATGAACTGCTCCTGAAGACATCTGCTAAATATATGGTCACCGTCAACATCAACACATCCGATGGACTAGTGAATGGAGCTAGTGAAGAATTGATGGAAGTCATCCGAACACATATAGCAGGAGAGCCAGAAATAACCACACTGTGGATTAAATTTTCTGACTCATCAGTGGGAAATATGGCAAAATCGAAGAAGCCACACCCTATTCACGATGACTGGACACCAATTGAGAAAGTTGTAAGAACTTTCCAATACAAGCGAAATGAACAAGTTAACATTGAAAGAAAGCAATTTCCAGTGGTGCCGGCGGAAGCAATAACGGTCCACAAAGTCAAGGCGCGACATACAGCAAAGTGGCTTTACATGTAACTAGTAGAATGACTAGAGCGGCGCTCTATGTTGGTTGCAGTCGAGCCACAAACGCTGCAGGACTTTTCATCATTGGAAATTTCAACCCACCAAGACCTTTTCTACCAACTGATGCAGTTCAACAGGAATTGGTACTTCTCCGTAATGCAAAGAAGTTGGAGAAACATTACGACTTCCTTCACAGTGAGGTCAATGGAACGCTCCTCTATTATCAAAATGTGCAGAGCCTTCCGGCGCATTTTAATGATTTACAGAGAGACCAACTGATTAATTCAGTTGATATACTGTGCTTGGTGGAGACTTGGACAGTCGAAAGTGACACCTTTCAGATGCCAGGGTTTACCTTAGTGCATGAAATAGATGGACCGAGAACAGGTCGTAATAGGCCAGCGAAAGGCATTAAAATTTATGCTAAGCAACCGACTGCAGCACATGTTTTGTTTAGTCAAAACATATGCGCTGATAGCCGCACCTATCAGTTGAGCGTCATTAAATATGATAATTTCACCATTGTGGTCCTGTACAGGAATAGTGTCTATCCACTAGTGGAATTTCGGCAGCAGTTAATAAGTGATTTTCGCCAGATACTACAAGAGCAGCAAGGAAAAATACTTATCGTGGGTGATTTTAACATCTGCCGGTTGACGACGACAGATAGACTAGAAGACGAGCTTTCACAAATGGGAATGGCCTCTCTCTTAGAAAGAACGGCCATAACAACCAAACAGCTAACGCAAATTGACTGGGTGTTTGCGAACGGTGGATTTGCTACTGCAAAGACATATAAAACTGTCTTTAGCCACCATGATGGAATATTCGTAAAATTAACGTAGTTAATTCGATACACCGAATATTAATAATTTAATGCCTTATAGTCTTTCGTGATTTTCACACAATAAAAAAAAAATAAAATGAATCCTCGTGTGAAGGGTATCATAGTCTTGGCATAGCCAAAATTAACTATGCGCCACTATGTTTTTTTGTTAAATTTGTTATTTTTGCTAAAGGCCTGTTTACTCTCGACATAACTTAACATAACATAACGTAAGAGGCAGCTCACTTAACTTAAGGAATGTATGCGTTTACTCTCAACATAACTTAGCTTAAGAAATCAGCTTGCAGTGCTGTACAATTGTGTTAGCAGTGTTGTTAAATAAAATAAAATATATTGACCGCACGTTGGGGCATTTTGAATACAACATTGCTACCAAGTTCTTTGGCAGTTGCAGTCCAAACTGCTCTTATTTTAATGTTATTTTTAAACTCTTTTGACTTTTTGTCATAAATCAAACTATGGTTTTGCACTAAAATTTTTAACTTCTGCTCATCCACTTTGAATAAGTTGTTTAATTGTAGTTGACTAACGTTTTGCAAGACTGATTTCGAACAGCTGTTCGCTATTCGCGTAAATCAACACTGTTCGAATTAAGTTATTTCTGCAACCTGCAGGTTCAAAATTAAGTTATGTTCTGTTAAGTTATGTTATGTTGAGAGTAAACGCTAACATTGAGAGCCATAAGGTAGATTGAGTCAGCTGACTCTTAAGTTATGTTATGTTAAGTTATGTCGAGAGTAAACAGGCCTTAATTAGTCTTACTTATATATACTTAAGTTATTTAAATAATTTTGTTTTTAATTTAAAAATGCCCAAAGAACAAGAACTCAACTTTCTCGAAATAGTTCAAGAAATAGGGCATTAAGAATACGCCGAAATGTAGAATCTTCATCACAAACTGAAAATCGTCTATCAAGTCTGAGAGAATATGCGTCTCAATCGCGTGCCAGAGATTCGAGTATCGAGCGTTCGCACCGGCTTAAGGCTATTTACTCTCGACATAACTTAACATAACATAACATAAGAGTCAGCTGACTCAATCTACCTTATGGTTCTCAATGTTAGCGTTTACTCTCAACATAACATAACATAACTTAATTTGGAACCTGCAGATTGCAGATTTCAACATAATTTTTTTAAGCTGAGCAGTGTTCATTAACATGAAAGTCAAACAGCTGATCAAAAACTGTGTTACAAAACGTTAGGCGCTCTTTACCAATTGTTTACAAATTCAACTTTGGAAATGGATGAGCACGCGCTAATTATTTTAGTTGAAGCGAATGCTTTAATTTATGACAAGAAGTCAAAAGACTATAAAAATATAAATAAAAAAAGAGAAGTTTGGGCTGCAATTGCCAAAGAACTTGGTTGCAATGGTTAGTATATTGATAGAAATTGTTGAATTTGATTTTGCATTGATATGTTTGTTTGTTTAACAACACTGCTAACATAATTCTACAGCACTGACACGTTGATTTCTTATGTTAAGTTATGTTGAGAGTAAACGCATATTTTCTATAAATTAAGTTAAATTAAATTAAGTTATGTTATGTTAAGTTATGTCGAGAGTAAATAGCCCTTTACTGAACAAATTTAAGAAACTCTCAAGTGCACGCGCGAGAGTCAAGTACTGAGCGTTTTCAGCGGCTTGAATAGCAGAATGCAAGAAATATACAAGGTCGCCATAGGGAATCAAGCAATGAGCGTTCCCAACGCCTTCAAGATCAGAGAGAGCGACAACAGGTGTACAGAGCTAGAGCTCGCAATCAAGTTTTAGCTCATAGTAAAAGATCGGATTTTAGATACGATCCACAGATTGATTATGCTCAACAGTCTTCCGTCCAAATCGGCGACATGACAAAGATCTGCCCTAAGTGTTCTGCCAAAAAATGGGCCGATGAAGCTAATGGCATGTGCTGTTCTTCTGGAAAATTTAGTCTCCCTAATATTGAAGAACCGCCACAGCCAATGAAAAATCTTTTGACAAACAATCATTCGCTATCTAGACATTTTTTAACAAACATCCGTAAGTACAATAGACTTTTCAAATGACTTCGTTTGGCGCCAAAGAAATAAGAGATGGAAATTTTATGCCTACTTTTAAAGTAGAGGGACAGGTTTATCATCTTATTGGTAGCCTTTTACCACCACAAGGCCAAAATCCACAATGCTTGCAGATATATTTCATTTCCGAAGCAGATCAACTATCGTTGAGGTCAAACATAGCTCCAACGCTAAAAATCGATTTAATTAACGAACTACAGACCGCACTGAACAACCACAACGTATATATACAAGTTTTAAACAAAACTTAGAACGTACCTCCTCGGATAATTTAAAGTTAATAATTCATTCTGACCGCCCGCCGCAGACAGCACACCCGGGTGGATACAATGCTCCAGCTGTAAACGAGGTAGCCGTTCTCTTGGTTGACGAAGAAAAAGGCCCCAGAGATATAGTGTTGCACGGAAGAGACGGCCAATTAAAAAGGGTCTCTGTTTTAATCCATTACATTATTACAGGAACCTATTTAGTCAATTTATTGTTGATATGATGGCAAAATTGATATCGGAAAGATTGAATTATATATGTCGTAATCAACAGAGGTTAAGGACTGAAGAATACATTCATCTGAGAGACACTTTAATTCAAGACGGAAATGTTGATCGTCATGACATAATTTCAAGGGTATTTCATTTAAAGATGAAGAAATTAATAAAATTATTCAATAAAGATGAAATATTCGGCAAAGTGAAATGTTTCATGGCAAGTGTAGAGTGGCAGAAGCGAGGTTTACCACACTGTCATATGCTGTTTTGGCTAGAAACAAAATCCAACCAGACGAAATTGATAGTCTGATAGTTGCGGAACTGCCCAACCAACAAAACGATCCGATACTGTAACTGTAACTGTAACTATAAATATGGTGCACGGACCATGCGGAGAGCATAACTTAACAGCGCCATGCATGAATAACGGAATTTGCACAAAAAATACCCACGACGTTTGGTCAACGAAACTCAGACCGGAGAGGACGAATATCCAGTTTATCGTTGTCGTGACACCGCAAATGGAGGACAAACCGCTTCGCTAAATATCAGAGGCAGTAATTTACTATAGATAATAGTTGGAATGTCCCTTATTCTCCACTTTTGTGCAGGACGTTTAACGCTCACATAAATGTAGAGTATTGCCACTCAGTTCAAGCCATCAAATACATTTGTAAATACATAAATAAAGGATCGGACCAAGCTACATTTGGCGTCAGAAACGCAAATGATGAAGTACAAAACTACGTGAATGGCCGTTACATCAGTACATCTGAAGCTGCTTGGCGAATATTCGATTTCCCGATCCACGAGCGCCATCCTACAGTCTTACAGTTAGCTGTCCATTTAGAAAATGGGCAAAGGGTGTATTTCATCGCAGAAACGGCTGAACAAGTGGCCCGAAATCCACGAAAACACAAACATTTCACATGGGCTCTTGCTTTGCATCGCAACGGACGTGTTTTTCTTATGCGCTTCGCTTTTTTGACTATTGTGCGTCTTATTTCTGCTATTAATTTCGCGAATTTGTGTAAACTAATAGTTTTGTGACTTTGTGTTTTGTCGGTTTGCCTAAGCCCAAAGTGGACATTAAATTAACGATTTCATTTGCATTTGCTTTAAAGTGTTTCCAAGCTTAACAACAAACTGCAGTCCAGCATACTGAAAAATTTGCTCAACTTGCTGCCGCCTGCTTTTGTTTTGTTTTTGTGCTTTTACGCTCACTCTCTCTCTCTTTTTTCAAGCACTGCAGTGCATTAAACCGTTTCTTGATCGTTTACTCTAACGCGCTCTTTTGTGTTGGTGTTGGTCGCGGTCAAATTTTTCTCCGTTGCTTGTTGCTTTCGGTGGTCGCGCTCGCGCCGTTTTTGTTTGTGAAGCTGTGAAATAAGTTTTGTGTGTAGCTTTACTATTTGCACATTAGGGTGGACCTGTATCTTAATAATAACAATTTTCTGCAGAGTTTTTTTTATTTTTATTTATTTATTTTTATATTCTTTTAATAAATTCAATAAAAATGTCTGTTTGCTGCTATGCGAATTGTCAAGTCCGCGCTAACTCAAAAATGGGTTTTGTCTGCTGCTGGATGTGCACAAATGTTGCTCATGAGCAATGTGCTGGCATTAATGGCCGTATCTCAGACCTCTTGAAGGTTACTAATTTAGAGTGGCCGTGTTGGTCATGTTTGGAGAAAAAAAGACATTGCAAGCTTTATAGAAACTCAGCTTGGCTTATAGGACGTTTTCTGTCAGTTGAATAAACTGTGTGACAAATTCTCATCGGTTCAGAGAAACCTTAGCGAGAAAAATCTCGTACAGGATTCTCCAAAGCGTAAAAAAGCCAACGTTGGGCAGTTATCGGGCTCTATGACGGAAAATACTCCAAACGCTCCGATACCGCAGGGTAAAGTAAATAAAGTAAATAAAAATCTTCATGTCCCTTCTACTAAAGTTATCGAGAACTTAGATGATATAACAATAACTCCCATGGATATTGTCTTATCTGATCCCGATCCTTCGGTTCCTTTGGTGGTTAGTAGTGTTGATGTTAATCAACAAAAAAACTATCAAACCTAAAGAGCCAAATATTCAATTATCCGAGACTGAGTCTTCCAATCCAGCCTCAGTGGAGGATATAATTAAAAATTTGTTGCTGTCCCACCTAAAAAACAAATATTTGTTTCAAGGCTTCCCCCTGATTTAACATCAGATGATGTCAAGGTCTATATCAAGGCCAAATCGAATGCCAATGTCACGGTGGAGAAATTCAAATTTGCTTATGATTGGAACATTTCGTCTTTTAAAATCCGTGTTTCGAATCAAGATTTTTGCACCATATGCTGCAAAGAATTTGGCCAGAACACATAATTGTGAAAGAGTATACTGCAAGAAAAAAAAATCGGCCCCCGATTGTATCTACACTTCGGGTGGTTGGTTCTAAGGTAACTCTCCCAATTACTGATAGTTCAAAAAACTAACATCCTCCTTCTTACTTGGCTATCAGAATGTAAGAGGTCTTTGTAGTAAACTCACTAGCTTATACCTTAATAGTCTTTCTTTCCCTTTCCATGTCATTGCCTTTACTGAAACGTTGTTAAGGCAAGACATTCTCAATTCCGAATTCTATGTAGTACATATTCTATTTATAGAAAGGACCGTACTCTTCGGCGTGGTGGTGGAGTGCTTATTGCTGTCAATGTTGACTTTCCTTCTGAAACAGTCGTATTAAATAGTTCTTTTGATATAGAGTTTATTGCTGTAAAGCTAAATATTTACGGTATTAACATTTCTATCACTTGTTCCTATATACCTCCTTCCTCGGATCTCTCCATCTATGAGACACATCTATCTGCTATTCATTCTGTCTCTGCCTTGCTTTCTGATCGCGATTTTCTTGTACTTCTTGGTGATTTCAACGTTGCTGAAGCTACTTGGATTTCTTGTCCTGGCTCTGATGCCCTGACTCCCACGGCCCCGAATGAATTTTTAATCGACTTACTTGGGATGTCATTGAGTCAAATTAATGCTATCCCAAATTCTCTTAATAAAATGCTTGATCTGATTTTTGTTTTGGATTCATCATCTTCATCCGTTTCCCGTTCCCAGCCTATATCTTATCACGAAGACTTATACCATCCTGCGTTGGAGCTGTTGTTTAATTTACCTTCCCGGACGCGGTGCAATGTCAAAATGCCTTTGAGTCGAGTTCGTCAATTTCGGAAAACTGATTTTGAGGGTCTCGCCCTGCTTTTATCCCATACTGACTGGTCTTCCCTCTACGAGTCTGACGACTTGGACGTGGCAATCAGTATTTTTTACAATACCTTATATTTTTTATTTGATTTATGTGTCCCGGTTGGTAAACCAAACAGGTCTAATAAACCTGTGTTGATTACCCGAGAGTTGACAATTCTCAAAAATCGAAAATCTAAACTCTACAAGAGATTTAGAAAAAGCGGCTCATCGGTAGCCTATTCTGATTACTTGATTGCTCGTGCCAGTTTTGCTATCTTAAACAACCAATGTTATAAGAATTACCTGACTCGGTGTAGATTACAGTTTCAGCAGGATCCAAAGCGGTTTTTTGATTTTGTTAATGCGAAGCGTAGGTCATCGACACTCCCAACGGAGGTATTCTTTGAAGAAACGAAGGCCAATTCTAAACAGGAGATTGCAAATATATTTGCCCAATTTTTTCAAACGACGTATAGTTCTCAAGTTCAATCTCAAGTTGGTTTTCCTTACCCTTATCAGGTTAATGGCTCGAATCGCATCTTTGGACTGAAAATCACTGAGAACTCACTTTTAAATAATCTACATGTTTTGAAACCTATATTTTCCCCAGGACCTGACGGAGTACCAGGCTGTGTGCTTAGACACTGCGCTCATGGTCTTTTAAAGCCGTTGCTTAATATGTTTAACTTGTCCCTGGAGTTAGGCTCCTTTCCAAAAATTTGGAAAGAGTCATTATTATTCCTCTCCATAAAAAAGGAAACAAATGTAATGTTCAAAATTATAGGGGTATCTCCAAGTTGTCTGCTATTCCTAAGATTTTTAAAAATTAATAACCTCCCATCTTCAACACCTTTGTAAATCTATTATTTCACCGTGACAGCCCGGATTTATGAAACAAAGATCTACTACCACTAACTTGTTAGAATTTACTTCGTTTGTTATCAAGGGTTTTTAGGACAAATTGCAGACTGATGTTATTTATACTGATTTTAGTAAGGCTTTCGACTCTGTAGATCATCTTCTCCTAATACATAAACTAGAACTCTTGGGCTTTTCAAATATTCTAGTTCTTTGGATTAAAGACTACCTAACTCTTAGAACTCAGAGGGTAGTCATCTTGGTCCTTTATTATTTATTTTGTTTATAAACGATCTTCTATCGGTTATAAAGTTCTCTCGGGTTTTGATGTACGCTGATGATGTAAAGTTATGCACGTCAGCTGCAACTCCCCTAGCTGCTCAACAGCTTCAAAGAGATTTAGACAACTTTCAAATGTGGTGTAAAGTAAATTTTTTAAATTTTAATTACAGTAAATGTAAATGTAAAAATGTAAGATCGAGCATCGATATCGATAATCGAAGTCAGCAGACGCTTTTATTTTGAGCTCCGTGTTTTTTTCGCTTTATTTTGCCTAAAAAGTTGTTTTTAAAAAAACAGAAAGGAACATTTAGTTGTGATTTACACAGTGGCATATTATCTGATTAAAAGTTGTGCTAAATCAATACACAATTAACGAAAACAATCATTTAAACTCTGCTTGACGAGGGAAACATAAATTACAATAACAAACAATTCAAGAAACAAACAAGAATTTTGGTAGCGAATGTAAGCACAAAACACAAAGTAAAACACAAAGTCACTCAAAACTGTTTTCAACACCTTATGTTTTTCTTTGGGATTGACACCGGCACCGAGACTTAAACACATTTTTAGGGTCAAACAGGCAAAGAATTTAAACACAGTTGTCGACCCTGCAATAATTATTAAATTTGAAAATGCACGTGATAAGATTGCTCTCATGCGGGCAGCGGGAGAGTATCGGCGGACGGCAAAGCAACTACTAAACTTGCAGTTGTTGGGATTTGACTCGTCCACGCCTTTCTACATCAACGAACAGTTGACAAGAGAGAACCACGCTGTGTTTAAAGAGGCTATGCGGATGAAGCGACAGAAAGTTTTATCTGCCGTTTTCTGCTGACGCTCATGCGTTTATGTAAAGAGAAGTGAGAGGGCAGAGCCAGTGTGTGTGGAGAGCTTTCAAAAGCTATTACACTTTCAAGCCGAAAGCTCTACAATTTCGGCTAATGCTTCGCCTGAATGAGCGTCAATTTGATTCTGTTTATATGTTTTGCCTTTGTCACATTTTCGTATATATTATTTTTACTTGTATTTTAATTTAAATTACCCTCCTATTATTATTGTTGTTATTATTGTTGAAACATATTTAGTGTTAAGTATTGTAAAATATTCTGATGTGCCTCAGTTAGGTTCTAAATTCAAACTTTTAAGATGTCTTTAACACAGATTAATTCCAGAGCGAGCAGCCATGCCATGGTTAGAGCTTTATGTAAGCAGACTAGCGGTTTAAAATTTGCCACTTAAATGCTCAAAGCCTTGTTAAGAAGATGGATGAATTTCGTTATATCTTTGTAAATTCTAATGTTGATATTGTCTGTGTCTCTGAAACGTGGTTTGTCCCAGAATTAAGTGACTTGTCTTCCCCTTGACAGCCAAATTGAATATTTATTTCTTGACCTTTATGGTGTTAATAAAGATATAAAGATGCTTCTCGGGTGTGTGTATAGGGCAAATAAGAACTTAGATTATTCAGGCATGATTAATTCAATTGAAAACGTATCGGTAAATTATACTGATGTAATTATACTTGGTGACCTAAATAGTAATATGATCCAAGAAAAAAATTTATTATTAGATTTCAACGCACTGGGTCTTAACCTTGTTAACGCATCAACACCAACGCATTTTTCACGAACTATTAATACACTACTTGATGTCAGTTTTGTTAATGATATGGATAAAGTTATGTTTTATGACCAATTATCAGTACCTGAATTCTCTAAACATGATCTCAATTTTTTGTCCTATAACACACAACCTGACTATAGTAACCAGACTATTCAATATAGAGATTTTAAGAATGTAGATAGTAGTATGTTATACAGTGACTGTAGCTCGTGTCATTGGGACCGTATATACTCTCTTCCCTCGGTGGACACCCAGCTAGGCCTGCTACAAAGAAATATATACTATCTGTACAATAAGCATGTACCGATTAGAACCATAATTGTTAAGCCGAAGCTAAATCCATGGTTTAGTAGTAATATTACAAGTGCAATAAAATACAGGGACATGCTTTATGAGAAATGGAAACGATACAAGACTGATCATTTGCTTCAACTATTTAAGACTGCTAGGCGTAAGGTTAATGACTTGATTAATAGTGCTAAGCGTAGGTTTTATGGTAGTAAGTTCAATAGAATAAATTCGTCGCAAAAACTATGGAAAGAGCTGAAGAGCGTAGGAATAGGAAAGGGTAAATCTGTGATAAATGACGACTTGGACGTAAATGTTCTTAATCGTAGTTTTGTCAACATTAGTGTCCGTCCAGCTACATGTAATCCGTATGTTAATTCTGTGTCGTTAAATAATTGTTCTAGTTGTTTTAATTTTGTGGGTGTGAGTCAATGTGATGTACTTAATGCAATCCTTAGAATCAGTCAAATGCAAGTGGAAGAGATGGAATAAGTCCAAAGTTTGTAAAAATGTTACTACCATTTATTCTAGGGCACATTACACACATTTTAAATAATGCTATAACCACATCCACATTCCCAGAGATGTGGAAAATTGCGAAAATCACACCCATCCCTAAAATAAAAATGAATATAGACCTATAGCTATACCACAATTTTTATCCAAAGCATTTGAAAAATTGTTGGCAACACAAATCTTAACATTCATGGACACAAACAACTTTTTAGTAACAAACCATCCGGATTTATGAAAAAGAAAAGCTGTACAACCGCGGTTTTAAAAATTGTTGAGGACATAAGAAGCCGTATGGACAATAGCGAAGTTACTTTTCTAACGCTTCTTGACTTTAGTAAAGCTTTTGACACGGTAAGCCACGAAATTTTGACAACAAAGTTAAGCAAACTTTATAACTTTTCCAATACGGCAGTAAAGCTTATGTCTTCATATTTGTACAATAGAAAACAGGCCGTCGTTGTACAACACTCCACCTCCGACCTTATAGCAACAACCCGTGGTGTTCCACAGGGATCAATTCTTGGTCCTCTTCTCTTTGCAATTTATGTTAATGATCTTCCAAATGTTTTGTCTTTGTGTGAAACTCATATGTACGCTGATGATGTCCAATTATATGTGAGTCGTCCTGTAAGTCAGATTAACCAGTGTGTCATGTTTTGTAATAATGATCTGTTACGTGTATGTCGATGGGCAAGTAGCAATTGTCTTTGTTTGAACCCTTCTAAGCGTAAGTGTATTGTTATATATAAGAAAAAACTAAATTTTGGCAATTTAAGTAAACTGTATATTGATAATGTAGAAATAAAGTATGTGGATAGGCTGATAATCTAGGAATAACAGTTAATAATACACTGACATGGAAAGACCAAGTCAATAAGGCTGTGGGGAAGACTTATGGCGTTCTTCGGCAACTTGCGCTTACACAACCCTGGCTGCCGGTTAAAACAAGAATAACCATCGCCAAAACCCTTGTTACCCCCATACTATTTTATGGTATAGAAATATTTGCAAATTGTGATATTGCTAGTCAGCATAAGCTTAAAGTAGCATTAATAGTTTAGCACGTTACACGTTTTGACTTAATAGGTATGTTCATGTTACATGCTTTGCAAATCGTATTTTTGACTTAGACTTAAGAAACTGGACGAAGTACAAGACTTTAATTCTGCTTCAGCAAATAATATACACAAGAACGCCTGATTATTTATATGACAAATTACGCTTTGCGGTATCATTAAGGACCTGTAATGTTGTATGTCCAAGAACTAAGCTTGCGTCCTCCGACAGGCAATTCTTTGAATGGGCTGCCCGACTTTGGAATCAGTTGCCATTTGAAATTAAGACCGTAAGAAGCACATCAGATTTTCGATCTAAGCTAAAATCATACTTACACCAACATATTTGATGATACATAATAATAATAACAACATTAATTAAGGTTTATAATAGTAATACCTATAGTCAATACGATTAAGATTCTGATTGCAAATTTTCTAATTAATAATTAGATATCTTGTAATCTTAAACAGAAATTTTAAATGTGACTAGTGCATTAATTTATAAGTACTTCTACTTGTAGCACTAGGATTAATAAGCAATAAATCAAATCAAACATAAAAGTAATGTCATTTTTTAGATGTTTGCCCTTTTTTAATATTTATTTTCTTGACAACAAACCACTAGACAGAATTGAATGGGTTGACGATTTGGGCATCGTTATGGACCCAAAGCTTAAGTTTGACAAGCATATTTCTTCAATTTCTAATCGAGCATCTGGTGTCTTGGGCTTCATTAGGCGCTGGTCGAAGGAGTTCAACGATCCCTACTTAACAAAAACTCTGTATACTTCTCTTGTACGACCGATTCTGGAATATGGATCTTGTATATTGTTTCCCAAATACGAAATTCATCAGAATAAAATAGAATCGGTACAAAAACAATTTCTGCTCTTCGCACTTAGAGGTCTTAACTGGGACACTAACAATAATTTGCCATCTTATCGTAGTAGACTTTTACTCATAGATCTTCCTTCTCTTAATGATCGTAGAGTAATGCTAGCATTTTCCTTTTTTCACAAATTAATTAATGGTGAAACTGATTCTTCTGAATTAATTAACTAAATTAACTTGTCTGTTCCTATTAGATATACTAGAAATTTTGTACCTATATCTCTTCAAACTTGTAATTCTAATCATGCTCTTCATAACCCTTTTCGTATTCTGTGTTATATTTATAACGATCTTTTCCACTTAATACACAGTGCCACTCCTACTTGCTCTATAAAAAAGTTAGTTTTGTGCCATTTGTCTGCATGTTCGCGATCATCGTAACCGCACGTTAAGCGGAGCGCCCCCCGGTCGGATGGGCGGGAGGTGGGTCGCTTTGTGCGTGGGTCCGCGCGTTAACAAGCCGGTGCTTTGTATCGTTGGGCCACTTGACTGTACTGTTCGTTAGTACATCCAATAATAAAAAAAAGCGTGGTGAGAACGTAGTTGGCCATCCAGGAATAAAAAAAGATGCTGCTTTAGGAAGAGTCTATGGTGTTCATCCTTCTCAATCTGAGTGTTTTTATCTTAGGATGTTGCTGCATCACGTACGCGGTCCAACTTCATTCCAGCACTTGAAAACTGTGGGCGGAGTTCTCAAAGAGACCTATCAAGCTGCTTACCGTGCTAGAGGTTTGCTAGAAAACGATGACCATTGGGAAAATACTCTAAGAGAAGCATCGCTTTTGCAATGTCCAATACAACTAAGAGAGTTGTTTGTGGTCATACTTTTATTTTCTCAGCAATCGGAGCCATTCAAATTGTTGGACAGTTTCAAAGATGATTTTTGTGAAGATGTTAGACACAGAATCAGACAGGAATATCAAGACTTCGCGTTACCATACAATGAGAATATTTATAACGAAGGTTTGATAAAAATAGAAAATAGATTGTTGCAATTAAATGACAAAAGTCTAAACGATTTTGGATTACCTTCTTCAGTTCGTCCAGCAAACAATGTTGAAGATACATTGGCACATCACTACGATACAAATGATTTGACCGCTTTCGTCACTGAAAACCTACCAAAATTAGTCCCAGATCAAAGACAAGCTTTTGAGACTATAGTCGACAGCGTGAATAATGCCAAACGAAAAATATTTTTCTTGGTTGCGCCAGGCGGAACAGGACAGACGTTTTTTGCTTATTTGATACTTGCTAAGGTCAGAGAATCAGGGAAGATAGCAATAGCAGTTGCTTCCTCCGGAGTTGCTGCAACTCTCTAGAGAGGTGGCAAAACTGCTCATTCTACTTTTAAACTTCCGCTATCTGTAAATCTTGAGCAACAATCTATATGTTCTTTCCGGAAAAATGGGCCTCTAGGTAAATTACTACAAGACACCTCATTAGTTATGTGGGACGAATGCACGATGAGCCATAGAGCACATATAGAGGCCGTGAACAAAACCTTTAAAGACCTCAGGAATTCCTCTGCAGTCATGGGCGGGATAACTTTTGTATTTGCTGGAGATTTCCGACAGACTCTCCCCGTTATAAACAGAGGTACGCGAGCAGATATCATCAAAGCATGCTTAAAATCGTCTCCCTTATGGACTTCGATTGAAACATTAAAATTAGGGACGAATATGAGAGCTTATCTTCATGGAAGTGACAATGATTTCCCACAACAGCTGCTTAAACTTGGGGAAGGAATTTCCCCTGCTCCAAATTTAAGCGGATATAGTGACATTATTCTGGATTAGTCTCTAGGCCAAATACTCCATAATTTGGAAAATTTAATAGATGCAGTATACCCTGATATCGAGAATTTGCACGAAAAGGACTTTCATTGGTTGTGCTCTTGGGCAATAGTGTCACCAAAGAAAGATGCTGTCAACGAAATAAACTTTATTATTGTTCAAAAAGTCTGCGGTCAGATAAAAAAATACAAGTCGATAGACACTGTAACTAATATTGAAGATACAGTTCATTATTCACAAGAATTTTTGAATTCCATGAACCCTTCTGGATTACCACCACACGAATTGACGTTAAAAATTGGAATTCCAATAATGCTGTTGAGAAATTTAAGCCCTCCAAGCATGTGCAATGGGACGAGGTTGCTCATTAAGGAGTTAAAGGAAAATTTAATTGTATCGACTATTATGACCGGTCCAGCAGCTGGTCAACTAGCTCATATACCGAGGATACCGATGATCCCAACTGATTTGCCAATCCCATTTAAACGCCTTCAATTTCCGGCTAAGACATCTTTCGCATTAACAATTAACAAGTCCCAAGATCAAAACTTCGAATTAGTTGGGATTGATCTGCGAAAGCAATGTTTTACTCATGGTCAATTATACGTTGGCCTATCGCGGGTTGGAGCCCTTGAAAATCAATTTATTTTGCTGCCACAAAATAAAACCACATCAAATATTTTTTACAGGGAGGCTCTTACTCAATAAATGAAATGGCTTTTGTTTTGCGGTTATGACCTTTTGACAATTAGTATAAGTATAAATAAAAAATATGGAAAAATGACAAAAAATAAAAATAAAAGTGAAAAATAATAATAATAATTATTATTATATTATTATGCCCGTGTGAAGCCGGGATGGGTTGCTAGTTAATAATATTTTTGTCTTTTTGTTTCATGTCATTTCGCTGCTGCTGCTGCTGTTGTTGTTGCTGCTGCTGAGATGCTGGACGGATTTGCTGCTACTTTTGCGCACGGGGAGTACGTTCATGCTGCTGTTGTTGCTGGACTGGCGCTTGAAGCTGACAACTGCTATTTTTATTATAATTATAATTGACTGCAGTGTAGTCTAGCTTGAGTTTTGATAATAAAGCCAGTTCCTAACTTGTTTAAATCGCCCTTGCAGTTCGCACATGTAGCTGTAGTGGACCTGGGTTTGGTGCAGGTAGTAGTGGCATGTTTGCCTGCACATTTCATGCAGACAAACCCTTTTCGGCAGTAGTTTTTGCTGTGGCCAAATTCCTGGCAGCGATTGCACTGAACAGGCTCCAGCTTCCTCATTTGCCGCTCGACTAAGACATCCTGGATTCCCAGTTGAGTCAGAGATAAAATCCTCTCGTTGTAGCCGTCTAGCCTTGGCTCTAGCTCAACCTCGAAGATGTTTCTAGATCCTTGCACAATAAACGTAATCCACCACTAATGAAGCACTTGATGGTGAATTTAGTAGCTGCCGAAGTTTTGTTGAGCATGTCAATAATTTTTTTGGATATCATCGACATCTGGCAGAAAATAGCTGGAATTTTGCCGCTCAACGTAACTGGCTTTTGTTGCTGCTGTTGTTGTTGCTGCTGCTGCTCCTCACCAATTTGCAGCAAACTTTGCGAAATAGTGAGCTGCAGTGACTCCACATCTGTAGGCTGGCGATTTTGCTGCTTTTGCTGGTGTTGCTGTTGCACTGGCTGTTGCTGTTGTTGCTGCTGCTGCTTTTGCGCAGCTTGCTTTCTGGTTTGTGGTGGAGAGTCACACACATCCTGATCTAATTCACTGACGCACATCTTGCCCACGCTGCTGTCAGTAAAATTGGAACGCAGAACAGAATAAGCGTGTTTTTTTACGACACGCTTTGGCATCTTTGTTTTGCGCTTTTTGCCATTGCTCCCGTCGCTGCCATTACTGCAGTTTGGAGCAATTGAGCAGCACTTATATTGACTGCTTTGCCGTTGATCGTACTGGGAACAGTTTGCACTGCTTGCTTATGCTCTAATACTGCCAAAGCAGCATAAGATACATTTATTGGCACCAACTTTTTCGGTGTGTGTGCCAGACACTTGTAAAACGCACTGGTTTTCATATTCCACAACTTCTTTTATATCTTTATTCCACATTAAAAAAAACCTAGTACCACACCGTAACAAAGACAATTGCCCGCCCAGTTAAAACCCCGCAGACCGAAGGTCAGCTTACCCCTGTTCCATCCTTATTCTCCTCTTACGGCTCGTTGCTGTTTGGGTTTTGTGTTTCGTCGCACACGTTGTCGCTTGCCGCTGCTGCTGTTTTTCTCTTTGTTTCCACACATGATATTTCGCACTTGCGTTTCTGAGCGCGGCCCGATCGTGACTAACTCGCCGGCGTTTTGCATTTTCGGCACGGGCTATCCTCTGCCGCTGAGGCCTCTGCTCCGGCTTCGGCTGTAGCCGCTCTCTCTACGACCCTTCGCGGCTGCTGTTGTGTGTGATGTTTTCTGCTGCTGCTTCGGCTGTAGCCGCTCTCGCTACGACCCTTCGCGGCTGCTGTTGTTGCTCTTTCTTTTGCTGTTGCTTCGGCCGTTAGTAACTAGTGCGGCTGCATTTTCAGCGCCGGTTATCCTTTGCCGCTGGAGCCTCTGCTAACGCCGCTTACGCTAAGACACTTCGCGGCTGCTGTTGTTGCTCTTTCTTTTGCTGTTACTTCGGCCATTAGCAACCAGTGCTGCTCATCGCTGTCAGTGCTGAACATATCTGGTTCTGTACCCAGTTCCCCGTGTCTTAAATATAAATATTCGTGTTTTTGTCAGCTTACTTATTATTATTGTACTATGGGTGCCATCGTGGCCTTAAACTAAAATACCTTCATGGTTAATTAATTAAGTACAAATATTTACTACAAAGATAACAATGAAATTAAGTAGTGTGGAGGAATTAAATAGCTCCTTCGCAGCTTTCATCTCTCTCTCCATCCTGTTGCACACGTAGTTGCCTAGTATGAGTGCCGCTCATAGCGGGAATTGTCTTTGTTTGCGTGTGTAAGCGAGACTTCACTGAATAAGGGTCACTTATTGCACATGCATTTCTTGCCTTTCGCGGCATAATTGTTTATGATTTATTATTTTCTGCCTTGCACAACGCATATATATTAACTGAAAATTAATTAATTTGTATGCGTGTACGGCTAGAAATAGCACTTGCAGGTCTTTCTGCGCGCGTCAGTTCACATTTATTAACATTTTACACGATGTTAAACGAAACGAACACTTCACGAACATGTATTAAACTAACATTTAAACAACTAATCATTATTAATTGTGTATTTGCCAGTTATCCGCCTAACATTTGCCCGTTTGTACTTATTAGAATATAATTGGCTTCTTCAATTTCAGTTGAGTGCATTAGTGAGCGATGCTCGCACAATGGGGGCCGGCATCTAACTGATGCTGCCCTAATTTATTCAACTCATTACTTTTCTTTCAGCAACTTATTGTGAACAAGAATGGACCTAACCTTATTTCTAAACATAAATAAGTTAATAAATAAATATAAATAATATGCTGTGTGCTAACATTTCCAACAGCAGAAAATCACATTAAAAATAAATATTGACTATCCAAAAAACATTTAAACATGAAATTGAGACAATTTAAAATAATAGTCCATAGTTTTTGGACAGTAGAAATTTTAATTTAAATGACTATCATTGATCTGGCAACCTCGCATTTACTAGCTGCTGGCAGCCCAAAGCAGCTGTTATGCCATAATTATTGTGCACATATTTGGTCACACTGTGACAAATAAGTGACAATAATTTGTATATATTAAGCAAATTAGTAACAAATACAACAATTTTCATTTAACATTACAATAAGCGCTATTAATTGGCTATATACATATGTAAGTATGTAAGTATATGTTATATGGCCATATAGGCATAAACAATGTTGAAGTATGCAACTTCCAGTGCTTGTGAAAACAAACTGCTACATTAAAAGCAGCAAGTTTGTAAATTTGTGCGTGTGTTTTATTTTAGCTCAAACACAACTATGGTGTTTGAGCGTTTGTGGATCAATTATAATTTCGGTGGCACAGATCTCTTTTGTGCTCACCTTCGGCAATCAAAATTAGCGTCATAGAGGTTATTGCACATCATAGTCAGGTGTCTGTCTGTTATTTGTCTTATTTTATGTTATTAATGTCAATAGTGTAGTCATTAATAGTCAAATTTCTTGTTCATTTCAGCCATCCCCGCAATTTTTGTTGCTGCTGGCATCTGCGAGGACGACCGAACTGTGTGGAGTTGCTGCTGATGGCGTTGCTGCTCATCCTGGAGTCTCTGTTGGAAGTTCGTCAGGTGAGTTTCGGCAGGATTACGCGCTTGTTTGGGTGTGCTAATCCCACGCATTATTTGGCTGTAAGTTGGTTTATTAATAATATTTTTGTCTATTTGTTTCATGTAATTTCGCTGCTGCTGCTGCTGTTGTTGTTGCTGCTGCTGAGATGCTGGACGGATTTGCTACTGCTGTTTTGCGCACGGGGATTGCGTTCATGCTGCTGTTGTTGCTGAACTGGCGCTATTTTTATTATAATTATTATTGACTGCAGTGTAGTCTAGCTTGAGTTTTGATAATAAAGCCTGTTCCTACCTTGTTTAAAAGTTGAGCAACCTCTATAACTGGCTATGTGATCGCCCTTGCAGTTCGCACATGTAGCTGTAGTGGACCTGGGTTTGGTGCAGGTAGTAGTGGCATGTTTGCCTGCACACTTCATGCACACAAACCCTTTTCGGCAGTAGTTTTTGCTGTGGCCGATTTCCTGAACCGGCTCCAGCTACCTCATTTGCCGCTCGACTAAGACATCCTGGATTCCCAGTTGAGTCAGAGATAAAATCCTCTCGTTGTAGCCGTCTAGCCTTGGCTCTAGCTCAACCTCGAAGATGTTAAGTGGCTTACCCGTGAAGCGATGTTTCAGCACACTGATGTAGCGGGCACTTAAGCCCAGTTGGTTCAGCTGTGTCTTGATCCAGTCGCTTGTAGTGGAGTAGTGCAGATTCCAGATGACAATACGATACCCTCGCACTGCACGCAGTTGATGGGTATGGAGTTGAATGTCCCCGTTGTCCAGAGACGCAATGATAGTTTTATATGCATTCAGATCCTTGCACAATATACGTAATCCACCACTAATGGAGTGCTTGGTGGTGAATTTACAAGCCGCCGAAGTTTTGTTGAGCATGTCAATGATTTCTTGCATATCATCGACATCTGGCAGAAAAATAGCTGAAATTTTGCCACTCAACGCAACTGGCTTTTGTTGCCGCTGTTGTTGTTGCTGCTGCTGCTCCTCACCAATGTGCTACAAACTTTGCGAAATAGTGAGCTGCAGTGGCTCTACATCTGTAGGCTGGCGATTTTGCTGCTTTTGCTGGTGTTGCTGTTGCACTGACTGTTGCTGTTGTTGCTGCTGCTGCTTTTGCGCAGCTTGCTTGCTGGTTTGTGGTGGAGAGTCACACACATCCTGATCTAAATCACTGACGCACATCTTGCCCACGCTGCCGTCAGTAAAATTGGAACGCAGAACAGAAGAAGCGTGTTTTTTTACGACACGCTTTGGCATCTTTGTTTTGCGCTTTTTGCCAGCACCAACACACAGTTTTGGAGGCAATGAAACCTTGAGTACCTCAGTATTGGCAGAGGCAAAATACGTTTCATCCGATGTCTCGAGAAGAGCCATATCAAGGGTTGAAACATCAAACGAGCGGTCGGTGTCCACAATCCTGATATCGCTATTGGACCCAGTCATCCATCCGTCGCTCCCATTACTGCAGCTTTGGAGCAATTGAGCAGCACTTATATTGACTGCTTTGCCGTTGATCGTACTGGGAACAGTTTGCACTGCTTGCTTATGCTCTAATACTGCCAAAGCAGCATTAGATACATTTATTGGCACCAACTTTTTCGGCGTCGTCTGCAGTCCCGCGCTTTCGCCTGCATTGGTGTGTGTGCCTGACACTTGTAAAACGCACTGGTTTTCATATTCCACAACTTCTTTTATATCTTTATTGCACATTAAAAAAAACCTAGTACCACACCGCAACAAAGACAATTGCCCGCCCAGTTCAAGCCCTGCAGACCGAAGGTCAGCTTAACCCTGTTCCATCGTTATACTCCTCTTACGGCTCGTTGCTGTTTAAGTTTTGTGTTTGTGTTGCCGCTGCTGCTGTTTTTCTCTTTGTTTCCAGACTTGATATTCGCACTTGCGTTTCTGAGCGCGGCCCGATCGTGACTAACGCGCTGGCGTTTTGCATTTTCGGCACGGGCTATCCTCTGCCGCTGAGGCCTCTGCTCCGGCTTCGGTTGTAGCCGCTCTCTCTACGACCCTTCGCGGCTGCTGTTGTTTTTTTTTGCTGTTTTTTTTCGGCCGTTAGTAACCAGTGCGGCTGCATTTTCAGCGCCGGCTATCCTCTGCCGCTGAGGCCTCTGCTATCGCCGCTTACGCTACGACACTTCGCGGCTTCTGTTGTTGCTCTTTCTTTTGCTGTTGCTTCGGCCGTTAGCAACCAGTGCTGCTCATCGCTGTCAGTGCAATATACGTAATACACCACTAATGGAGTGCTTGGTGGTGAATTTACAAGCCGCTGAAGTTTTGTTGAGCATGTCAATGATTTCTTGCATATCATCGACATCTGGCAGAAAAATAGCTGGAATTTTGCCACTCAACGCAACTGGCTTTTGTTGCCGCTGTTGTTGTTGCTGCTGCTGCTGCTCACCAATGTGCTGCAAACTTTGCGAAATAGTGAGCTGCAGTGGCTCTACATCTGTAGGCTGGCGATTTTGCTGCTTTTGCTGGTGTTGCTGTTGCACTGACTGTTGCTGTTGTTACTGCTGCTGTTTTTGCGCAGCTTGCTTGCTGGTTTGAGGTGGAGAGTCACACACATCCTGATCTAAATCACTGACGCACATCTTGCCCACGCTGCCGTCAGTAAAATTGGAACGCAGAACAGAAGAAGCGTGTTTTTTTACGACACGCTTTGGCATCTTTGTTTTGCGCTTTTTGCCAGCACCAACACACAGTTTTGGAGGCAATAAAACCTTGAGTACCTCAGTATTGGCAGAGGCAAAATACGTTTCATCCGATGTCTCGAGAAGAGCCATATCAAGGGTTGAAACATCAAACGAGCGGTCGGTCCATCCGTCGCTCCCATTACTGCAGCTTTTGAGCAATTGAGCAGCACTTATATTGACTGCTTTGCCGTTGATCGTACTGGGAACAGTTTGCACTGCTTGCTTATGCTCTAATACTGCCAAAGCAGCATTAGATACATTTATTGGCACCAACTTTTTCGGCGTCGTATGCAGTCCCGCGCTTTCGCCTGCATTGGTGTGTGTGCCTGACACTTGTAAAACGCACTGGTTTTCATACTCCACAACTTCTTTTATATCTTTATTGCACATTAAAAAAAAAACCTAGTACCACACCGCAACAAAGACAATTGCCCGCCCAGTTCAAGCCCCACAGACCGAAGATCAGCTTACCCCTGTTCCATCCTTATACTTCTCTTACGGCTCGTTGCTGTTTGGGTTTTGTGTTTCGTCGCACACGTTGTCGCTTGCCGCTGCTGCTGTTTTTCTCTTTGTTTCCATACTTGATATTTCGCACTTGCGTTTCTGAGCGCGGCCCGATCGTGACTAACTCGCCGGCGTTTTGCATTTTCGGCACGGGCTATCCTCTGCCGCTGAGGCCTCTGCTCTGGCTTCGGCTGTAGCCGCTCTCTCTACGACCCTTCGCGGCTGCTGTTGTGTGTGATGTTTTCTGCTGCTGCTTCGGCTGTAGCCGCTCTCGCTACGACCCTTCGCGGCTGCTGTTGTTGCTTTTTCTTTTGCTTCTGCTTCGGCCGTTAGTAACCAGTGCAGCTGCATTTTCAGCGCCAGCTATCCTTTGCCGCTGAAGCCTCTGCTAACGCCGCTTACGCTACGACACTTCAATTAATTAATTTGTATGCGTGTACGGCTAGAAATATCACTTGCAGGTCTTTATGCGCGCGTCAGTTCATATTTATTAACATTTTACACGATGTTAAACGAGACGAACACTTCACGAACATATATTTAACAAAAATTTTAACAACTTATCATTATTAATTGTGTATTTTCCAGTTATCTGCCTAACATTTGCCCGTTTTTACTTATTAGAATATAATTTGCTTCTTCATTTTCACTTGAGTACATTAGTGAGCGATGCTCGCACAATGGGGGCCGGCATCTAACTGATGCTGCCTTAATTTATTCAACTCATTTTTTTTCTTACAGCAACTTATTGTGAACAGAATGGACCTAACCTTATTTCTAAACATAAATAAGTTAATAAATAAATATAAATAATAAGCTGTGTGCTAACATTTACAACAGCAGAAAATGACATTAAAAATAAATATTGACTATCCAAAAACATTTAAACATGAAATTGAGACAATTTAAAATAATAGTCCATAGTTTTGGACAGTAGAAATTTGAATTTAAATGACTATCATTGATCTGGCAACCTCGCATTTACTAGCTGCTGGCAGCCCAAAGCAGCTGTTATGGCATAATTATTGTGCACATATTTGGTCACACAGTGACAAATTAGTGACAATAATTTTTAAATATTAAGCAAATTAGTAACAAATACAACAATTTAAATTAATTTTAATTATTTTTTCTTTTCTTTTCAGGTGCTGGGATGACTTGGATGACTCTGCCACTGACGCTGAAGAAATTGCTGCATGCAATTCGGACCGCATGACGCCGATGCCAGGTAAGTACAAAACCACGCTGGACCACGACGCGGGAGATGACCAAAAGATGCTGTGGACGCTGCTAGAGTTGACCGATGGGGTTCCAGCGACGACGATATGGACCAGGAAGGATGTATCCAGTTGGAAAGCAACAGCTAGAAGCGCTATTGCAATCTGATGGCCAGTTTGCATCCAGGTTTGAATTGTGTTGTTTTGTGTTTGTTGCACGTTTTTTCTGAAAATATAAACAGAATTTTGTTTTGCAGATTTCAAACTGAGGATTAGCCAGAGCGGCTGGATGTTGTTTCGTCCGCTAGATTTGTAGCCGCTCTATACGCCAGTGCAAATGGCAAGCAAATTTGCAAAAGTATGCCGTTGACGCTGCAAACGCCCGAGTAGCCAGAAAACGCATGTGCCGGGTTGAAAAAGCTGCTGGTGTGCAGCCATCCACGCCGATCCACGCGTAGAATTTGCCGCTAATCGCTGTTTGTTCATTCGGTGAGTATTTTCCTTTTGTTGTATTTTCCTGTTGTGATGCGTATTTGCTTGTTCTTGTGCCAGATGATGCCTTAGTGATTGCCATATAATATCCTCGTAGGAAGTTTTCAATAGAAAACTCAAACACAACGTACAATAAGTATGGAGCGCTATTAATTGGCTATATACATAGAACATTATGCATATATTTATGTGCCCATATAAGCATAAACAATATTGAAGTATGCAACTTCCAGTGCTTGTGAAAACAAACTGCTACATTGAAAGCAGCAAGTTTGTAAATTTGTGCGTGTGTTTAATTTTAGCTCAAACACAACTATGGTGTTTGAGCGTTGTGGATCAATTATAATTTCGGTGGCACAGATCTCTTTTGTGCTCACCTTCGGCAATCAAATTGGCGTCATAGAGGTTATTGCACATCATAGTCTGTCTGTTATTTGTCTTATTTTCTGTTATTAATGTCAATAGTGTAGTCATTAATAAGTCAAATTTCTTGTTCATTTCAGCCATCCCCGCAATTTTTTGTTGCAACAGAAGAACCATTAGATCAACTGATGCTGGCATCTGCGAGGACGACCGAACTGTGTGGAGTTGCTGCTGATGGCGTTGCTGATCATCCTGGAGTCTCTGTTGGAAGTTCGTCAGGTGAGTTTCGGCAGGATTACGCGCTTGTTTGGGTGTGCTAATCCCACGCGTTATTTGGCTGTACGTTGGTTTATTAATAATATTTTTGTCTCTTTGTTTCATGTAATTTCGCTGCTGCTGCTGCTGTTGTTGTTGTTGCTGCTGCTGAGATGCTGGACGGATTTGCTGATGCTTTTGCGCACGGGGAGTGCGTTCATGCTGCTGTTGTTGCTGGACTGGCGATCGAAGCTGACGACTGCTATTTTTACTATAATTATTATTGACTGCAGTGTAGTCTAGCTTGAGTTTTGATAATAAAAGCCTGTTCCTAGCTTGTTTAAAAGTTGAGCAACCTCTATAACTGGCTATGTGATCGCCCTAGCAGTTCGCACATGTAGCTGTAGTGGACCTGGGTTTGGTGCAGGTAGTAGTGGCATGTTTGCCTGCACACTTCATGCACACAAACCCTTTTCGGCAGTAGTTTTTGCTGTGGCCGATTTCCTGAACAGGCTCCAGCTACCTCATTTGCCGCTCGACTAAGACATCCTGGATTCCCAGTTGAGTCAGAGATAAAATCCTCTCGTTGTAGCCGTCTAGCCTTGGCTCTAGCTCAACCTCGAAGATGTTTAGTGGCTTACCCGTGAAGCGATGTTTCAGCACACTGATGTAGCGGGCACTTAAGCCCAGTTGGTCCAGCTGTGTCTTGATCCAGTCGCTTGTAGTGGAGAAGTGCAGATTCCGGATGACAATACGATACCCTCGCACTGCACGCAGTTGATGGGTATGGAGTTGAATGTCCCCGTTGTCCAGAGACGCAATGATAGTTTTATATGCATCCAGATCCTTGCACAATATACGTAATCCACCACTAATGGAGTGCTTGGTGGTGAATTTACAAGCCGCCGAAGTTTTGTTGAGCATTTCAATGATTTCTTGCATATCATCGACATCTGGCAGAAAAATAGCTGGAATTTTGCCACTCAACGCAACTGGCTTTTGTTGCCGCTGTTGTTGTTGCTGCTGCTGCTCCTCACCAATTTGCTGCAAACTTTGCGAAATAGTGAGCTGCAGTGGCTCTACATCTGTAGGCTGGCGATTTTGATGCTTTTGCTGGTGTTGCTGTTGCACTGACTGTTGCTGTTGTTGCTGCTGCTGCTTTTGCGCAGCTTGCTTGCTGGTTTGTGGTGGAGAGTCACACACATCCTGATCTAAATCACTGACGCACATCTTGCCCACGCTGCCGTCAGTAAAATTGGAACGCAGAACAGAAGAAGCGTGTTTTTTTACGACACGCTTTGGCATCTTTGTTTTGCGCTTTTTGCCAGCACCAACACACAGTTTTGGAGGCAATGAAACCTTGAGTACCTCAGTATTGGCAGAGGCAATATACGTTTCATCCGATGTCTCGAGAAGAGCCATATCAAGGGTTGAAACATCAAACGAGCGGTCGGTGTCCACAATCCTGATATAGCTATTGGACCCAGTCGTCCAACCGTCGCTCCCATTACTGCAGCTTTGAAGCAATTGAGCAGCACTTATATTGACTGCTTTGCCGTTGATCGTACTGGGAACAGTTTGCACTGCTTGCTTATGCTCTAATACTGCCAAAGCAGCATTAGATACATTTATTGGCACCAACTTTTTCGGCGTCGTCTGCAGTCCCGCGCTTTCGCCTGCATTGGTGTGTGTGCCTGACACTTGTAAAACGCACTGGTTTTCATATTCCACAACTTCTTTTATATCTTTATTGCACATTAAAAAAAAACCAGTACCACACCGCAACAAAGACAATTGCCCGCCCAGTTCAAGCCCTGCAGACCGAAGGTCAGCTTGACCCTGTTCCATCGTTATACTCCTCTTACGGCTCGTTGCTGTTTAAGTTTTGTGTTTGTGTTGCCGCTGCTGCTGTTTTTCTCTTTGTTTCCACACTTGATATTTCGCACTTGCGTTTCTGAGCGCGGCCCGATCGTGACTAACTCGCCGGCGTTTTGCATTTTCGGCACGGGCTATCCTCTGCCGCTGAGGCCTCTGCTCCGGCTTCGGCTGTAGCCGCTCTCTCTACGACCCTTCGCGGCTGCTGTTGTTTTTTTGCTGTTTTTTCGGCCGTTAGTAACCAGTGCGGCTGCATTTTCAGCGCCGGCTATCCTCTGCCGCTGAGGCCTCTGCTATCGCCGCTTACGCTACGACTCTTCGCGGCTTCTGTTGTTGCTCTTTCTTTTGCTGTTGCTTCGGCCGTTAGCAACCAGTGCTGCTCATCGCTGTCAGTGCTGAACATATCTGGTTCTGTACCCAGTTCCCCGTGTCTTAAATATAATATTCGTGTTTTTGTCAGCTTACTTATTATTATTGTACTCTGGGTGCCTTCGTGGCCTTAAACTAAAATACCTTCATGGTTAATTAATTAAGTACAAATATTTACTACAAAGATAACAATGAAATTAGTGTTGTGTAGGAATTAAATAGCTCCTTCACAGCTTTCATCTCTCTCTCCATCCTGTTGCACACGTAGTTGCTTAGTATGAGTGCCGCTCATAGCGGGAATTGTCTTTGTATGCGTGTGTAAGCGAGACTTCACTGAATAAGGGTCACTTATTGCACACGCATTTCTTGCCTTTCGCGGCATAACTGTTTATGATTTATTATTTCTGCCTTGCACAACGCATATATATTAACAGAAAATTAATTAATTTGTATGCGTGTACGGCTAGAAATATCACTTGCAGGTCTTTATGCGCGCGTCAGTTCATATTTATTAACATTTCACACGATGTTAAACGAGACGAACACTTCACGAACATATATTAACAAACATTTTAACAACTAATCATTATTAATTGTGTATTTGCCAGTTATCCGCCTAACATTTGCCCGTTTTTACTTATTAGAGTATAATTTGCTTCTTCATTTTCACTTGAGTACATTAGTGAGCGATGCTCGCACAATGGGGCCGGCATCTAACTGATGCTGCCTTAATTTATTCAACTCATTTTTTTCTTACAGCAACTTATTGTGAACAAGAATGGACCTAACCTTATTTCTAAACATAAATAAGTTAATAAATAAATATAAATAATAAGCTGTGTGCTAACATTTACAACAGCAGAAAATCACATTAAAAATAAATATTGACTATCCAAAATTGAGAAAATTTAAAATAATAGTCAATAGTTTTTGACAGTAGAAATTTGAACTCAAATGACTAGAAGCGCCATATCATTGATCTGGCAGCCTCGCATTTACTAGCTGCTGGCAGCCCAAAGCAGCTGTTATGGCATAATTATTGTGCACATATTTGGTCACACAGTGACAAATAAGTGACAATAATTTTTAAATTTTAAGCAAATTAGTAACAAATACAACAATTTAAATTAATTTTAATCATTTCTTTTCTTTTCAGGTGCTGGGATGACTGAGATGACTCTGCCACTAACGCTGAAGAAATTGCTGCATGCAATTTGGACCGCACGACGCCGATGCCAGGTAAGTACAAAACCACGCTGGACCACGACGAGGGAGATGACCAAAAGATGCTGTGGATGCCGCTAGAGTTGACCGATGGGATTCCAGCGACGACGATATGGACCAGGAAGGATGTATCCAGTTGGAAAGCAACAGCTAGAAGCGCTATTGCAATCTGATAACCAGTTTGCATCCAGGTTTGAATTGGTTTGTTTTGTGTTTGTTGCACGTTTTTTTCTGAAATATATAAACAGAATTTTGTTTTGCAGATTTCAAACTGCGGATTAGCCGGAGCGGCTGGATGTTGTTTCGTCCGCTGGGCTTGTAGCCGCTCTATATGTTTGCATACGCCAGTGCAAATGGCAAGCAAATTTGCAAAAGTATGCCGTTGACGCTGCAAACGCCCGAGTAGCCAGAAAACGCATGTGCAGGGTTGAAAAAGCTGCTGGTGTGCAGCCATCCACGCCGATCCACGCGTTGAATTTGCCGCTAATCGCTGTTTATTCATCCGGTGAGTATTTTCCTGTTGTTGTATTTTCCTATTGTGATGCGTATTTGCTTGTTTTTGTGCCAGATGATGCCTTAGTGATTGCCATATAATATCATCGTAGGAAGTTTTCAATAGAAAACTCAAAAACAACGTACAATAAGTATGGAGCGCTATTAATTGGCTATATACATAGAACATTATGCATATATTTATATGCCCATATAGGCATAAACAATATTGAAGTATGCAACTTCCAGTGCTTGTGAAAACAAACTGCTACATTAAAAGCAGCAAGTTTGTAAATTTGTGCGTGTGTTTAATTTTAGCTCAAACACAACTATGGTGTTTGAGCGTTGTGGATCAATTATAATTTCGGTGGCACAGATCTCTTTTGTGCTCACCTTCGGCAATCAAAATTGGCGTCATAGAGGTTATTGCACATCATAGTCAGGTGTCTGTCTGTTATTTGTCTTATTTTATGTTATTAATGTCAATAGAGTAGTCATTAATAAGTCAAATTTCTTGTTCATTTCAGCCATCCCCGCAAGATTTTGTTGCAACAGAGGAACCATTGGATCAACTACTGCTGGCATCTGCGAGGACGACCGAACTGTGTGGAGTTGCTGCTGATGGCGTTGCTGCTCATCCTGGAGTCTCTGTTGGAAGTTCGTCAGGTGAGTTTCGGCAGGATTACGCGCTTGTTTGGGTGTGCTAATCCCACGCGTTATTTGGCTGTAAGTTGGTTTATTAATAATATTTTTGTCTTTTTGTTTAATGTAATTTCGCAGCTGCTGCTGTTGTTGTTGCTTCTGCTGAGATGCTGGACGGATTTGCTGATGCTTTTGCGCACGGGGAGTGCGTTCATGCTGCTGTTGTTGCTGGACTGGCGCTTGAAGCTGACGACTGCTATTTTTATTATAATTATTATTGACTGCAGTGTAGTCGGCCGTTAGTAACCAGTGCGGCTGCATTTTCAGCGCCGGCTATCCTCTGCCGCTGAGGCCTCTGCTATCGCCGCTTACGCTACGACACTTCGCGGCTGCTGTTGTTGCTCTTTCTTTTGCTGTTGCTTCGGCCGTTAGCAACCAGTGCTGCTCATCGCTGTCAGTGCTGAACATATCTGGTTCTGTACCCAGTTCCCCGTGTCTTAAATATAAATATTCGTGTTTTTGTCAGCTTACTTATTATTATTGTACTCTGGGTGCCTTCGTGGCCTTAAACTAAAATACCTTCATGGTTAATTAATTAAGTACAAATATTTACTACAAAGATAACAATGAAGTTAAGTGTTGTGTAGGAATTAAATAGCTCCTTCACAGCTTTCATCTCTCTCTCCATCCTGTTGCACACGTAGTTGCTTAGCATGAGTGCCGCTCATAGCGGGAATTGTCTTTGTATGCGTGTGTAAGCGAGACTTCACTGAATAAGGGTCACTTATTGCACACGCATTTCTTGCCTTTCGCGGCATAATTGTTTATGATTTATTATTTCTGCCTTGCACAACGCATATATATTAACAGAAAATTAATTAATTTGTATGCGTGTACGGCTAGAAATATCACTTGCAGGTCTTTATGCGCGCGTCAGTTCACATTTATTAACATTTTACTCGATGTAAAACGAAACGAACACTTCACGAACATATATTTAACAAACATTTTAACAATTAATCATTATTAATTGTGTATTTGCCAGTTATCCGCCTAACATTTGCCCGTTTTTACTTATTAGAGTATAATTTGCTTCTTCATTTTCACTTGAGTACATTAGTGAGCGATGCTCGCACAATGGGGGCCGGCATCTAACTGATGCTGCCTTAATTTATTCAACTCATTACTTTTCTTACAGCAACTTATTGTGAACAAGAATGGACCTAACCTTATTTCTAAACATAAATAAGTTAATAAATAAATATAAATAATAAGCTGTGTGCTAACATTTACAACAGCAGAAAATCACATTAAAAATAAATATTGACTATCCAAAATTGAGAAAATTTAAAATAATAGTCAATAGTTTTTGACAGTAGAAATTTGAACTCAAATGACTAGAAGCGCCATATCATTGATCTGGCAGCCTCGCATTTACTAGCTGCTGGCAGCCCAAAGCAGCTGTTATGGCATAATTATTGTGCTCATATTTGGTCACACAGTGACAAATAAGTGACAATAATTTATAAATATTAAGCAAATTAGTAACAAATACAACAATTTAAATTAATTTTAATCATTTCTTTTCTTTTCAGGTGCTGGGATGACTGAGATGACTCTGCCACTAACGCTGAAGAAATTGCTGCATGCATTTGGACCGCACGACGCCGATGCCAGGTAAGTACAAAACCACGCTGGACCACGACGAGGGAGATGACCAAAAGATGCTGTGGATGCCGCTAGAGTTGACCGATGGGATTCCAGCGACGACGATATGGACCAGGAAGGATGTATCCAGTTGGAAAGCAACAGCTAGAAGCGCTATTGCAATCTGATAACCAGTTTGCATCCAGGTGTGAATTGGTTTGTTTTGTGTTTGTTGCACGTTTTTTCTGAAAATATATAAACAGAATTTTGTTTTGCAGATTTCAAACTGCGGATTAGCCGGAGCGGCTGGATGTTGTTTCGTCCGCTGGGTTTGTAGCCGCTCTATATGTTTGCATAGGCCAGTGCAAATGGCAAGCAAATTTCTCTGGTTGATTTATATCTATAGTTGATTTTGTTTTTTTTTTTTAAAGGGCGTGAATATGTATTAATACATATTAAATATTTTCCCTACTCAGCACATTTAACAGATATAAAATAATAAAAATAAATATGTAAGGTATTACATATTTCTGAAACAATAACAAAAATAAATATGTAAGGTATAACATATATATAAATAATAAAAATAAATTGTAAGGTATTACATATTTATTAAACCATAACAAAAATAAATATGTAAGGTATTACATATATATAAATAATATAAATAAATATGTAAGGTATTACATATTTATTAAACCATAACAAAAATAAATATGTAGGGTATTACATATATATCTATACTATTATATAAAGAGGAAAAGTTTGATTTTTTGTATGATACTATTTGGCTCCAGTAGTTTTGGATTTAAAAAGTTCTTTCACCGTTGGCAAGCTACACGTTTCGCGCTGAACATGGGCATTGTTTCATTTTCAACAAATTAGGGATGCTTACTAAAACTTTAAAAAAGCAATTTTATGAGGCTTGCGACTGAAACTTACCGCGACTACTTGCTTACTTGCCACTGCTTGCTAACTGCTTGCAACAATAAAATTTTTTTGCTTAAAATTCACAACTGGTTCCATCCTTCTGAGCATTGTATGAGGCTTGCGACCGAAACTTACCGCGACTACTTGCTTACTTGCCACTGCTTGCTAACTGCTTGCAACAATAAAATTTTTTTGCTTAAAATTCACAACTGGTTCCATCCTTCTGAGCATTCTCAATTGAAAAATATAGTAAAGCTAAAAAAGTCTCGCAAACGACACAACTCTACTTTACTGCCAAATCTTTTACAGCTGATTTTATTACATACATATATATATATTTTTTTTTGTTGTTAAATTTGTTATTTTTGCTAATTTACTATAATATTTTACTCTAATAAACCTTAGTCTAATTATTTACATAGTCTTACTTATATATACTTAAGTTATTTAAATAATTTTGTTTTTAATTTAAATAAATAAAGTTTAAAAAAACTAAAAAACACGCTTTTTGTTTAGCATAATACTATTTATCATTTATTATTGTTTTAAACTTATTTGAAAAATTATTTTTAACTTTTATTTTGATATGCTCTAAAAGCGTGTTTTTTAGTTTTTTTAAACTATATTTATTTTTCACTTTTAAGTTCGATGTATTATATAAGCGTGTTTTTTAGTTTTTTTAAACATATTTATTTTTTAATGTTTAGTTCTATTAATTATTGAAAAAAAAAAAATTTGTAAGTTCTAGTGAACATGAACATGGTGCAGATTAAAAAAAAAATTTTTTTTCGGCCGTGGACTGGATTAGAACCCACGGTCGGTGAGTCCGGGAGCGAAGACTCGCGCCTTAGACCGCTCGGCCAACGAACGAACTTGAGGAAGTGGGATATACTGACAGTAATAAGCCACTTGCTTTTAGTCCAAAGGAGAGTAAAAAAAAAAAAATTTTTTTCAGCCGTGGACGGGATTAGAACCCACGACCGGTGAGTCCAGGAGCGAAGACCCGCGCCTTAGACCGCTCGGCCAACGAACGAACTTGAGGTAGAGGGATATACTGACAGTAATAAGCCTCTGGCTTTTAGTCCAAAGGAGAGTTACATACATACAAACATACAAACATACAAGTGAAGCTAATATAAGCGTGTTAACAATGTGTTTAAAAAAACTAAAAAGCACGCTTATATAATACATCGAACTAAAAAGTGAAAATAAATATAGTTTAAAAAAACTAAAAAACACACTTTTAGAGCATTTCAAACTAAAAAGTTAAAAATAATTTTTCAAATAAGTTTAAAACAATAATAAATGATAAATAGTATTATTGTAAAAAGGCGTTGGGCGCTCGATGTACGAGATATATGGACAAAGCGCTCCACGCTTTTTTTTACAATAATACTATTTATCATTTATTATTGTTTTAAACTTATTTGAAAAATTATAATAATTAATAATCCCGTCCACGGCTGAAAAAAATATTTTTAACTCTCCTTTGGACTAAAAGCAAGTGGCTTATTACTGTCAGTATATCCCTCTACCTCAAGTTAGTTCGTAGGCCGAGCAGTCTAAGGCGCGGGTCTTCACTCCCGGACTTACCGGTCGAGGGTTCAAATCCCGTCCAGGGCTGAAAAAAGATTATTTTTTAACTCTCCTTTGGACTAAAAGCAAGTGGCTTATTACTGTCAATATATCCCATAACTCAAGTTAGTTCGATGGCCGAGCTGTCTAAGGCGCGGGTCTTCGCTCCCGGACTCATCGATCGTGGGTTCTAATCTCGTCCACGGTCGAATGAGTCTCTTGTTTTTAGTCCAAAGGAAGTTACATACATACAAACATACAAACATACATAAATACAAACATACAAACATACAAGTGAAGCTTATATAAGCGTGTTAAAAATAATATGTAAGGTATTACATATTTATTGAAAATAACAGACAACAATGAATGTGTGGGCGGGAAAATGAAAGTCAGAAAAAAAATAATAAGAGCCACGGCCCAACCAAGGGCATTACAAAAACCGAACCTGAACGCTGCGAAAATGTGTGCGAAACAAACGCTGCTAGAAAACGGTTAAGGGAAAAGGTTAGCGATATCGCAAAGAGAGCGCTGACAAAACATGGCGGTCGCATGCGGGAAGGATACCGTAACATGCGCACCTACACTGCTGCACATGCGTACGGAGTAGGGGTATAAAAGGTGCCGACTACCACGCAGTCGGTCACTTTGCGAAAAATTTACAAAAGTACTCACAATACAAATGGAGAACGGCATCCGGAACAACGAGGGAAGGAGGGCAGCCCATGCGTCCGGCCGCGACCCACGTGCGCACTCTCGCACACCAGCGGCCATGGGTGCCAGCGCCAGAGAGCGCAGAAACGTGGCGCGACGAGTGCGTTGGGCAGGACAGCCCTATGCGCGGGTCGAACCGCAACGGGAGGCGTCGCCAGATGTGTTGGAGCTGCGGGCGTCGCCTATTTTTGAATCCCCCGAGGAGGGAAGCAGCCGAGCGTGAGCGTTGCCGCCGCCAGGAGTTGGAGGAAAAGCGCGATTGGGTGCTTTCAGCGAGGATTGGGATAGCAGCGACAGGGAGGTGGACATCGACGCTGGCCCAGTGGTCGGAAGGGGCGAGGAATTGCTGCAGGGGGAATTCATATTCATATATTCAATTCAGCCAACCCGGAGCGAGTCACCTCACCGCCGCTGCCGGATACTCAACCCCTGGAGTGGCGTCCAGCACGACCGCCATCGCCTTTTCCACGCGGAGTGGAGGTGTCGGACGCAGAGGACGAGGTAATCACGATATCGTCCGAGTTGGAGGGCGAAGCGACACCGGAGGAGGCGCAACCACCGACGGTGACCGTCTCGAGGGAGAAGAGGTACGCGGATTGTAGGTGGTACCACAAGGCGATCGCGGTGGTAGAGTGGTGCGAGGAGGTGGCACCCCCGCGCGACGGTTTTATAAGAGAGGCGCCGCCACTACGACCCCGAACGCCGTCACCGCCACGACCGCAAGAGGCGACGCCACCACGACCCCGAACGCCGTTACCGCCCCGAATACTACAGGCACCACCCCAAGCACCAGGCCACCAGCCCTACAACCCAGACGACACCTTGGGAGTGGCCGACACCGCTGCAGGTGGGCTCGCCGCCTCGCCCCGGAACACCGCCTCGGCCACCAACATGGGCGCCCAATGCGGCACGCCCAGCGTTCGGCCGGCAGGCTTCGTGTCCATATGGGGAACGGCCGGCTCGCCCCGTGCTACAGCGGCAGTCGTCCGCACCACTGGCGGCTTCAGGGTGGAGAGAGGTGGTAGCGACAGGCGCACGTCGCGTATAGTTTGGGCACACGGCCAAAGGTTCCGAGTGCGGATATCGCCAGAGGCACCCGGGCCTATGTGCCGGAGTAAAAGAACACGCAAGTAAAACCAAGACACACAAAAAAATAAATAAAAAATATTATATAGAAAAAAATAAAAAAAAATTTTTTTTGCATATTTATATTAAACTGAAAAAGAACTAAAAAAAAACAGGCGGATTAAAACTGATGAGGGGGGGGGGGGGTGGGGGGGGGGTGGGGGGGGGGGGGGGGGGGGGGGGGGGGGGTGGGTGAAATTTGCTGGAAGCATACTCACATAAAATGTATGTGTGATCCAGCGCGAGCGGCAAACGGCATGGCCTGGAAAAGAGAACGAGACTTAGGATATGGTAGAAATGCCGAAGGGCGCAAAAATATGTTACTTACCTTGCTTTTTAGTTTCTTTCCAGCACAACAAAACAATTGCAAAGTGCAAATTGTATGTCATGGCCGAATAGTGTTGGATAGTTGCGTGTGGCCATATCGATCAGGCCACATCGCAAATATCGATCAGGCCGTGTCGAATAACACCGGGCGATGCAAAGCTGGCTGCTATGGCGAAACGCACCACTAGATGGCGTTACGCGACCACCAGCTGATCGCTACAGCGACACTGCTAACGGACGCCAAGGTTCAAAACAGACGCGCGAGATTTGAATAATGCAAAATTAAGTGGAAGGCTTCCACTTCCGGTGACAGAGGGAAGTGTGAGGAGCCATATTCACGTACAGAGCCTCACAGAAGAAGATTAATAGCTGCAGCCGGACCTGAGTTGCGGCGAATTCGCATGCTGTCTTGCTCTGAAACAGGATTATTATTATTGCCGCAGCCGCCACAAATATAAATTTGTTGGCACGTACCCTCAGCACCGCGAGAGTTAGCCCAGCAAAAACCGCGTGACAACTTTAGGTTCGTTACATTATTTATAAACTTATTTATGTTTAGAAATAAGGTTAGGTCCATTCTTGTTCACAATAAGTTGCTGTAAGAAAAGTAATGAGTTGAATAAATTAAGGCAGCATCAGTTAGATGCCGGCCCCCATTGTGCGAGCATCGCTCACTAATGCACTCAACTGAAATTGAAGAAGCCAATTATACTCTAATAAGTAAAAACGGGCAAATGTTAGGCGGCAAATACACAATTTATAATGATTAGTTGTTAAAATGTTTGTTAAATATATGTTCGTGAAGTGTTCGTCTCGTTTAACATCGTGTAAAATGTTAATAAATATGAACTGACGCGCGCATAAAGACCTGCAAGTGATATTTCTAGCCGTACACGCATACAAATTAATTAATTTTCTGTTAATATATATGCGTTGTGCAAGGCAGAAATAATAAATCATAAACAGTTATGCCGCGAAAGGCAAGAAATGCGTGTGCAATAAGTGACCCTTATTCAGTGAAGTCTCGCTTACACACGCAAACAAAGACAATTCCCGCTATGAGCGGCACTCAAACTAAGCAACTACGTGTGCAACAGGATGGAGAGAGAGATGAAAGCTGTGAAGGAGCTATTTAATTCCTACACAACACTTAATTTCATTGTTATCTTTGTAGTAAATATTTGTACTTAATTAATTAACCATGATGGTATTTTAGTTTAAGGCCACGAAGGCACCCAGAGTACAATAATAATAACTAAGCTGACAAAAACACGAATATTTATATTTAAGACACGGGGAACTGGGTACAGAACCAGATATGTTTAGCACTGACAGCGATGAGCAGCACTGGTTGCTAACGGCCGAAGCAACAGCAAAAGAAAGAGCAACAACAGCAGCCGCGAAGTGTCGTAGCGTAAGCGGCGATAGCAGAGGCCTCAGCGGCAAAGGATAGCCGGCGCTGAAAATGCAGCCGCACTGGTTACTAACGGCCGAAGCAGAAGCAAAAGAAAAAGCAACAACAGCAGCCGCGAAGGGTCGTAGAGAGAGTGGCTACAGCCGAAGCCGGAGCAGAGGCCTCAGCGGCAGAGGATAGCCCGTGCCGAAAATGCAAACGCCGGCGAGTTAGTCACGATCGGGCCGCGCTCAGAAACGCAAGTGCGAAATATCAAGTATGGAAACAAAGAGAAAAACAGCAGCAGCGGCAAGCGACAACGTGTGCGACGAAACACAAACCCAAACAGCAACGAGCCGTAAGAGAAGTATAAGGATGGAACAGGGGTAAGCTGATCTTCGGTCTGTGGGGCTTGAACTTGGCGGGCAATTGTCTTTGTTGCGGTGTGGTACTAGGTTTTTTTTAATGTGCAATAAAGATATAAAAGAAGTTGTGGAATATGAAAACCAGTGCGTTTTACAAGTGTCAGGCACACACACCAATGCAGGCAAAAGCGTGGGACTGCAGACGACGCCGAAAAAGTTGGTGCCAATAAATGTATCTAATGCTGCTTTGGCAGTATTAGAGCATAAGCAAGCAGTGCAAACTGTTCCCAGTACGATCAACGGCAAAGCAGTCAATATAAGCGCTGCTCAATTGCTCCAAAACTTCAGTAATGGGAGCGACGGATGGATGACTGGGTCCAATAGCGATATCAGGATTGTGGACACCGACACCTCGTTTGATGGTTCAACCCTTGATATGGCTCTACTCGAGACATCGGATGAAACGTATTTTGCCTCTGCCAATACTGAGGTACTCAAGGTTTCATTGCCTCCAAAACTGTGTGTTGGTGCTGGCAAAAAGCGCAAAAATAAGATGCCAAGGCCTGTCGTAAAAAAACACGCTTCTTCTGTTCTGCGTTCCAATTTTACTGTCGGCAGCGTGGGCAAGATGTGCGTCACTGATTTAGATCAGGATGTGTGTGACTCTCCACCTAAAACCAGCAAGCAAGCTGCGCAAAAGCAGCAGCAGCATCAACAGCAACAGTCAGTGCAACAGCAACACCAGCAAAAGCAGCAAAATCGCCAGCCTACAGTTGTGAAGCCACTGCAGCTCACTATCTCGCAAAGTTTGCAGTGAATTGGTGAGGAGCAGCAGCAGCAACAACAACAGCGGCAACAAAAACCAGTTACGTTGAGCGGCAAAATTCCAGCTATTTTTCTGCCAGATGTCGATGATATGCAAGAAATCATTGACATGCTCAACAAAACTTCGGCGGCTTGTAAATTCACCACGAAGTGCTCTATTAGTGGTGGATTACGTATATTGTGCAAGGATCTGGATGCATATAAAACTATCATTGCGTCTCTGGACAACGGGGACATTCAACTCCATACCCATCAACTGCGTGCAGTGCGAGAGTATCGTATTGTCATCCGGAATCTGCACTTCTCCACTACAAGCGACTGGATCAAGACACAGCTGGACCAACTGGGCTTTAGTGCCCGCTACATCAGTGTGCTGAAACATCGCTTCACGGGTAAGCCACTAAACATCTTCGAGGTTGAGCTAGAGCCAAGGCTAGACGACTACAGCGAGAGGATTTTATCTCTGACTCAACTGGGAATCCAGGATGTCCTAGTCGAGCGGCAAATGAAAAAGCTGGAGCCTGTTCAGTGCAATCGCTGTCAGGATTTTGGCCACAGCAAAATCTACTGCCGAAAAGGGTTTGAATGCATGAAGTGTGCAGTCAAACATGCAACTACTACCTGCACCAAACCCAGGTCCACTACAGCTACATGTGCGAACTGCAAGAGCGATCATATAGCCAGCTTTAGAGGTTGCTCAACTTTTAACAAGCTAGGAACAGGCTTTTATTATCAAAACTCAAGCTAGACTACACTGCAGTCAATAATAATTATAATAAAATAGCAGTCGTCAGCTTCTAGCGCCAGTCATGCAACAACAGCAGCATGAACGCACTCCCCGTGCGCAAAAGCAGCAGCAAATCCGTCCAGCATCTCAGCAGCAGCAACAACAACAGCAGCCAGCAGCGAAATGACATGAAACAAAAAGACAAAAATATTATTAATAAACTAACGTACAGCCAAATAACGCGTGGGATTAGCACTCACCTGACGAACTTCCAACAGAGACTCCAGGATGAGCAGCAACGCCATCAGCAGCAACTCAACACAGTTCGGTCGTCCTCGCAGATGCCAGCAGCAGTTGATCCATTGGTTCTTCTGTTGCAACAAATCTTGCGGGGATGGCTGAAATGAACAAGAAATTTGACTTATAAGTGACTACACCATTCACATTAATAACAGAAAATAAGACAAATAACATGCTAATCATAGACCACTAAGTTTGACAGACACCTGACTATGATTTGCAAATAACCCCTAACACGCCTATTTTGTTTGCCGAAGGTGAGCACAAAAGAGATCTGTGCCACCGAAATTATAATTGATCCACAACGCTCAAACACCATAGTTGTGTTTGAGCTAAAATTAAACACACGCACAAATTTACAAACTTGCTGCTTTTAATGTAGCAGTTTGTTTTCACAAGCACTGGAAGTTGCATACTTCAACATTGTTTATGGCTATATGGGCATATAAATATATACTTACATAACGTTCTATGTATATAGCCAATTAATAGCGCTCCGTACTTATTGTACGTTGTGGCGCGATCGACGATTATTCAATGAAAACAGTCTCTGAGTTTTCTATTGAAAAGTTCCTACGAGGATATTATATGGCAATCACTTAGGCATCATCTGGCACAAAAACAAGCAAATACGCATCACAACAGGAAAATACAACAACAGGAAATACAACAACAGGAAAATACTCACCGAATGAATAAACAGCCATAAGCAGAAAATTCGACGCGTGGATAGGCGTGGATGGCTGCACACCAGCAGCTTTTTCAACCCGGCACATGCGTTTTCTGGCTACTCGGGCGTTTGCAGCGTCAGCGGCATACTCTTGCTTGACTAATATTTTAATTGTCTCAAGTTCATGTTTAAATGTTTTATATATGCATCCAGATCCTTGCACAATATACGTAATCCACCACTAATGAAGCACTTGATGGTGAATTTAATAGCCGCCGAAGTTTTTCTTGAGCATGTTAATGATTTTTTGCATATCATCGACATCTAGCAGAAAAATAGCTGGAATTTGCCGCTCAACGTAACTGGCTTTTGTTGCTGCTGTTGTTGTTGCTGCTGTTGTTGTTGCTGCTGTTGTTGTTGCTACTGCTGCTCCTAACCAATTTACTGCAAACTTTGCGAGATAGTGAGCTGCAGTGGCTGCACAACTGTAGGCTGGCGATTTCGCTCCTTTTGCTGGTGTTGCTGTTGCACTGGCTGTTGCTGTTGTTGCTGCTGCTGTTTTTGCGCAGCTTGCTTGCTGGTTTGTGGTGCCGTCACGCTGCCGTCAGTAGAATTGGAACGCAGAACAGAAGAAGCGTGTTTTTTTACGACAGGCTTTGGCATCTTATTTTTGCGCTTTTTGCCAGCACCAACACACAGTTTTGGAGGCAATGAAACCTTGAGTACCTCAGTATTGGCAGAGGCAAAATACGTTTCATCCGATGTCTCGAGTAGAGCCATATCAAGGGTTGAACCATCAAACGAGGTGTCGGTGCCCACAATCCTGATATCGCTATTGGACCCAGTCATCCATCCGTCGCTCCAATTACTGCAGTTTTGGAGCAATTGAGCAGCGCTTATATTGACTGCTTTGCCGTTGATCGTACTGGGAACAGTTTGCACTGCTTGCTTACGCTCTAATACTGCCAGCAGCATTAGATACATTTGTTGGCACTAACTTTTTCGGCGTCGTATGCACTCCCGTGCTTTCGCCTGCATTGGTGTTTGTGCCAGCGGCCGAACACACCAACACATTTGCAGGGCTTTCATCCAACACTAATGGACACGCTCTCTCTCCATCCTGTTGCACACGTAGTTGCTTAGTATGAGTGTGTAAGCGAGACTTCACTGAATAAGGGTAACTTATAGCACATGCATTTCTTGCCTTTCGCGGCATAATTGTTTATGATTTATTATTTCTGCCTTGCACAACGCATATATATTAACAGAAAATTAATTAATTTGTATGCGTGTACGGCTAGAAATATCACTTGCAGGTCTTTATGCGCGCGTCAGTTCACATTTATTAATATTTTACACGATTTAAAGCGAAGCGAACAGTTCACGAACATATATTTAACAAACATTTAAACAACTAATAATTATTAATTGTGTATATGCCAGTTATCCGCCTTTAATGTTCCTGTTTTTACTTATTTGAGTATAATTTGCTTCTTCATTTTTACTTGAGTGCATCTAACTGATGCTGCCTGAATTTATTCAACTCATTACTTTTCTTACAGAAACTTATTGTGAACAAGAATGGACCTAACCATATTTCTATACATAAATAAGTTAATAAATAATATAATAATATGCTGTGTGCTAACACTTACAACAGCAGAAAATGACATTAATAATCAATATTGATTATCCAAAAAACATTTAAACATGAACTTGAGACAATTAAAATATTAGTCAAGCAAGAGTATGCCGCTGACGCTGCAAACGCCCGAGTAGCCAGAAAACGCATGTGCCGGTTGAAAAAGCTGCTGGTGTGCAGCCATCCACGCCTATCCACGCGTCGAATTTTCTGCTTATGGCTGTTTATTCATTCGGTGAGTATTTTCCTGTTGTTGTATTTTCCTGTTGTTGTATTTTCCTGTTGTGATGCGTATTTGCTTGTTTTTGTGCCAGATGATGCCTAAGTGATTGCCATATAATATCCTCGTAGGAACTTTTCAATAGAAAACTCAGAGACTGTTTTCATTGAATAATCGTCGATCGCGCCACAACGTACAATAAGTACGGAGCGCTATTAATTGGCTATATACATAGAACGTTATGTAAGTATATATTTATATGCCCATATAGCCATAAACAATGTTGAAGTATGCAACTTCCAGTGCTTGTGAAAACAAACTGCTACATTGAAAGCAGCAAGTTGTAAATTTGTGCGTGTGTTTAATTTTAGCTCAAACACAACTATGGTGTTTGAGCGTTGTGGATCAATTATAATTTCGGTGGCACAGATCTCTTTTGTGCTCACCTTCGGCAAACAAAATAGGCGTGTTAGGGGTTATTTGCAAATCATAGTCAGGTGTCTGTCAAACTTAGTGGTCTATGATTAGCATGTTATTTGTCTTATTTTATGTTATTAATGTGAATGGTGTAGTCACTTATAAGTCAAATTTCTTGTTCATTTCAGCCATCCCCGCAAGATTTTGTTGCAACAGAAGAACCAATGGATCAACTGCTGCTGGCATCTGCGAGGACGACCGAACTGTGTTGAGTTGCTGCTGATGGCGTTGCTGCTCATCCTGGAGTCTCTGTTGGAAGTTCGTCAGGTGAGTGCTAATCCCACGCGTTATTTGGCTGTACGTTAGTTTATTAATAATATTTTTGTCTTTTGTTTCTGTGCTGATGTTGTTGTTGCTGCTGCTGAGATGCTGGACGGATTTGCTGCTGCTTTTGCGCACGGGGAGTGCGTTCATGCTGCTGTTGTTGCTGGACTGGCGCTAGAAGCTGACGACTGCTATTTTATTATAATTATTATTGACTGCAGTGTAGTCTAGCTTGAGTTTTGATAATAAAAGCCTGTTCCTAGCTTGTTTAAAAGTTGAGCAACCTCTAAAGCTGGCTATATGATCGCTCTTGCAGTTCGCACATGTAGCTGTAGTGGACCTGGGTTTGGTGCAGGTAGTAGTTGCATGTTTGACTGCACACTTCATGCATTCAAACCCTTTTCGGCAGTAGATTTTGCTGTGGCAAAATCCTGACAGCGATTGCACTGAACAGGCTCCAGCTTTTTCATTTGCCGCTCGACTAGGACATCCTGGATTCCCAGTTGAGTCAGAGATAAAATCCTCTCGCTGTAGTCGTCTAGCCTTGGCTCTAGCTCAACCTCGAAGATGTTTAGTGGCTTACCCGTGAAGCGATGTTTCAGCACACTGATCCTTGCACAATAAACGTAATCCACCACTAATAGAGCACTTCGTGGTGAATTTACAAGCCGCCGAAGTTTTGTTGAGCATGTCAATGATTTCTTGCATATCATCGACATCTGGCAGAAAAATAGCTGGAATTTTGCCGCTCAACGTAACTGGCTTTTGTTGCCGCTGTTGTTGTTGCTGCTGCTGCTCCTCACCAATTCACTGCAAACTTTGCGAGATAGTGAGCTGCAGTGGCTTCACAACTGTAGGCTGGCGATTTTGCTGCTTTTGCTGGTGTTGCTGTTGCACTGACTGTTGCTGTTGATGCTGCTGCTGCTTTTGCGCAGCTTGCTTGCTGGTTTGAGGTGGAGAGTCACACACATCCTGATCTAAATCAGTGACGCACATCTTGCCACGCTGCCGACAGTAAAATTGGAACGCAGAACAGAAGAAGCGTGTTTTTTTACGACAGGCTTTGGCATCTTATTTTTGCGCTTTTTGCCAGCACCAACACACAGTTTTGGAGGCAATGAAACCTTGAGTACCTCAGTATTGGCAGAGGCAAAATACGTTTCATCCGATGTCTCGAGTAGAGCCATATCAAGGGTTGAACCATCAAACGAGGTGTCGGTGTCCACAATCCTGATATCGCTATTGGACCCAGTCATCCATCCGTCGCTCCCATTACTGAAGTTTTGGAGCAATGAGCAGCGCTTATATTGACTGCTTTGCCGTTGATCGTACTGGGAACAGTTTGCACTGCTTGCTTATGCTCTAATACTGCCAAAGCAGCATTAGATACATTTATTGGCACCAACTTTTTCGGCGTCGTCTGCAGTCCCACGCTTTCGCCTGCATTGGTGTGTGTGCCTGACACTTGTAAAACGCACTGGTTTCATATTCCACAACTTCTTTTATATCTTTATTGCACATTAAAAAAAACTAGTACCACACCGCAACAAAGACAATTGCCCGCCCAGTTCAAGCCCCACAGACCGAAGATCAGCTTACCCTGTTCCATCCTTATACTTCTCTTACGGCTCGTTGCTGTTTGGGTTTTGTGTTTCGTCGCACACGTTGTCGCTTGCCGCTGCTGCTGTTTTTCTCTTTGTTTCCATACTTGATCGTGACTAACTCGCCGGCGTTTTGCATTTTCGGCACGGGCTATCCTCTGCCGCTGAGGCCTCTGCTCCGGCTTCGGCTGTAGCCACTCTCTCTACGACCCTTCGCGGCTGCTGTTGTTGCTTTTTCTTTTGCTTCTGCTTCGGCCGTTAGTAACCAGTGCGGCTGCATTTTCAGCGCCGGCTATCCTTTGCCGCTGAAGCCTCTGCTAACGCCGCTTACGCTAAGACAGTTCGCGTCTGCTGTTGTTGCTCTTTCTTTTGCTGTTGCTTCGGCCGTTAGCAACCAGTGCTGCTCATCGCTGTCAGTGCTAAACATATCTGGTTCTGTACCCAGTTCCCCGTGTCTTAAATATAAATATTCGTGTTTTTGTCAGCTTAGTTATTATTATTGTACTCTGGGTGCCTTCGTGGCCTTAAACTAAAATACCATCATGGTTAATTAATTAAGTACAATATTTACTACAAAGATAACAATGAAATTAAGTGTTGTGTAGGAATTAAATAGCTCCTTCACAGCTTTCATCTCTCTCTCCATCCTGTTGCACACGTAGTTGCTTAGTTGAGTGCCGCTCATAGCGGGAATTGTCTTTGTTTGCGTGTGTAAGCGAGACTTCACTGAATAAGGGTCACTTATTGCACACGCATTTCTTGCCTTTCGCGGCATAACTGTTTATGATTTATTATTTCTGCCTTGCACAACGCATATATATTAACAGAAAATTAATTAATTTGTATGCGTGTACGGCTAGAAATATCACTTGCAGGTCCTTATGCGCGCGTCAGTTCATATTTATTAACATTTTACACGATGTTAAACGAGACGAACACTTCACGAACATATATTTAACAAACATTTAAACAACTAATCATATAAATTGTGTATTGCCAGTTATCCGCCTAACATTTGCCCGTTTTTACTTATTAGAGTATAATTGGCTTCTTCAATTTCAGTTGAGTGCATTAGTGAGCGATGCTCGCACAATGGGGGCCGGCATCTAACTGATGCTGCCTTAATTATTCAACTCATTACTTTTCTTACAGCAACTTATTGTGAACAAGAATGGACCTAACCTTATTTCTAAACATAAATAAGTTTATAAATAATGTAACGAACCTAAAGTTGTCACGCGGTTTTTGCTGGGCTAACTCTCGCGGTGCTGAGGGTACGTGCCAACAAATTTATATTTGTGGCGGCTGCGGCAATAATAATAATCCTGTTTCAGAGCAAGACAGCATGCGAATTCGCCGCAACTCAGGTCCGGCTGCAGCTAGTAATCTTCTTCTGTGAGGCTCTGTATGTGAATATGGCTCCTCACACTTCCCTCTTTCTCCGGAAGTGGAAGCCTTCCACTTAATTTTGCATTATTCAAATCTCGCGCGTCTGTTTTGAACCTTGGCGTCCGTTAGCAGTGTCACTGTAGCGATCAGCTGGTGGTCGCGTAACGCCATCTAGTGGTGCGTTTCGCCATAGCAGCCAGCTTTGCATCGCCCGGGGTTATTCGACACGGCCTGATCGATATTTGCGATGTGGCCTGATCGATATGGCCACACGCAACTATCCAACACTATTCGGCCATGACATACAATTTGCACTTTGCAATTGTTTTGTTGTGCTGGAAAGAAACTAAAAAGCAAGGTAAGTAACATATTTTTGCGCCCTTCGGCATTTCTACCATATCCTAAGTCTCGTTCTCTTTTCCAGGCCATGCCGTTTGCCGCTCGCGCTGGATCACACATACATTTTATGTGAGTATGCTTCCAGCAAATTTCACCCACCCCCCCCCCCCCCCCCCCTCATCAGTTTTAATCCGCCTGTTTTTTTTTAGTTCTTTTCAGTTTAAAAAAATATGCAAAAAAAAATTTTATATTTTTTTCTATATAATATTTTTTATTTATTTTTTTGTGTGTCTGGTTTTACTTGCGTGTTCTTTACTCCGGCACATAGGCCCGGATGCCTCTGGCGATATCCGCACTCGGAACCTTTGGCCGTGTGCCCAAACTATACGCGACGTGCGCCTGTCGCTACCTCCCGCTGCGGCAGCCATCTTCTCTGGTGGCCAGTCCTCTCGTGCCACCTCTCTCCACCCTGAAGCCGCCAGTGGTGCGGACGACTGCCGCTGTAGCACGGGGCGAGCCGGCCGTTCCCCATATGGACACGAAGCCTGCCGGCCGAACGCTGGGCGTGCCGCATTGGGCGCCCATGTTGGTGGCCGAGGCGGTGTTCCGGGGCGAGGCGGCGAGCCCACCTGCAGCGGTGTCGGCCACTCCCAAGGTGTCGTCTGGGTTGTAGGGCTGGTGGCCTGGTGCTTGGGGTGGTGCCTGTAGTATTCGGGGCGGTAACGGCGTTCGGGGTCGTGGTGGCGTCGCCTCTTGCGGTCGTGGCGGTGACGGCGTTCGGGGTCGTAGTGGCGGCGCCTCTCTTATAAAACCGTCGCGCGGGGGTGCCACCTCCTCGCACCACTCTACCACCGCGATCGCCTTGTGGTACCACCTACAATCCGCGTACCTCTTCTCCCTCGAGACGGTCACCGTCGGTGGTTGCGCCTCCTCGGGCTCCGGTGTCGCTTCGCCCTCCAACTCGGACGATATCGTGATTACCTCGTCCTCTGCGTCCGACACCTCCACTCCGCGTGGAAAAGGCGATGGCGGTCGTGCTGGACGCCACTCCAGGGGTTGAGTATCCGGCAGCGGCGGTGAGGTGACTCGCTCCGGGCTGGCTGAATTGAATATATGAATATGAATTCCCCCTGCAGCAATTCCTCGCCCCTTCCGACCACTGGGCCAGCGTCGATGTCCACCTCCCTGTCGCTGCTATCCCAATCCTCGCTGAAAGCACCCAATCGCGCTTTTCCTCCAACTCCTGGCGGCGGCAACGCTCACGCTCGGCTGCTTCCCGCTCCTCGGGGGATTCAAAAATAGGCGACGCCCGCAGCTCCAACACATCTGGCGACGCCTCCCGTTGCGGTTCGACCCGCGCATAGGGCTGTCCTGCCCAACGCACTCGTCGCGCCACGTTTCTGCGCTCTCTGGCGCTGGCACCCATGGCCGCTGGTGTGCGAGAGTGCGCACGTGGGTCGCGGCCGGACGCATGGGCTGCCCTCCTTCCCTCGTTGTTCCGGATGCCGTTCTCCATTTGTATTGTGAGTACTTTTGTAAATTTTTCGCAAAGTGACCGACTGCGTGGTAGTCGGCACCTTTTATACCCCTACTCCGTACGCATGTGCAGCAGTGTAGGTGCGCATGTTACGGTATCCTTCCCGCATGCGACCGCCATGTTTTGTCAGCGCTCTCTTTGCGATATCGCTAACCTTTTCCCTTAACCGTTTTCTAGCAGCGTTTGTTTCGCACACATTTTCGCAGCGTTCAGGTTCGGTTTTTGTAATGCCCTTGGTTGGGCCTTGGCTCTTATTATTTTTTTTTCTGACTTTCATTTTCCCGCCCACACATTCATTGTTGTCTGTTATTTCAATAAATATGTAATACCTTACATATTTATTTTTAACACGCTTATATAAGCTTCACTTGTATGTTTGTATGTTTGTATTTATGTATGTTTGTATGTTTGTATGTATGTTACTTCCTTTGGACTAAAAACAAGAGACTCATTCGACCGTGGACGAGATTAGAACCCACGATCGATGAGTCCGGGAGCGAAGACCCGCGCCTTAGACAGCTCGGCCATCGAACTAACTTGAGTTATGGGATATATTGACAGTAATAAGCCACTTGCTTTTAGTCCAAAGGAGAGTTAAAAAATAATCTTTTTTCAGCCCTGGACGGGATTTGAACCCTCGACCGGTAAGTCCGGGAGTGAAGACCCGCGCCTTAGACTGCTCGGCCTACGAACTAACTTGAGGTAGAGGGATATACTGACAGTAATAAGCCACTTGCTTTTAGTCCAAAGGAGAGTTAAAAATATTTTTTTCAGCCGTGGACGGGATTATTAATTATTATAATTTTCAAATAAGTTTAAAACAATAATAAATGATAAATAGTATTATTGTAAAAAAAAGCGTGGAGCGCTTTGTCCATATATTTCGTACATCGAGCGCCCAACGCCTTTTTTACAATAATACTATTTATCATTTATTATTGTTTTAAACTTATTTGAAAAATTATTTTTAACTTTTTAGTTTGAAATGCTCTAAAAGTGTGTTTTTTAGTTTTTTTAAACTATATTTATTTTTCACTTTTTAGTTCGATGTATTATATAAGCGTGCTTTTTAGTTTTTTAAACACATTGTTAACACGCTTATATTAGCTTCACTTGTATGTTTGTATGTTTGTATGTATGTAACTCTCCTTTGGACTAAAAGCCAGAGGCTTATTACTGTCAGTATATCCCTCTACCTCAAGTTCGTTCGTTGGCCGAGCGGTCTAAGGCGCGGGTCTTCGCTCCTGGACTCACCGGTCGTGGGTTCTAATCCCGTCCACGGCTGAAAAAAAAATTTTTTTTTTTACTCTCCTTTGGACTAAAAGCAAGTGGCTTATTACTGTCAGTATATCCCACTTCCTCAAGTTCGTTCGTTGGCCGAGCGGTCTAAGGCGCGAGTATTCGCTCCCGGACTCACCGACCGTGGGTTCTAATCCGTCCACGGCCGAAAAAAAAATTTTTTTTTTAATCTGCACCATGTTCATGTTCACTAGAACTTACAAATTTTTTTTTTTTCAATAATTAATAGAACTAAACATTAAAAAATAAATATTGTTTAAAAAAACTAAAAAACACGCTTATATAATACATCGAACTTAAAAGTGAAAAATAAATATAGTTTAAAAAACTAAAAAACACGCTTTTAGAGCATATCAAAATAAAAGTTAAAAATAATTTTTCAAATAAGTTTAAAACAATAATAAATGATAAATAGTATTATGCTAAACAAAAGCGTGTTATTTAGTTTTTTTAAACTTTATTTATTTAAATTAAAAACAAAATTATTTAAATAACTTAAGTATATATAAGTAAGACTATGTAAATAATTAGACTAAGGTTTATTAGAGTAAAATATTATAGTAAATTAGCAAAAATAACAAATTAACAACAAAAAAAAAATATATATATATGTATGTAATAAAATCAGCAGTAAAAGATTTGGCAGTAAAGTAGAGTTGTGTCGTTTGCGAGACTTTTTTAGCTTTACTATATTTTTCAATTGAGAATGCTCAGAAGGATGGAACCAGTTGTGAATTTTAAGCAAAAAAATTTATTGTTGCAAGCAGTTAGCAAGCAGTGGCAAGTAAGCAAGTAGTCGCGGTAAGTTTCGGTCGCAAGCCTCATACAATGCTCAGAAGGATGGAACCAGTTGTGAATTTTAAGCAAAAAAATTTTATTGTTGCAAGCAGTTAGCAAGCAGTGGCAAGTAAGCAAGTAGTCGCGGTAAGTTTCGGTCGCAAGCCTCATAAAATTGCTTTTTTAAAGTTTTAGTAAGCATCCCTAATTTTGTTGAAATGAAACAATGCCCATGTTCAGCGCGAAACGTGTAGCTTGCCAACGGTGAAAGAACTTTTAAATCGGTCCAGTAGTTTTGGAGCCAAATAGTATCATACAAAAAATCAAACTTTTCCTATTATATAATAGTATAGATATATATGTAATACCCTTCATATTATTTTTGTTATGGTTTAATAAATATGTAATACCTTACATATTATTTATATTATTTATATATATGTAATACCTTACATATTTATTTTTGTTATGGTTTAATAAATATGTAATACCTTACAAATTATTTTTATTATTTATATATATGTTATACCTTACATATTATTTTTGTTATTGTTTCAGAAATATGTAATACCTTACATATTTATTTTTATTATTTTTATATCTGTTAAATGTGCTGAGTAGGGAAAATATTTAATATGTATTAATACATATTCACCCCTTTAAAAAAAAAAAACAAATCAACTATAGATTTTGTTTTTTTTATTATAGGAGGTGATGGAGATTCAGGTGAGTAAATGAGATACGTCCTTAACAAGGTCAATTATTAACCGATCTTTTCTTTTCCAGGTGTTCATCAAAAAATAATTAATTTTTTTTCCAGGGTCTTACCTTATTTGTGTACCCCTAACTTTTTTTCTTTATTAGTGTCTCACCCGTTGTCCGATCCACCTCTGTGGGGTTTGATGTCGCCTACGTGCGCGGTCCGTTCCTTTTTTCACCAGTTTTTCCCTGTAGTTTACAGATTACAGGTAACACAAAATTTGATATTATAAAGGGTCCTGCTAAATTTAGGAGCAAGCTTCGCAGCGAAGCCTTCTGCTGCACTTGACAGGTGGCGTTGTTTCACCCACACCTTGTCTCCTACGGTGGGTTCCACTGCCGTCTCCGTAGGTTGTAATGGCTTGCTTGGTCCTGAGCGGGCCTTTTCCAAACTCCTGTGCACCAATTTAAAAGCTTCTCTCAGTTTTTTTTGGATTGTCGCTGGGTGTTTGTGTCGGCTGCCCTGTGCCGAGTGTAACGTTGTCGTACAGTGCATTTGGCAGCCTTGGTTCACGCCCTTGCGTAATAAAACGCTGCACTATAGCCCGTAGACGCAGTTACGCTGGTGTTAATGGCCAGTGACAACTCTGGCAAAAATTCAACCCAACACCACTGGTATCTTTGGTAAATTGTGCGATCATTGTTTTTACCGTGCGGTTCGCACGTTCTGTGGGATTCTCTTGCGGTGTGTATGGTGCCGTAAATTGGTGTCGTACTCCCAATTCTTCAAGAAAGCGTTTGAAGGCTTTACTCGTAAACTGTATTCCATTGTCCGTTATGAGAACTTTTGGCCCCCCAAATCGTGTCAAAATTCTGTCTCTGAAACCCTTTTGCAAAGTGGCTGTGGTTGCGCTCTTTAGCAGAACTACCTCAGTCCACTTAGAGAAACGGTCGAACATCACCAATAGCGTTGTATTGCCGTATTTTGATCTTGGCAGTAGGCCAACAAACTCAGCACACACGGTACTCAAGAGCTCTTCAGGGATTTGTGTCAACATCTTTCCTGCCGCTGCCATTTGACTTGGCTTGTATTGTTGACACGTTTCGCAGTTGTGCACATATCTGCGTACGTCCCTGTATAAGCCTGGCCAGTAGTAGCGTGTCGCTACTCTTGCTATCGTTTTCCGGCTTCCCAAATGACCGGCTGAAGCTGCGTCGTGATTCTCCCGTAATACATCTTTCTTTACCTTTGGGTACACAAGCTTCCAAGCTTCCACATCTCCGCCTCCAGCGCGATGTGGGATGTGTCTGTACAGGTGACATTTTCCTCCATGTAATTCGGATATTTCCAGGGATTTTGTGCGATTTCCTTTTTAATTTCTGAATCCATTTGCAATTTGCGTTGTCTGCTTCCATCCCTTCTGTTGCGATTTTCTTAGGCAGCATGTCTCCGGAAGTGGTTGTCTCGAAAGTGCATCGGCTACGACATTGAGGTTGTAGTTTAATATTGTTGCAGGTTAAGCTCCCAACGCGCTATTATGCCTGATGGACTTTCAATTGAGTTTAGCCACTTCAGCGCCATGTGGTCCGTTATGACCACAAATGGTAGCCTTCAGGTATGGCCGCAGCTTTCTAATTCCCCACACTATGGCTAGACACTCCTTTCAGTTGCCGAATAGTTCCGTTTGGCTCCGTTTAGTGTCCTACTGGCGTACGATATTACCCCTTTCACCTTGCTCGGAAGGTGGGTCCATATCGCACCCGGCCATAGTTACTTTGCATCCGTCTGCAAGCAAAATGTTTTGAGAAATCCGGGCATGCCAATACTGGGGACTGATTCAGCTTCTCTTTGACTGTGTCAAAAGCTACTTGCCACTCCTCTGTCCACTTCCATTTTGCGCCTTTTTTATCAATGCGTTCAGAGGTGCTACTTTCGGCGCGAAATCTGGTACGAAGCGCCTGTACCATGATGCCACGCCCCAGTTATTGTCGTAACTTCTTACGTTGCGTGGCGGCTTCAATTCTGCGATTGCAGCAACTTTCTCTGAATCTGTGTCGAAATTCCTTCCTCTGTGACTCTGTGGCCCAAATATTTCAACTCCTTTTTAAAGAAATCACATTTGTCTACGTTGATGCGCAGATTTGCTTACCGCAGCCGCCGAAATGCCTCATGAGATTTTCCATATGCTCTTCGCGCGTTTCTTCCGATGACTAGAATGTCGTCTAAATATGCCAAGCGTGTGGCATCATTTCTGGTCCAATAACGCGATCCAAAGCCCTCTTGAAAGTTTCCGGTGCCGAGTGTAACCCAATGGCATTCCTTTCTATTGATACAATCCTTTGCCTGGGACTGAAAATGCTGTCAGGGTCGGCTCGCTTTCCTCCATCGGGACTGCCAGTACCCATCTTTCAGATCGCAAGCTAGTGATGAAGTGGGCTTCACGTAGCTGGTCTAAAATGTGGTGCACTCTTGGTAATGGATACGCGTCCTTAATGGAGCGGCTGTTGAGTTGCCACGCAAAGTCGCCATTTGCCATTCTTCTTTTTCACCATCACGATTGGTGCGCTATGTGGGCTGTTTGATGGCTCTATGCAACCTTTCGCAAGGAGATCCTCTACGTGCTAGTTAATTTCCGCTTGCATTTTTGGATTCTTTGGAAAATAACGCTGCTTTATAAGCCTGTCGTCGCTCATCAAAATTTGTGTTCCGTAATCTGTGATGTGCCTTTTAGGTGTTTGAAGGCTGCAACTTCCCGCAATAGAATCATTCATTTCTTGCTCCTCGTGTAGATTTTTGCTTTCAATAGTTGGGTTTCTGACATCATGTAATGCTTCGTCTTGTTCGGTTGTATTCTGGACAACCGCTTTCGACCTTGTGCCGTTGGTGCTGGGATGCTGACCACCAATCCGCACACTGCAACACATCAGAAAATCCCAGTCCAGCACCAAATCGTCTATCACACCAGGCATACTTGGCAAAGCTATTTCCAAACTGCGCTGCCCGAGTCTTATTTCGACCGGTATTTGTTTCTGTTGTCCTGCGGTTATGTCCGTCTGCTAACTCACTTGTCTGCTGCGACGCTTCCCGGCCTCAGTGCTCAGTCTACAGCTAGCTCTTCGCTAACAAGCTGCTTGTAGCCCCTGTATCGACTTTAGCCTTATACTGACACTCACCCGATCCATTCTCCAGTGTGCGGGTTCTGCTCCTCCTTGGCCATAATCGTGTACGATTTGCACGACTCTGAGGATGGCAGCGTCCATTTTGCTGCGTATCTCGGTGTGTTTAGGCTGTTGTTGTTGGTGTTGGCTGTATTGGTGTTGGGCTGTAGCACTTTGTAGCCTCAGTTTCAGGCCTATTCTTTTCTAGCTCTTCGAATTCTTCTGCCCAGTTGCATCAGCTCTGTCAAACTCGAGAACTGGTTTGGCCGTGCGTATCCGCGCAAGTCAGGAAGGCTGTTGGTGTAAATGGTGCGCACTTCCTTCTCTGTTGAGAGTCGTAGGGTCAGAGTCTGCATCTCCACCATATAGACTTGAAAAGGCTCATCCAGAGCTTGCCGCCATCTGCGTACTTCGTCGTATAATTTTCAAAATAATCTCGAGGTAAAAGTATTCTTGAAAACTGTCGCCAAAATCCACCCATGTGGTCCAATGCCTTTTGTAAGCTATGTACCCCTTACGTGCCATTCCTTTCAGCAACTCCGGCATTGCTCTTGGAATTAAATTTAAGTTAATCCATATGTGTCTGCCGACCATTCCACTTGCTCCAAGAATTCGAGAGGCTTCGATAGTCCGTCGAATCGAAAGCTCCACTCCTCGAACTTGTTTGGCTACTTTTTGGTATTCACTTGCCCTTGCAATTGGTCTGATCTGTGTGTGGGTGTGGCTACGCTCTCCTGGCTGTTCGGTGTGCTCCAGGGCGATCGGCGAGATTCTGTAAATCTCGCGCCCTAGCCGCCGCGCTGGTGCATGGGACGCTCAGCCTTGCTACGTGCTATGCCGGCAAACTCCTTTTCCTCTCGTATTCACCTTCCTCGCGCATTAATTCGGGTTTTTTATTTCGGCGACTGTCGGCAGTATGGTTTCGCTAGTTCGCTAATGCGAATGCCGTATGGAAGATTATTTCATGTTGACTTACCAGTCCTCCGAATTGTCTTCGCATATTTTCGACAGTGCCTTCAAGCTCCAGACCGAATTCCACTCCGCATTTCACAAGTGCATCCTTTTTTATTTGTACACCCACGATCGAACCAATTGTCGATTATTATATGTATTTTATTACAAAAAACTATGTCATATTTTAGCTTGGCTAACTCTCGCGGTGCTGAGGGTACGTGCCAACAAATTTATATTTGTGGCGGCTGCGGCAATCAATAACACAATTTGGGTTTACTTTTTATACATATATTTAAACTGCACTCTCTGCTGGTTTCCGTTGGGTTTTACAATGATTATACACTTAGTGCTTTCTTAGTAGAGTTTTATGGAAATCGTACGGACCTTGTGTGGGGATTTATTTACAATACTTGGCGCTCTCGCCGCACAAAATAATCAGAGCCAATGTTACGCCGACTAACGAGGTTTTAGCTAGCCGCGCCTGAAATTCGCCAGGCTCTACTAGGACCTGCTTGTTACCACAGGATTTCGCCAATAGTTTATCCTACTCTCAGGATCTGGCTTTAGTTTCACCTGTCCTTCGTCAGGCTCCCTAGTCTGATACTGGTTTTGATTTGAGGTTGCTTGCAAATGCAACACAACACAAGGCTTGATAAATTCCGCGTATTGATTTTTAGTAAAGGTTTCTTAATCGCTAAGGATACCATTTGATGCGTCCTTATTTCGATATGAGTCCTTTTATTCTTATATTATCCCTTCGCGCTGGATTCTGGCACTCTGAATCCTTTGTTCACTTTTTATGTTGCGCACTGACTTTTCACTTTACTTCGTACTCCGCACTAACTTTTGTACTAAGTTGTACGACTTGCCGCTCTGTCAAAGGCGGCTCCTTTATACCCTTCTGCTGTCTTGCTGGACCGGGGCCTGTCAGCGCTGCCAATGTCGGCCAAGGGCAAATGTGGCGTGATCGTTCCAGTGAGTTTTACCTAGCAAGAACGGTTACTCGTTTGCTGATCACGCCTGTCGTTGGTGAGTCGGTGATCACATATCTCGTATCTCTCACACGTACCTTAGCGCTGACATCCTGTGTCAGAGCGAGACAGCATGCGAATTCAACCGCAACTCAGGTCCGGCTGCGGCTATAAATGTAATCGTCTTCTGTGAGGCGCTTTACGGTGAATATGGCTCCTCACAATAAATATAAATACTATGCTGTGTGCTAACATTTACAACAGCAGAAAATGACATTAAAAATAAATATTGACTATCCAAAAACCATTTTAAACATGAAATTAAGACCATTTAAAATAATAGTCAATATTTTTGAACAGTAGAACTTTGAATTTAAATGACTATCATTGATCTGGCAACCCTCGCATTTACTAGCTGCTGGGCAGCCCAATGCAGCTGTTATGGCATAATTAATTGTGCACATATTTGGTTCACACAGTGACCAATAAGTGACAATAATTTGTAAATATTAAGCAAATTAGTAACAAATACCACAATTTCCATTAATTTTAATAATTTTTTTTCTTTTCTTTCATTCGTTTTCGTTGGGATGACTGGTATGACTCTGACGACGACTTGACGGCTGAAGAAATTGCTTGCATGTACTGTGGACCGTAAGTAAGTAAGTACAAATCCACGCTGGACCACGACGAGGGAGATGACCAAAAGATGCTGTGGACGCCACTGGAGTTGACCGATGAGATTCCAGCGACGACGATATGGACCAGGAAGGATGTATCCAGTTGGAAAGCAACAGCTAGAAGCGCTATTGCCAATCTGATAACCAGTTTGCATCTGGGTTTGAATTGTGTTTTTTGTGTTTATTGCACGTTTTTCTCTGAAAATACAGATTTTGTTTTGCGCAGATTTCAAACTGCGGATTAGCCGGAGCAGCTGGATGTTGTTTCGTCCGCTGGCTTTTAAGCGCTCTAGTTGTTTGCGTACGCCAGTGCAAATGGCATGCAAATTTGCAAAGTATGCCGCTGACGCTGCAAAACGCCGAGTACAAGAAAACGCTTGTGCCGGGTTGAAAAGCTGCTGGTGTGCAGCCGTCCACGCCGATCCACGCGTAGAATTTGCCGCTTACCGCTGTTTTATTCATCCGGTGAGAATTTTCCTGTTGTTGTTGTATATTTGCTGTGATGCGTATATGCTTGATTTTTGTGCCGATGATGCCTAAGTGATTGCCATATAATATCCTCGTAGAAACTGTTTCAATAGAAAGCTCAGAGACTGTTTTAATGAATAATTGTCGATCGCGCCACAACGTACAATAGTACGGAGGGCTATTACTTGGTATATACATAGCACATTATGTAGTAAACAGAATTTGTTTTGCAGATTTCAAACTGCGGATTAGCCGGAGCGGCTGGATGTTGTTCGTCCGCGGATTTGAAGCCGCTCTATTTGTTGCATACGCCGTGCAAATGGCATGCAAATTTGCAAAAGTATGCCGTTGACGCTGCAAAGCGCCCGAGTACCAGAAAATGCATATGCCGGGTTGAAAAAGCTGCTTGTGCGCATCCATCCACGCCGATCCACGCGTAGAATTTGCCGCTAATCGCTGTTTATTCATCCGGTGAGTATTTTCTTGTTGCTGTATTGTCCTGTTGTGATGTGTATTTGCTTGATTTTGTGCCAGATGATGCCTAAAGCTGCCTTCACACGGTCGGTTTTTCTGTAGCTTTTTTACACCGACCAAAAAGGTTGGCATTCACATTATTCGCATCGGTTAAATCAAAAATCCCATCACTTTTTGTTGTTACACAATCTGGTCACACTTCCCTATATATATAAGTTTTGTTTTCATTACTTTTGCCAACAATTACTAAAAACATACCCAAAACACGCCTTTTTTACGTGTAACATGTTCGTGTGCACACATTTAACCGACTCAAAAAGAGCAGAATAGAACACGTTCTATTTTTCTCATTTTGAGTCGGTTTTTGACCGGAACTAAAACTTTTGTGTGTTCACACGTGAGCGCTGGCTTTAAAAAAAAAAAACGATGGAAAAGCCGATCGTGTGAAGGCAGCTTAAGTGATTGCCATATAATATCCTCGTAGGAAGTTTTCAATAGAAAACTCAGAAACTGTTTTCATTGAATAATCGTCGATCGCGCAACAACGTACAATAAGTACGGAGCGCTATTAATTGGCTATATACAAAGAACATTATGTATATATTTATGCGCATATAGCATAAACCATGTTGAAGTATGCAACTTCCAGTGCTGTTGAAAAACAAACTGCTACATTGAAAGCAGCAAGTTTGTAATTTGTGCGTGTGTTTAATTTTAGCTCAAACACAACTATGGTTTTTGAGCGTTGTGGATCATTATACTTTCGGTGGCACAGATCTCATTTGTGCTCACCTTCGGCAATCAAAATAGGCGTCATAGGGGTTATTTGCAAATCATAGTCGGTGTCTGTCAAACTAGTGGTCCATAATTAGCATGTTATTGTCTGATTTTCTGTTATTAATGCAATGGTGTAGTCATTAATAAGTCAAATTTCTTGTTCATTTCAGCCATCCCCGCAAGATTTGTTGCAACAGAAGAACCATTGAATCAACTGCTGCTGGCATCTGCGAGGATGACCGAACTGTGTGAGTTGCTGCTGATGGCGTTGCTGCTTATCCTGGAGTCTCTGTTGGAAGTTCGTCAGGTGAGTGCTAATCCCACGCGTTATTTGGCTGTACGTTGGTTTATCTATACTATTATATAAAGAGGAAAAATTTGATGGATTGGACCGATTTAAAAAGTTCTTTCAACCGTTGGCAAGCTACACGTTTCGCGCTGAACATGGGCATTGTTTCATTTTCAACAATATTAGGGATGCTTACTAAAACTTTAAAAAAGCAATTTTGTGAGGCTTGCGACCGAAACTTACCGCGACTACTTGCTTACTTGCCACTGCTTGCAACAATAAAATTTTTTTTGCTTAAAATTCACAACTGGTTCCATCCTTCTGAGCATTGTATGAAACCTTCTCAATTGAAAAATATAGTAAAGCTAAAAAAGTCTCGCAAACGACACAACTCTACTTTACTGCCAAATCTTTACAGCTGATATTATACATACATATATATATATATATTTTTTTTTTTTTGTTGTTAAATTGTTATTTTTGCTAATTTACTATAATATTTTACTCTAATAAACCTTAGTCTAATTATTACATAGTCTTACTTATATATACTTAAGTTATTTAAATAATTTTGTTTTTAATTTAAAAAAATGCCCAAAAGAACAAGAACTCAACTTTCTCGAAATAGTTCAAGGAATAGGGCATTAAGAATACGCCGAAATGTAGAATCTTCATCACAAACTGAAAATCGTCTATCAAGTCTGAGAGAATATGCGTCTCAATCGCGTGCCAAAGATTCGAGTATCGAGCGTTCGCACCGGCTTACTGAACAAAATTTAAGAAACTCTCAAGTGCACGCGCGAGAGTCAAGTACTGAGCGTTTTCAGCGGCTTGAATAGCAGATGCAAGAAATATACAAGGTCGCCATAGGGAATCACGCAATGAGCGTTCCCAACGCCTTCAAGATCAGAGAGAGCGACAACAGGTGTACAGAGCTAGGCTCGCAATCAGTTTTAGCTCATAGTAATAGATCGGATTTTAGATACGATCCACAGATTGATTATGCTCAACAGTCTTTCCGTCCAAATCGCGACATGACAAAGATCTGCCTAAGTGTTCTGCCAAAAAATGGGCCGATGAAGCTAATGGCATGTGCTGTGCTTCTGGAAAATTTATTTTCCCTAATATTGAAGAACCGCCACAGCCAATGAAAAATCTTTTGACAAACAATCATTCGCTATCTAGACATTTTTTAACAAACATCCGTAAGTACAATAGACTTTTCAAATGACTTCGTTTGGCGCCAAAGAAATAAGAGATGGAATTTTATGCCTACTTTTAAAGTAGAGGGACAGGTTTATCATCTTATTGGTAGCCTTTTACCACCACAAGGCCAAAATCCCAATGCTTGCAGATATCTTCCTTTCCGAAGCAGATCAACTATCGTTGAGGTCAACATAGCTCCAACGCTAAAAAATCGATTTAATTAACGAACTACAGACCGCACTGAACAACCACAACGTATATATACAAAGTTTTAAACAAAACTTAGAACGTACCTCCTCGGATAATTAAAGTTAATAATTCATTCTGACCGCCCGCCGCAGACAGCCCACCCGGTGGATACAATGCTCCAGCTGTAAACGAGGTAGCCGTTCTCTTGGTTGACGAAGAAAAGGCCCCAGAGATATAGTGTTGCACGGAAAGACGGCCATTAAAAAGGGTATCTGTTTTAAATCCTTACATTATTACAGGAACCTATTAGTCAATTTATTGTTGATATGATGGCAAAATTGATATCGGAAAGATTGCATTATATATGTCGTAATCAACAGAGGTTAAGGACTGAAGAATACATTCATCTGAGAGACACTTTAATTCAAGACGGAAATGTTGATCGTCATGACATAATTTCAAGGGTATTTCATTTAAAGATGAAGAAATTAATAAATTATTCAATAAAGATGAAATATTCGGCAAAGTGAAATGTTTCATGGCAAGTGTAGAGTGGCAGACGCGAGGTTTACCACACTGTCATATGCTGTTTTGGCTAGAACAAAAATCCAACCAGACGAAATTGATAGTCTGATAGTTGCGGAACTGCCCCAACCAACAAACGTCCGATACTGTATAACTGTAACTATAATATTGTGCACGGACCATGCGGAGAGCATAACTTAACAGCGCCATGTATGAATAACGGATTTGCACAAAAAATACCCCCGACGTTTGGTCAACGAAACTCAGAACGGAGAGGACGAATATCCAGTTTATCGTCGTCGTGACACCGCAAATGGAGGACAAACCGCTTCGCTAAATATCAGAGGCAGTAATTTTACTATAGATATAGTTGGAATGTCCCCTTATTCTCCACTTTTGTGCAGGACGTTTAACGCATAAATGTAGAGTATGCCACTCAGTTCAAGCCATCAAATACATTTGTAAATACATACATAAAGGATCGACCAAGCTACATTTGGCGTAAGAAACGCAAATGATGAGTACAAAACTACGTGAATGGCCGTTACATCAGTACATCGTGAAGCTGCTTGGCGAATATTCGATTTCCCGATCCACGAGCGCCATCCTACAGTCCTTACAGTTAGCTGTCCACTTAGAAAATGGGCAAGGGTGTATTTCACCCGCAGAAACGGCTGAACAAGTGGCCCGAAATCCACGAAAACACAAACATTTCACATGGGCTCTTGCTTTGCACTCGCAACGGACGTGTTTTTTTTATGCGCTTCGCTTTTTTGACTATTGTGCGTCTTATTTCTGCTATTAATTTCGCGAATTTGTGTAAACTATAGTTTTGTGACTTTGTGTTTTGTCGGTTTGCCTAAGCCCAAAGTGGACATTAAATTAACGATTTCATTTGCATTTGCTTTAAAGTGTGTTCAAGCTTAACAACAACTGCAGTCCAGCATACTGAAAATTTGCTCAACTGCTGCCGGCCTGCTTTTGGTTTGTGTTTTGTACTTTTACGCTCACATCTCTCTCCCTCTTTTTCAAGCAACTGCGTGCATTAAACCGTTTCTTGATCGTTTACTCCACCGCGCTCTTTTGTGTTGGGTGTTGGTCGCGGTCAAATTTTGTTTCCGTTGCTTGTTGCTTTCGGTGGTCGCGCTCGCGCCGTTTTGTTTGTGAAGCTGTGAAATAAGTTTTGTTTGTAGCTTTACTATTTGCACATTAGGGTGGACCTGTATCTTAATAATACAATTTTCTGCAGAGTTTTTTTTTTATTTTTATTTATTTATTTTTATATTCTTTTAATAAATTCAATAAAATGTCTGTTTGCTGCTATGCGAATTGTCAAGTCCGCGCTACTCAAAAATGGGTTTTGTCTGCTGCTGGATGTGCACAAATGTTTGCTCATGAGCAATGTGCTGGCATTAATGGCCGTATCTCAGACCTCTTGAAGGTTACTATTTAGAGTGGCCGTATGGTCATGTTTGGAGAAAAAAGACATTGCAAGCTTTATAGAAACTCGCTTGGCTTATAGGGCGTTTTCTGTCAGTTGAATAACTGTGTGACAATTCTCATCGGTCAGAGAAACCTTAGCGAGAAAAATCTCGTACAGGATTCTCCAAAGCGTAAAAAGGCCAACGTTGGGGCAGTTATCGGGCTCTGTGACGTTGGAAAATACTCCCAAACGCTCCGAACCGCAGGGTAAGTAAATAATAATACAAAATCTTCATGTCCCTTCTACTAAAGTTATCGAGAACTTAGATGATATAACAATAACTCCCATGGATATTGTCTTATCTGATCCCGATCCTTCGGTTCCTTTGGTGGTTAGTAGTGTTGATGTTAATCAACAAAAAAACTATCAAACCTAAAGAGCCAAATATTCAATTATCCGAGACTGAGTCTTCCAAACCAGCCTCAGTGGAGGATATAATTAAAAAATTTGTTGCTGTCCCACCTAAAAAACAAATATTTGTTTCAAGGCTTCCCCCTGATTTAACATCAGATGATGTCAAGGTCTATATCAAGGCCAAATCGAATGCCAACGTCACGGTGGAGAAATTCAAATTTGCTTATGATCGGAACATTTCGTCTTTTAAAATCCGTGTTTCGAATCAAGATTTTTGCACCATATGCTGCAAAGAATTTTGGCCAGAACACATAATTGTGAAAGAGTATACTGCAAGAAAAAAAAATCGGCACCCGATTGTATCTACACTTCGGGTGGTTGGTTCTAAGGTAACTCTCCCAATTACGATAGTTCAAAAAACTAACATCCTCCTTCTTACTTGGCTATCAGATGTAAGAGGTCTTTGTAGTAAACTCACTAGCTTATACCTTATAGTCTTTCTTTCCCTTTCCATGTCATTGCTTTACTGAAACGTTGTTAAGGCAAGACATTCTCAATTCCGAAATTCTATGTAGTACATATTCTATTTATAGAAAGGACCGTACTCTTCGGCGTGGGGTGGAGTGCTTATTGCTGTCAATGTTGACTTTCCTTCTGAAACAGTCGTATTAAATAGTTCTTTTGATATAGATTTTATTGCTGTAAAGCTAATATTTACGGTATTAACATTTCTATCACTTGTTCCTATATACCTCCTTCCTCGGATCTCTCCATCTATGAGACACATCTATCTGCTATTCATTCTGTCTCAGCCTTGCTTTCTGATCGCGATTTTCTTGTAGTTCTTGGTGATTTCAACATTGCTGAAGCTACTTGGATTTCTTGTCCTGGCTCTGATGCCCTGACTCCCACGGCCCCGAATGAATTTTTAATCGACTTACTTGGGATGTCATTGAGTCAATTAATGCTATCCCAAATTCTCTTAATAAAATGCTTGATCTGATTTTTGTTTTGGATTCATCATCTTCATCCGTTTCCCGTTCCCAGCCTATATCTTATCACGAAGACTTATACCATCCTGCGTTGGAGCTGTTGTTTAATTTACCTTCCCGGACGCGGTGCAATGTCAAAATGCCTTTGCGTCGAGTTCGTCAATTTCGGAAAACTGATTTTGAGGGTCTCGCCCTGCTTTTATCCCATACTGACTGGTCTTCCCTCTACGAGTCTGACGACTTGGACGTGGCAATCAGTATTTTTTACAATACCTTATATTTTTTATTTGATTTATGTGTCCCGGTTGGTAAACCAAACAGGTCTAATAAACTGTGTTGATTACTCGAGAGTTGACAATTCTCAAAAATCGAAAATCTAAACTCTACAAGAGATTTAGAAAAGCGGCTCATCGGTAGCCTATTCTGATTACTTGATTGCTCGTGCCAGTTTTTGCTATCTAAACAACCAATGTTATAAGATTACCTGACTCGGTGTAGATTACAGTTTCAGCAGGATCCAAAGCGGTTTTTTGATTTTGTTAATGCGAAGCGTAGGTCATCGGACACTCCCAACGGAGGTATTCTTTGAAGAAACGAAGGCCAATTCTAAACAGGAGATTGCAAATATTTGCCCAATTTTTTCAAACGACGTATAGTTCTCAAGTTCAATCTCAAGTTGGTTTTCCTTACCCTTATCAGGTAATGGCTCGAATCGCATCTTGGACTGAAAATCACTGAGAACTCCCTTTTAAATAATCTACATGTTTTGAAACCTATATTTTCCCCAGGACCTGACGGAGTACCAGGCTGTGTGCTTAGACACTGCGCTCATGGTCTTTTAAAAGCCGTTGCTTAAAAGTTTACTTGTCCCTGGAGTTAGGCTCCTTTCCAAAAATTTGGAAAGAGTCATTTATTATTCCTCTCCATAAAAAAGGAAACAATGTAATGTTCAAATTATAGGGGTATCTCCAAGTTGTCTGCTATTCCTAAGATGTTTTAAAAATTAATAACCTCCCATCTTCAACACCTTTGTAAATCTATTATTTCACCGTGACAGCCCGGATTTATGAAACAAAGATCTACTACGACTAACTTGTTAGAATTTACTTCGTTTGTTATCAAGGGTTTTCAGGACAAATTGCAGACTGATTTATTTATACTGATTTTAGTAAGGCTTCGACTCTGTAGATCATCTTCTCCTAATACATAAACTAGAACTCTTGGGCTTTTCAAATATTCTAGTTCTTTGGATTAAAGACTACCTAACTCTTAGAACTCAGAGGGTTTTATTCAAAGGGTCCGTTTCCAAGACGGTTCAGGTCACTTCAGGCGTTCCTCAGGGTAGTCATCTTGGTCCTTTATTATTTATTTTGTTTATAAACGATCTTCTATCGGTTATAAAGTTCTCTCGGGTTTTGATGTACGCTGATGATGTAAAGTTAGGCACGTCAGCTGCAACTCCCTAGCTGCTCAACAGCTTCAAAGAGATTTAGACAACTTCAAATGTGGTGTAAAGTAAATTTTTTAAATTTTAATTACAGTAAATGTAAATGTAAAAATGTAAGATCGAGCATCGATATCGATAATCGAAGTCAGCAGACGCTTTTATTTTGAGCTCCGTGTTTTTTCGCTTTATTTTGCCTAAAAAGTTGTTTTTAAAAAAACAGAAAGGAACATTTAGTTGTGATTTACACAGTGGCATATTATCTGATTAAAAGTTGTGCTAAATCAATACACAATTAACGAAAACATCATTTAAAACTCTGCTTGACGCGGGAAACATAAATTACAATTACAAACAATTAAAGAAACAAACAAGAATTTTGGTAGCGAATGTAAGCACAAAACACAAAGTAAAAGCTCACTCTAACAAAAACATACACACTCAGTGACTTCTTCGCAAACACATAAAAACCCATCAAACGAACTCAATGGCACCGGTACAAAAGAGACTGCGTGAAAACTCAATTGGAGAGATTAAGCAGACCAAGGCGCCAGACATGGGATCTTTTTTGCAGCTCATCGACCAGCATCTTCAGAAGCATGCTGATATGATAGCTCGAAAAATGAGTGAATCTGAAGCGCGCATACTCTCTGTGCTTCATGAGTGGCTAGACGGCATGAGTGCAGAAATGCAGAAAATGAGTGAGCGTGTTGAAAAAACTGGAGAGAGATGCGGCTGCGTTGGACTCGCTAAAGGCACAGGTGGGCTTGCTTGAGTCAAAAATGTTGACACTTGCAACAGCAGAAGTGCGAATGACCTCCGCATGCATGGGGTCCCGTTCTGTGAGGGGAGTCACTCAAAACTGTTTTCAACACCTTATGTTTTCTTTGGGATTGACACCGGCACCGAGACTTAAAGACATTTTTAGGGTCAAACAGGCAAAAAATTTAAACACAGTTGTCGACCCTGCAATAATTATTAAATTTGAAAATGCACGTGATAAGATTGCTAAGATGCGGGCAGCGGGAGAGTATCGGCGGACGGCAAAGCACTACTAAACTTGCAGTTGTTGGGATTTGACTCGTCCACGCCTTTCTACATCAACGAACAGTTGACAAGAGAGAACCACGCTGTGTTAAGTATTGTAAAATATTCTGATGTGCCTCAGTTAGGTTCTAAATTCAAACTTTTAAGATGTCTTTAACACAGATTAATTCCAGAGCGAGCAGCCATGCCATGGTTAGAGTTTTATGTAAGCAGACTAGCGGTTTAAAAATTTGCCACTTAAATGCTCAAAGCCTTGTTAAGAAGATGGATGAATTTCGTTATATCTTTGTAAATTCTAATGTTGATATTGTCTGTGTCTCTGAAACGTGGTTTGTCCCAGAATTAAGTGACTTGTCTTCCCCTTGACAGCCAAATTGAATATTTATTTCATGACCTTTATGGTGTTAATAAAGATATAAAGATGCTTCTCGGGTGTGTGTATAGGGCAAATAAGAACTTAGATTATTCAGGCATGATTAATTCAATTGAAAACGTATCGGTAAATTATACTGATGTAATTATACTTGGTGACCTAAATAGTAATATGATCCAAGAAAAAATTTATTATTAGATTTCAACGCACTGGGTCTTAACCTTGTTAACGCATCAACACCAACGCATTTTTCACGAACTATTAATACACTACTTGATGTCAGTTTTGTTAATGATATGGATAAAGTTAGTTTTATGACCAATTATCAGTACCTGAATTCTCTAAACATGATCTCAATTTTTTGTCCTATAACACACAACCTGACTATAGTAACCAGACTATTCAATATAGAGATTTTAAGAATGTAGATAGTAGTATGTTATACAGTGACTGTAGCTCGTGTCATTGGGACCGTATATACTCTCTTCCCTCGGTGGACACCCAGCTAGGCCTGCTACAAAGAAATATAGACTATCTGTACAATAAGCATGTACCGATTAGAACCATAGTTGTTAAGCCGAAGCTAAATCCATGGTTTAGTAGTAATCTTACAAGTGCAATAAAATACAGGGACATGCTTTATGAGAAATGGAAACGATACAAGACTGATCATTTGCTTCAACTATTTAAGACTGCTAGGCGTAAGGTTAATGACTTGCTTAATAGTGCTAAGCGTAGGTTTTATGGTAGTAAGTTCAATAGAATAAATTCGTCGCAAAAACTATGGAAAGAGCTGAAGAGCGAGGAATAGGAAAGGGTAAATCTGTGATGTATGACGACTTGGACGTAAATGTTCTTAATCGTAGTTTTGTCAACATTAGTGTCCGTCCAGCTACATGTAATCCGTATGTTAATTCTGTGTCGTTAAATAATTGTTCTAGTTGTTTTAATTTTGTGGGTGTGAGTCAATGTGATGTACTTAATGCAATCCTTAGAATCAAGTCAAATGCCAGTGGAAGAGATGGAATAAGTCCAAAGTTTGTAAAAATGTTACTACCATTTATTCTAGGGCACATTACACACATTTTAATAATGCTATAACCACATCCACATTCCCAGAGATGTGGAAATTGCGAAAATCACACCCATCCCTAAAAATAAAATGAATATAGACCTATAGCTATACCACAATTTTTATCCAAAGCATTTGAAAAATGTTGGCAACACAAATCTTAACATTCATGGACACAAACACTTTCTTAGTAACAACCATCGGATTTATGAAAAAGAAAAGCTGTACAACCGCGGTTTTAAAAATTGTTGAGGACATAAGAAGCCGTATGGACAATAGCGAAGTTACTTTTCTAACGCTTCTTGAATTTAGTAAAGCTTTTGACACGGTAAGCCACGAAATTTTGACAACAAAGTTAAGCAAACTTTATAACTTTTCCAATACGGCAGTAAAGCTTATGTCTTCATATTTGTACAATAGAAAACAGGCCGTCGTTGTACAACACTCCACCTCCGACCTCATAGCAACAACCCGTGGTGTTCCACAGGGATCAATTCTTGGTCCTCTTCTCTTTGCAATTTATGTTAATGATCTTCCAAATGTTTGTCTATGTGTGAAACTCATATGTACGCTGATGATGTCCAATTATATGTGAGTCGTCCTGTAAGTCAGATTAACCAGTGTGTCATGTTTTGTAATAATGATCTGTTACGTGTATGTCGATGGGCAAGTAGAAATTGTCTTTGTTTGAACCCTTCTAAGCGTAAGTGCATTGTTATATATAAGAAAAAACTAAATTTGGGCAATTTAAGTAAACTGTATATTGATAATGTAGAAATAAAGTATGTGGATAAGGCTGATAATCTAGGAATAACAGTTAATAATACACTGACATGGAAAGACCAAGTCAATAAGGCTGTGGGGAAGACTTATGGCGTTCTTCGGCAACTTGCGCTTACACAACCCTGGCTGCCGGTTAAACAAGAATAACCATCGCCAAAACCCTTGTTACCCCCATACTATTTTATGGTATAGAAATATTTGCAAATTGTGATATTGCTAGTCAGCATAAGCTTAAAGTAGCATTTAATAGTTTAGCACGTTCGTATTTTTGACTTAGACTTAAGAAACTGGACGAAGTACAAGACTTTAATTCTGCTTCAGCAAATAATATACACAAGAACGCCTGATTATTTATATGACAAATTACGCTTTGCGGTATCATTAAGGACCTGTAATGTTGTATGTCCAAGAACTAAGCTTGCGTCCTCCGACAGGCAATTCTTTGAATGGGCTGCCCGACTTTGGAATCAGTTGCCATTTGAAATTAAGACCGTAAGAAGCACATCAGATTTTCGATCTAAGCTAAAATCATACTTACACCAACATATTTGATGATACATAATAATAATAACAACATTAATTAAGGTTTATAATAGTAATACCTATAGTCAATACGATTAAGATTCTGATTGCAAATTTTCTAATTAATAATTAGATATCTTGTAATCTTAAACAGAAATTTTAAATGTGGCTAGTGCATTAATTTATAAGTACTTCTACTTGTAGCACTAGGATTAATAAGCAATAAATCAATCAAACATAAAGTAATGTCATTTTTTAGATGTTTGCCCTTTTTTAATATTTATTTTCTTGACAACAAACCACTAGACAGAATTGAATGGGTTGACGATTTGGGCATCGTTATGGACCCAAAGCTTAAGTTTGACAAGCATATTTCTTCAATTTCTAATCGAGCATCTGGTGTCTTGGGCTTCATTAGGCGCTGGTCGAAGGAGTTCAACGATCCCTACTTAACAAAAACTCTGTATACTTCTCTTGTACGACCGATTCTGGAATATGGATCTTGTATATTGTTTCCCCAAATACGAAATTCATCAGAATAAAATAGAATCGGTACAAAAACAATTTCTGCTCTTCGCACTTAGAGGTCTTAACTGGGACACTAACAATAATTTGCCATCTTATCGTAGTAGACTTTACTCATAGATCTTCCTTCTCTTAATGATCGTAGAGTAATGCTAGCATTTTCCTTTTTTCACAAATTAATTATGGTGAAACTGATTATTCTGAATTAATTAACTAAATTAACTTGTCTGTTCCTATTAGATATACTAGAAATTTTGTACCTATAGCTCTTCAAACTTGTAATTCTAATCATGCTCTTCATAACCCTTTTCGTATTCTGTGTTCTATTTATAACGATCTTTTCCACTTAATACACAGTGCCACTCCTACTTGCTCTATAAAAAAGTTAGTTTTGTGCCATTTGTCTGCATGTTCGCGATCATCGTAACCGCACGTTAAGCGGAGCGCCCCCCGGTCGGATGGGCGGGAGGTGGGTCGCTTTGTGCGTGGGTCCGCGCGTTAACAAGCCGGTGCTTTGTATCGTTGGGCCACTTGACTGTACTGTTCGTTAGTACATCTACGTCCAATAATAAAAAAAAAAGCGTGGTGAGAACGTAGTTGGCCATCCAGGAATAAAAAAGATGCTGCTTTAGGAAGAGTCTATGGTGTTCATCCTTCTCAATCTGAGTGTTTTTATCTTAGGATGTTGCTGCATCACGTACGCGGTCCAACTTCATTCCAGCACTTGAAAACTGTGGGCGGAGTTCTCAAAGAGACCCATCAAGCTGCTTACCGTGCTAGAGGTTTGCTAGAAAACGATGACCATTGGGAAAATACTCTAAGAGAAGCATCGCTTTTGCAATGTCCAATACAACTAAGAGAGTTGTTTGTGGTCATACTTTTATTTTCTCAGCCATCGGAGCCATTCAAATTGTTGGACAGTTTCAAAGATGATTTTTGTGAAGATGTTAGACACAGAATCAGACAGGAATATCAGACTTCGCGTTACCATACAATGAGAATATTTATAACGAAGGTTTGATAAAAATAGAAAATAGATTGTTGCAATTAAATGACAAAAGTCTAAGCGATTTTGGATTACCTTCTTCAGTTCGTCCAGCAAACAATGTTGAAGATACATTGGCACATCACTACGATACAAATGATTTGACCGCTTTCGCCACTGAAAACCTACCAAATTAGTCCCAGATCAAAGACAAGCTTTTGAGACTATAGTCGACAGCGTGAATAATGCCAAACGAAAATATTTATCTTGGATGCGCCAGGCGGAACAGGACAGACGTTTTTTGCTAATTTGATACTTGCTAAGGTCAGAGAATCAGGGAAGATAGCAATAGCAGTTGCTTCCTCCGGAGTTGCTGCAACTCTCTAGAGAGGTGGCAAAACTGCTCATTCTACTTTTAAACTTCCGCTATCTGTAAATCTTGAGCAACAATCTATATGTTCTTTCCGGAAAAATGGGCCTCTAGGTAAATTACTACAAGACACCTCATTAGTTATGTGGGACGAATGCACGATGAGCCATAGAGCACATATAGAGGCCGTGAACAAAACCTTTAAAGACCTCTGGAACTCCTCTGCAGTCATGGGCGGGATAACTTTGTATTTGCTGGAGATTTCCGACAGACTCTCCCCGTTATAAACAGAGGTACGCGAGCAGATATCATCAAAGCATGCTTGAAATCGTCTCCCTTATGGACTTCGATTGAAACATTAAAATTAGGGACGAATATGAGAGCTTATCTTCATGGAAGTGACAATGATTTCCCACAACAGCTGCTTAAACTTGGGGAAGGAATTTTCCCTGCTCCAAATTTAAGCGGATATAGTGACATTATTCTGGATTAGTCTCTAGGCCAAATACTCCATAATTTGGAAAATTTAATAGATGAAGTATACCCTGATATCGAGAATTTGCACGAAAAGGACTTTCATTGGTTGTGCTCTTGGGCAATAGTGTCACCAAAGAAAGATGCTGTCAACGAAATAAACTTTATTATTGTTCAAAAAGTCTGCGGTCAGATAAAAAATACAAGTCGATAGACACTGTAACTAATATTGAAGATACAGTTCATTATTCACAAGAATTTTTGAATTCCTTGAACCCTTCTGGATTACCACCACACGAATTGACGTTAAAATTGGAATTCCAATAATGCTGTTGAGAAATTTAAGCCCTCCAAGCATGTGCAATGGGACGAGGTTGCTCATTAAGGAGTTAAAGGAAAATTTAATTGTATCGACTATTATGACCGGTCCAGCAGCTGGTCAACTAGCTCATATACCGAGGATACCGATGATCCCAACTGATTTGCCAATCCCATTTAAACGCCTTAAATTTCCGGTTAAGACATCTTTCGCATTAACAATTAACAAGTCCCAAGATCAAACCTTCGAATTAGTTGGGATGATCTGCGAAAGCAATGTTTACTCATGGTCAATTATACGTTGGTCTATCGCGGGTTGGAGCCCTTGAAAATCAATTTATTTTGCTGCCACAAAATAAAACCACATCAAATATTGTTTACAGGGAGGCTCTTACTCAATAAATGAAATGGCTTTTGTTTTGCGGTTATGACCTTTTGACAATTAGTATAAGTATAAATAAAAAATATGGAAAAATGACAAAAAATAAAAATAAAGTGAAAAATAATAATAATAATAATTATTATTATATTATTATGCCCGTGTGAAGCCGGGATGGGTTGCTAGTTAATAATATTTTTGTCTTTTTGTTTCATGTCATTTCGCTGCTGCTGCTGCTGTTGTTGTTGCTGCTGCTGAGATGCTGGACGGATTTGCTGCTGCTTTTGCGCACGGGGAGTACGTTCATGCTGCTGTTGTTGCTGGACTGGCGCTTGAAGCTGAAGACAGCTATTTTTATTATAATTATTATTGACTGCAGTGTAGTCTAGCTTGAGTTTTGATAATAAAAGCCAGTTCCTAGCTTGTTTAAATCGCCCTTGCAGTTCGCACATGTAGCTGTAGTGGACCTGGGTTTGGTGCAGGTAGTAGTGGCATGTTTGCCTGCACATTTCATGCAGACAAACCCTTTTCGGCAGTAGTTTTTGCTGTGGCCAAATTCCTGGCAGCGATTGCACTGAACAGGCTCCAGCTTCCTCATTTGCCGCTCGACTAGGACATCCTGGATTCCCAGTTGAGTCAGAGATAAAATCCTCTCGTTGTAGCCGTCTAGCCTTGGCTCTAGCTCAACCTCGAAGATGTTTCCAGATCCTTGCACAATATACGTAAACCACCACTAATGAAGCACTTGATGGTGAATTTAGTAGCTGCCGAAGTTTTGTTGAGCATGTCAATGATTTTTTTGGATATCATCGACATCTGGCAGAAAAATAGCTGAATTTTGCCGCTCAACGTAACTGGCTTTTGTTGCTGCTGTTGTTGTTGCTGCTGCTGCTCCTCACCAATTTGCAGCAAACTTTGCGAAATAGTGAGCTGCAGTGGCTCCACATCTGTAGGCTGGCGATTTTGCTGCTTTTGCTGGTGTTGCTGTTGCACTGGCTGTTGCTGTTGTTGCTGCTGCTGCTTTTGCGCAGCTTGCTCTCTGGTTTGTGGTGGAGAGTCACACACATCCTGATCTAATTCACTGACGCACATCTTGCCCACGCTGCTGTAAGTAAAATTGGAACGCAGAACAGAAGAAGCGTGTTTTTTTTACGACACGCTTTGGCATCTTTGTTTTGCGCTTTTTGCCATTACTCCGTCGCTCCCATTACTGCAGTTTTGGAGCAATTGAGCAGCGCTTATATTGACTGCTTTGCCGTTGATCGTACTGGGAACAGTTTGCACTGCTTGCTTATGCTCTAATACTGCCAAAGCAGCATAGATACATTTATTGGCACCAACTTTTTCGGTGTGTGTGCCAGACACTTGTAAAACGCACTGGTTTTCATATTCCACAACTTCTTTTATATCTTTATTCCACATTAAAAAAAACCTAGTACCACACCGTAACAAAGACAATTGCCCGCCCAGTTAAAACCCCGCAGACCGAAGGTCAGCTTACCCCTGTTCCATCCTTATTCTCCTCTTACGGCTCGTTGCTGTTTGGGTTTTGTGTTTCGTCGCACACGTTGTCGCTTGCCGCTGCTGCTGTTTTTCTCTTTGTTTCCACACTTGATATTTCGCACTTGCGTTTCTGAGCGCGGCCCGATCGTGACTAACTCGCCGGCGTTTTGCATTTTCGGCACGGGCTATCCTCTGCCGCTGAGGCCTCTGCTCCGGCTTCGGCTGTAGCCGCTCTCTCTACGACCCTTCGCGGCTGCTGTTGTGTGTGATGTTTTCTGCTGCTGCTTCGGCTGTAGCCGCTCTCGCTACGACCCTTCGCGGCTGCTGTTGTTGCTCTTTCTTTTGCTGTTGCTTCGGCCGTTTGTAACTAGTGCGGCTGCATTTTCAGCGCCGGCTATCCTTTGCCGCTGGAGCCTCTGCTAACGCCGCTTACGCTAAGACACTTCGCGGCTGCTGTTGTTGCTCTTTCTTTTGCTGTTACTTCGGCCATTAGCAACCAGTGCTGCTCATCGTTGTCAGTGCTGAACATATCTGGTTCTGTACCCAGTTCCCCGTGTCTTAAATATAAATATTCGTGTTTTTGTCAGCTTACATATTATGATTGTACCATGGGTGCCATCGTGGCCTTAAACTAAATACCTTCATGGTTAATTAATTAAGTACAAATATTAACTACAAAGATAACAATGAAATTAAGTAGTGTGGAGGAATTAAATAGCTCCTTCGCAGCTTTCATCTCTCTTTCCATCCTGTTGCACACGTAGTTGCCTAGTATGAGTGCCGCTCATAGCGGGAATTGTCTTTGTTTGCGTGTGTAAGCGAGACTTCACTGAATAAGGTCTCTTATTGCACATGCATTTCTTGCCTTTCGCGGCATAATTGTTTATGATTTATTATTTCTGCCTTGCACAACGCATATATATTAACAAAAAATTAATTAATTTGTATGCGTGTACGGCTAGAAATAGCACTTGCAGGTCTTTCTGCGCGCGTCAGTTCACATTTATTAACATTTTACACGATGTTAAATGAAAAAACGAACACTTCACGAACATGTATTAAACTAACATTTAAACAACTAATCATTATTAATTGTGTATTTGCCAGTTATCCGCCTAACATTTGCCCGTTTTTACTTATTAGAATATAATTGGCTTCTAAATTTCAGTTGAGTGCATTAGTGAGCGACGCTCGCACAATGGGGGCCGGCATCTAACTGATGCTGCCTTAATTTATTCAACTCATTACTTTTCTTTCAGCAACTTATTGTGAACAAGAATGGACCTAACCTTATTTCTAAACATAAATAAGTTAATAAATAAATATAAATAATATGCTGTGTGCTAACATTTACAACAGCAGAAAATGACATTAAAAATAAATATTGACTATCCAAAAAACATTTAAACATGAAATTGAGACAATTTAAAATAATAGTCAATAGTTTTGGACAGTAGAAATTTGAATTTAAATGACTATCATTGATCTGGCAACCTCGCATTTACTAGCTTCTGGCAGCCCAAAGCAGCTGTTATGGCATAATTATTGTGCACATATTTGGTCACACAGTGACAAATAAGTGACAATAATTTTTAAATATTAAGCAAATTAGTAATAAAGTAAAATACAGCAATTTACATTAATTTTAATCATTTTTTTTTTCAGGTGCTGGGATGACTTGGATGACTCTGCCACTGACGCTGAAGAAATTGCTGCATGCAATTCGGACCGCACGACGCCGATGCCTGGTAAGTACAAAACCACGCTAGCACGACGCCGCTAGAGTTGACCGATGGGATTCCAGCGACGACGATATGGACCAGTAAGGATGCATCCAGTTAGAAAGCAACAGCTAGAAGGGCTATTGCAATCTGATAACCAGTTTGCATCCAGGTTTGAATTGTGTTGTTTGTGTTTGTTGCACGTTTTTTTTCTGAAAATAAACAGAATTTTGTTTGCAGATTTCAAACTGTGGATTAGCCTGAGCGGCTGGATGTTGATTCGTCCGCTGGATTTGTAGCCGCTCTATTTGTTTGCAAACGCCAGTGCAAATGGCATGCAAGTTTGCAAAAGTATGCCGTTGACGCTGCAAACGCCCGAGTAGCCAGAAAACGCATGTGCCGTGTTGAAAAAGCTACCGGTGTGCAGCCATCTACGCCGATCCACGCGTAGAATTTGCCTTGATGCGTATTTGCTTGTTCTTGTGCCAGATGATGCCTAAATGATTGCCATATAATATCCTCGTAGAAACTTTTCAATAGAAAACTCAACCACAACGTACAATAAGTATGGAGCGCTATTAATTGGCTATATACATAGAACATTATGCATATACTTATATGCCCATATAGGCATTAACAATGTAGCATTCAACTTTCAGTGCTTGTGAAAACAATCTGCTACATTGAAAGCAGCAAGTTTGTAAATTTGTGCGTGCGTTTATTTTAGCTCAAACACAACTATGGTGTTGGAGTGTTGTGGATCAATTATAATTTCGGTGGCACAGATCTCTTTTGTGCTCACCTTCGGCAATCAAAATAGGTGTCACAGGGGTTATTTGCAAATCTTATTCAGGTGTCTGTCAAACTTATTGGTCCATAATTAGCATGTTATTTGTCTGATTTTCTGTTATTAATGTCAATAGTGTAGTCATTAATATGTCAAATTTCTTGTTCATTTCAGCCATCCCTGCAATTTTTTGTTGCAACAGAAGAACCATTGAATCAACTGCTGCTGGCATCTGCGAGGACGACCGAACTGTGTGGAGTTGCTGCTGATGGCGCTGCTGCTCATCCTGGAGTCCCTGTTGGAAGTTCGTCAGGTGAGTTTCGGCAGGATTACGCGCTTGTTTGGGTGTGCTAATCCCACGCGTTATTTGGCTGTACGTTGGTTTATTAATAATATTTTGTCTTTTTGTTTCATGTAATTTCGCTGCTGCTGCTGCTGTTGTTGTTGCTGCTGCTGAGATGCTGGACGGATTTGCTACTGCTTTTGCGCACGGGGACTGCGTTCATGCTGCTGTTGTTGCTGGACTGGCGCTATTTTTATTATAATTATTATTGACTGCAGTGTAGTCTAGCTTGAGTTTTGAGAATAAAAGCCTTTTTCTAGCTTGTTTAACAGTTGAGCAACCTCTATTACTGGCTATGTGCTTGCCCTTGCAGTTCGCACATGTAGCTGTAGTGGACCTGGGTTTGGTGCAGGTAGTAGTGGCATGTTTGACTGCACACTTCATGGAGAAAAACCCTTTTCGGCAGAAGTTTTTGCTATGGCCGAAGTTCTGACAGCGATGGCACTGAACAGGCTACAGCTTCCTCATTTGCCGCTCGACTAGGACATCCAGGATTCCCAGTTGAGTCAGAGATAAAATCCTCTCGTTGTAGCCGTCTAGCCTTGGCTCTAGCTCAACCTCGAAGATGTTTAGTGGCTTACCCGTGAAGCGATGTTTCAGCACACTGATGTAGCGGGCACTAAAGCCCAGTTGGTCCAGCTGTGTCTTGATCCAGATGACAATACGATACCCTCGCACTGCACGCCGTTGATGGGTATGGAGTTGAATGTCCCCGTTGTCCAGAGACGCAATGATAGTTTTATATGCATCCAGATCCTTGCACAATATACGTAATCCACCACTAATGAAGCACTTGATGGTGAATTTAGTAGCTGCCGAAGTTTTGTTGAGCATGTGAATGATTTTTTTGGATATCATCGACATCTGGCAGAAAAAAAGCTAGAATTTTGCCGCTCAACGTAACTGGCGTTTGTTGCTGCTGTTGTTGTTGCTGCTGCTGCTCCTCACCAATTTGCTGCAAACTTTGCGAAATAGTGAGCTGCAATGGCTCCACAACTGTAGGCTGGCGATTTTGCTGCTTTTGCTGGTGTTGCTGTTGCACTGGCTGTTGTTGCTGCTGCTGCTTTTGTGCAGCTTGCTTGCTGGTTCGTGGTGGAGAGTAACACACATCCTGATCTAAATCACTGACGCACATCTTGCCCACGCTGCCGTCAGTAGAATTGGAACGCAAAACAGAAGAAGTGTGTTTTTTTACGACACGCTTTGGCATCTTTGTTTTGCGCTTTTTGCCAGCACCAACACACAGTTTTGGAGCCAATGAAACCTTGAGTACCTCAGTATTGGCAGAGGCAAAATACGTTTCATACGATGTCTCGAGTTGAGCCATATCAAGGGTTGAACCATCAAACGAGGTGTCGGTGTCCACAATCCTGATATCGCTATTGGACCCAGTCATCCATCCGTCGCTCCCATTACTGAAGTTTTGGAGCAATTGAGCAGCGCTTATATTGACTGCTTTGCCGTTGATCGTACTGGGAACAGTTTGCACTGCTTGCTTATGCTCTAATACTGCCAAAGCAGCATTAGATACATTTGTTGGCACTAACTTTTTCGGCGTCGTATGCACTCCCGCGCTTTCGCCTGCATTGGTGTGTGTGCCAGCGGCCGAACACACCAACACATTTGCAGGGCTTTCATCCAACACTAACGCACACGCTCTCTTTCCATCCTGTTGCACACGTAGTTGCTTAGTATGAGTGCCGCTCATAGCGGGAATTGTCTTTGTATGCGTGTGTAAGCGAGACTTCACTGAATAAGGGTAACTTATTGCACATGCATTTCTTGCCTTTCGCGGCATAATTGTTTATGATTTATTATTTCTGCCTTGCACAACGCATATACGTTAACAGAAAATTAATTAATTTGTACACTTCACGAACATTTATTTAACAAACATTTGAACAACTAATCATTATTAATTGTGTTTTTGCCAGTTATCCGCCTAACGTTTGCCCGTTTTTACTTATAAGAGTATAATTTGCTTCTTCGTTTTCAGTTTAGTGCATTAGGGAGCGATGCTCGCACAATGGGGGCCGGCATCTAACTGATGCTGCCTTAATTTATTCAACTCATTACTTGTCTTTCAGCAACTTATTGTGAACAAGATGGACCCAACCTTATTTCTAAACATAAATAAGTTAATAAATAAATATAAATAATATGCTGTGTGCTAACATTTACAACAGCAGAAAATGACATTAAAATAAATATTGACTATCCAAAAAACATTTAAACATGAAATTGAGACAATTTAAAATAATAGTCAATAGTTTTGGACAGTAGAAATTTGAATTTAAATGACTATCATTGATCTGGCAGCCTCGCAATTACAAGCTGCTGGCAGCCCAAAGCAGCTGTTATGGCATAATTATTGTGCACATATTTGGTCACACAGTGACAATAATTTGTCAATATTAAGCAAATTAGTAATAAAGTAAAATACAGCAATTTACATTAATTTTAATCATTTTTTTTTTTTCAGGTGCTGGGATGACTTGTATGACTCTGCCACTGACGCTGAAGAAATTGCTGCATGCAATTCGGACCGCACGACGCCGATGCCTGGTAAGTACAAAACCACGCTAGCACGACGCCGCTAGAGTTGACCGATGGGATTCCAGCGACGACGATATGGACCAGTAAGGATGCATCCAGTTAGAAAGCAACAGCTAGAAGGGCTATTGCAATCTGATAACCAGTTTGCATCCAGGTTTGAATTGTGTTGTTTGTGTTTGTTGCACGTTTTTTTCTGAAAATAAACAGAATTTTGTTTTGCAGATTTCAAACTGTGGATTAGCCGGAGCGGCTGGATGTTGATTCGTCCGCTGGATTTGTAGCCGCTCTATTTGTTTGCAAACGCCAGTGCAAATGGCATGCAAGTTTGCAAAAGTATGCCGTTGACGCTGCAAACGCCCGAGTAGCCAGAAAACGCATGTGCCGTGTTGAAAAAGCTACCGGTGTGCAGCCATCTACGCCGATCCACGCGTAGAATTTGCCTTGATGCGTATTTGCTTGTTCTTGTGCCAGATGATGCCTAAATGATTGCCATATAATATCCTCGTAGAAACTTTTCAATAGAAAACTCAACCACAACGTACAATAAGTATGGAGCGCTATTAATTGGCTATATACATAGAACATAGAACATTATGCATATATTTATATGCCCATATAGGCATTAACAATGTAGCATGCAACTTTCAGTGCTTGTGAAAACAATCTGCTACATTGAAAGCAGCAAGTTTGTAAATTTGTGCGTGCGTTTAATTTTAGCTCAAACACAACTATGGTGTTGGAGTGTTGTGGATCAATTATAATTTCGGTGGCACAGATCTCTTTTGTGCTCACCTTCGGCAATCAAAATAGGTGTCATAGGGGTTATTTGCAAATCTTATTCAGGTGTCTGTCAAACTTATTGGTCCATAATTAGCATGTTATTTGTCTTATTTTCTGCTATTAATGTCAGAGTGTAGTCATTAATATGTCAAATTTCTTGTTCATTTCAGCCATCCCCGCAATTTTTTGTTGCAACAGAAGAACCATTGAATCAACTGCTGCTGGCATCTGCGAGGACGACCGAACTGTGTGGAGTTGCTGCTGATGGCGTTGCTGCTCATCCTGGAGTCTCTGTTGGAAGTTCGTCAGCTGAGTGCTAATCCCACGCGTTATTTGGCTGTACGTTGGTTTATTAATAATATTTTTGTCTTTTTGTTTCATGTTATTTCGCTGCTGCTGCTGCTGTTGTTGTTGCTGCTGCTGAGATGCTGGACGGATTTGCTGCTGCTTTTGCGCACGGGGAGTGCGTTCATGCTGCTGTTGTTGCTGGACTGGCGCTTGAAGCTGACGACTGCTATTTTTATTATAATTATTATTGACTGCAGTGTAGTCTAGCTTGAGTTTTGATAATAATGGCCTGTTCCTAGCTTGTTGAAAAGTTCAGCAACCTCTATAACTGGCTATGTGCTCGCCCTTGCAGTTCGCTCATGTAGCTGTAGTGGACCTGGGTTTGGTGCAGGTAGTAGTGGCATGTTTGCCTGCACACTTCATGCAGACAAACCCTTTTCGGCAGTAGTTTTGCTGTGGTCAAATTCCTGACAGCGATGGCACTGAACAGGCTCCAGCTACCTCATTTGCCGCTCGACTAGGACATCCTGGATTCCCAGTTGAGTCAGAGATAAAATCCTCTCGTTGTAGCCGTCTAGCCTTGGCTCTAGCTCAACCTCGAAGATGTTTAGTGGCTTACCCGTGAAGCGATGTTTCAGCACACTGATGTAGCGGGCACTAAAGCCCAGTTGGTCCAGCTGTGTCTTGATCCAGTCGCTTGTAGTGGAGTAGTGCAGATTTCGAATGACAATACGATACCCTCGCACTGCACGCAGTTGATGGGTATGGAGTTAAATGTCCCCGTTGATCATTGCACAATATAAGTAATCCACCACTAATGGAGCACTTGATGGTGAATTTACAAGCCGCCGAAGTTTTGTTGAGCATGTCAATGATTATTTGCATATCAGTGACATCTGCCAGAAAAATAGCTGGAACTTTGCCGCTCAACGTAACTGGCTTTTGTTGCTGCTGTTGTTGTTGCTGCTGCTGATCCTCACCAATTTGCTGCAAACTTTGCGAGTTTGTGAGCTGCAGTGACTGCACAACTGTAGACTGGCGATTTTGCTGCTTTGCTGGTGTTGCTATTGCACTGGCTGTTGCTGTTGTTGCTGCTGCTGTTTTTGCGCAGCTTGCTTGCTGGTTTGTTGTGGAGAGTCACACACATCCTGATCTAAATCACTGACGCACATCTTGCCCACGCTGCCGTCAGTAGGATTGGAACGCAGAACAGAAGAAGCGTGTTGTTTTACGACACGCCTTGGCATCTTTGTTTTACGCTTTTTGCCAGCACCAACACACAGTTTTGGAGGCAATGAAACCTTGAGTACCTCAGTATTGGCAGAGGCAAAATACGTTTCATACGATGTCTCGAGTTGAGCCATATCAAGGGTTGAAACATCAAACGAGGTGTCGGTGTCCACAATCCTGATATCGCTATTGGACCCAGTCATCCATCCGTCGCTCCCATTACTGAAGTTTTGGAGCAATTGAGCAGCGCTTATATTGACTGCTTTGCCGTTGATCGTACTGGGAACAGTTTGCACTGCTTGCTTATGCTCTAATACTGCCAACTTTTTCGGCGTCGTATGCACTCCCGCGCTTTCGCCTGCATTGGTGTGTGTGCCAGCGGCCGAACACACCAACACATTTGCAGGGCTTTCATCCAACACTAACGCACACGCTCTCTTTCCATCCTGTTGCACACGTAGTTGCTTAGTATGAGTGCCGCTCATAGCGGGAATTGTCTTTGTATGCGTGTGTAAGCGAGACTTCACTGAATAAGGGTAACTTATTGCACATGCATTTCTTGCCTTTCGCGGCATAATTGTTTATGATTTATTATTTCTGCCTTGCACAACGCATTTATATTAATAGAAAATTAATTAATTTGTATGCGTGTACGGCTAGAAATATCACTTGCAGGTCTTTATGCGCGCGTCAGTTCATATTTATTAACATTTTACAAGATGTTTAACGAAACGAACACTTCACGAACATTTATTGAACAAACATTTGAACAACTAATCATTATTAATTGTGTTTTTGCCAGTTATACGCCTAACGTTTGCCCGTTTTTACTTATTAGAGTATAATTTGCTTCTTCATTTTCAGTTGAGTGCTTTAGTGAGCGATGCTCGCACAATGGGGGCCGGCATCTAACTGATGCTGCCTTAATTTATTCAACTCATTATTTTTCTTACAGCAACTTATTGTGAACAAGAATGGACCCAACCTTATTTCTAAACATAAATAAGTTAATAAATAAATATAAATAATATGCTGTGTGCTAACATTTACAACAGCGGAAAATGACATTAAAAATAAATATTGACTATCCAAAAAACATTTAAACATGAAATTGAGACAATTTAAAATAATAGTCAATAGTTTTGGACCAGTAGAAATTTGAATTTAAATGACCATCATTGATCTGGCAGCCTCGCAATTACAAGCTGCTGGCAGCCCAAAGCAGCTGTTATGGCATAATTATTGTGCACATATTTGGTCACACAGTGACAAATAAGTGACAATAATTTGTAAATATTAAGCAAAATAGTAATAAAGTAAAATTCAACAAGTTACATTAATTTTAATCATTTCTTTTCAGGTGCTGGAATGACTGGTATGTCTCTGCCACTGACGCTGAAGAAATTGCTGCATGTAAGTACAAAACCACGCTGGACCACGACGACGGAGATGACCAAAAGATAATGTGGACGCCGCTAGAGTTGACCGATGGGAGTCCAGCGACGACGATATGGACCAGGAAGGATGTATCCAGTTGGAAAGCAACAGCTAGAAGCGCTATTGCAATCTGATAACCAGTTTGCATCTGGGTTTGAATTGTGTTGTTTTGTGTTTGTTGCACGTTTTTTCTGAAAATATATAAACAGAATTTTGTTTTGCAGATTTCAAACTGCGGATTAGCCGGAGCGGCTGGATGTTGTTTCGTCCGCTGGATTTTAAGCCGCTCTAGTTGTTTGCATACGCCAGTGCAAATTGCATGCAAATTTGCAAAAGTATGCCGCTGACGCTGCAAACGCCCGAGTAGCCAGAAAACGCATTCGCAGGGTTGAAAAAGCTGCTGGTGTGCAGCCATCCATGCCGATCGACGTGTAGAATTTGCCGCTTATCGCTGTTTATTCATCCGGTGAGTATTTTCCTGTTGTTGTTGCATATATTTGCCGTGATGCGTATATGCTTGTTCTTGTGCCAGATGATGCCTAAGTGATTGCCATATAATATCCTCGTAGGAAGTTTTCAATAGAAAACTCAGAGACTGTTTTTCATTGAACAATCGTCGATCGCGCTTCAACGTACAATAAGTACGGAGCGCTATTAATTGGCTATATACATAGAACATTATGTATATATTTATATGTCCATATAGGCATAAACAATGTTGAAGTATGCAAGTTCCAGTGCTTGTGAAAACAAACTGCTACATTGAAAGCAGCAAGTTTGTAAATTTGTGCGTGTGTTTAATTTTAGCTCAACACAACTATGGTGTTTGAGCGTTGTGGATCAATTATAATTTCGGTGGCGCTGATCTCTTTTGTGCTCACCTTCGGCAATCAAAATAGGCGTCATAGGGGTTATTTGCAAATCTTAGTCAGGTGTCTGTCAAACTTAGTGGTCCATAATTAGCATGTTATTTGTCTTATTTTCTGTTATTAATGTCAATAAAGTAGTCAATAATATGTCAAATTTCTTGATAATTTCAGTCATCCCCGCAAGATTTTGTTGCAACAGAAGAACCATTGGATCAACTGCTGCTGGCATCTGCGAGGACGACCGAACTGTGTGGAGTTGCTGCTGATGGCGTTGCTGCTCATCCTGGAGTCTCTGTTGGAAGTTCGTCAGGTGAGTTTCGGCTGGATTACGCGCTTGTTTGGGTGTGCTAATCCCACGCGTTATTTGGCTGTACGTTGGTTTATTAATAATAGTTTTGTCTCTTTGTTTCATGTCATTTCGCTGCAGCTGCTGAGGTGCTGGACGGATTTGCTGCTGCTTTTGCGCACGGGGACTGCGTTCATGCTGCTGTTGTTGCTGGACTGGCGCTCGAAGCTGACGACTGCTATTTTTATTATAATTATTATTGACTGCAGTGTAGTCTAGCTTGAGTTTTGAGAATAAAAGCCTTTTTCTAGCTTGTTTAAAAGTTGAGCAACCTCTATAACTGGCTATGTGCTCGCAGTTCGCACATGTAGCTGTAGTGGACCTGGGTTTGGTGCAGGTAGTATTTGAGTGAGAGATTAAATCCTCTCGTTGTAGCCGTCTAGCCTTGGCTCTAGCTCAACCTCGAAGATGTTTAGTGGCTTACCCGTGAAGCGATGTTTCAGCACACTGATGTAGCGGGCACTAAAACCCAGTTGGTCCAGCTGTGTCTTGATCCAGTCGCTTGTAGTGGAGTAGTGCAGATTTCGGATGACAATACGATACCCTCGCACTGCACGCAGTTGATGGGTATGGAGTTGAATGTCCCCGTTGATCATTGCACAATATAAGTAATCCACCACTAATGGAGCACTTGATGGTGAATTTACAAGCCGCCGAAGTTTTGTTGAGCATGTCAATGATTTTTTGCATATCATCGACATCTGCCAGAAAAATAGCTGGAATTTTGCCGCTCAACGTAACTGGCTTTTGTTGCTGCTGTTGTTGTTGCTGATGCTGATCCTCACCAATCTGCTGCAAACTTTGCGAGTTTGTGAGCTGCAGTGACTGCACAACTGTAGACTGGCGATTTTGCTGCTTTTGCTGGTGTTGCTATTGCACTGGCTGTTGCTGTTGTTGCTGCTGCTGCTTTTGCGCAGCTTGCTCTCTGGTTTGTGGTGGAGAGTCACACACATCCTGATCTAAATCACTGACGCACATCTTGCCCACGCTGCCGTCAGTAGAATTGGAACGCAAAACAGAAGAAGTGTGTTTTTTTACGACACGCTTTGGCATCTTTGTTTTGCGCTTTTTGCCAGCACCAACACACAGTTTTGGAGGCAATGAAACCTTGAGTACCTCAGTATTGGCAGAGGCAAATACGTTTTATCCGATGTCTCGAGTAGAGCCATATCAAGGGTTGAAACATCAAACGAGGTGTCGGTGTCCACAATCCTGATATCGCTATTGGACCCAGTCATCCATCCGTCGCTCCCATTACTGCAGCTTTGGAGCAATTGAGCAGCGCTTATATTGACTGCTTTGCCGTTGATCGTACTGGGAACAGTTTGCACTGCTTGCTTATGCTCTAATACTGCCAAAGCAGCATTAGATACATTTATTGACGCCAACTTTTTCGGCGTCGTATGCTCTCCCGCGCTTTCGCCTGCATTGGTGTGTGTGCCAGCGGCCGAACACGTAATTGCTTAGTATGAGTGCCGCTCATAGCGGGAATTGTCTTTGTATGCGTGTGTAAGCGAGACTTTCACTGAATAAGGGTCACTTATTGCACACGCATTCTTGCCTTTCGCGGCATAATTTGTAATAATATTCGATACATCGCATATCGATAAAACCTAGATTAGACATTCACCTTATGTTGTTATATACCCGATAATTGTAAGAACGATACCTAAGCATGGTCACTTTTGGAATTGACTGCTCTAGTGATTAGATCGTCTGATGCCGGATTAAAATCAATAAAGTTTAATCGTTTGTTATCCTTACAAACAGCCTTTTTATATGGTGTCAGAAGTAAAAATATTAATCTTGGAAACTTAAAGAACACAATGGAACGTGTATTGCAGGAAATCGACTGCTCAAATTTGGCAAACGAGTGGCCAAAATGGAAAGATCATTTATCATGTACATGATGGCATCAGGCAAAGATGCGGAACCGGAAGCTAAGAAGATAGCTGGCCGGGTCCAAAGCTACGGAAATATATAATGTAATGTTCCCGAATGATGGATCTGCAAACGGCATGGTAGGCACCGTAATGGCGTCATCAGAAGCGTCGTCAGCGTCTGCAGCAGTTGTTAGCCGCACCCTCGAAGATGTACTCAAAGCTTTCGACAACTATAGTACTCCGTTAAAAAAAATTACAATGGAATCCTACAAATTCAACAACATCGTGCAGAATGAAGGCCAGCCGTTTATGGAAATTGAGACACAACTTCGCAAGCAGGTACAGTTGTGTGATTTCAAATGTGGCTGTGGCAAGGCCTATGAACAACGAATGCTGTCTGATCGCCTTATTATTGGGATTAATGATAAAAAATTGCAGCTTAAGCTGCTAGAGTCAAAAAATAAGAAACTGGAGGATATCATCAACGAATGTAAAGCCTTTGAAGCAGCTGCTAAAAACAACGAGTTTCTGCAAAAGCAGAATAATGACACAGTGGAGAGTATGACAATCAACGCAGTTGTTCAAAAATGCTATAATTGTGGAGCTGTATTCAACCCAAAACATTTGTCCGAGTGTCGTGCCAAGGAAACAACATGCTATGTCTGTGGAAAATTAGGACATTTCGCCAAATATTGCAAGCAAGGAAAAAGGGTGGCGACAACAACAGACAAAAAGATGTGGAGCGCAAGCCATCATCCGGAGCCAGAACCAATTGGGTGAAACCAGGTAAAAATAATAAAGATAAGCAAAATGTATACGTAGAGACTAATTCCTCAATTTTAAGAATAAGCGAGTGTGGATTTAAGAGCGATAGATGGACGAAAACATTTAAAATCAATGAACAAGTTGTAACATTTAAAGTGGATACTGGCGCGGATGTCAACTGTATTCCAATAGATATAGCTAAAAAGTTAAAACTTGAAATTAAAAAGAAAACCTTCTTATTTTTGATTACAACAATTTTAAAGTAAACAATTATGGAATAGCTATAGCAAACTGTTATGATTCAAATTTCCAAAATGGAAATGTATTGAATTTTTAGTTGTGATACGAAATGTGAACCTTTAATAGGTCTTAAATCTTCCGTAGAATTGAATCTCATAAAACATTTAAATATCGATACAGTATGCAACTTACCTAATACCAAAGAGGGGTTTGTGGAAAAATTCAAGCAATTATTTCAGGGACTTGGCAAGTTGCCAAACAAGCAATCAATAATTTTAAAGGATAATGCAAACCCAGTACTGCATTATAAAAAAAGGTTCCCACAAAGCTTGCTTGGAACATTGGAACAGGAGTTGAACTCGATGGTTAAGGAAAAAATTATTTCGCCGGTGACATATCCCACCAGTTGGGTGAATAATTTACAAGTAGTAGAAAAAGCGAATGGAAAACTGCGACTTTGTTTAGACCCCAAACCGTTAAACGAAGCAATTAAACGTGAGCATTACCTAATACCGACAATAGACGATTTTATGGCACAATTATCCCGTAAAAAAGTTTTTACAATTCTAGACTTGTCTCATGGGTTCTCGCAAATGGAACTCGATGAAGTGAGCTCTGACTTGACGACATTTATGAGCCCATTCGGTAGATTCAAATTTAATCGTGTTCCATTTGGAATCAATAGCGCTCCCGAAATGTTTCAACGTAACATGATACAAATATTTGGGGACATACCAAATGTGATCATATACTTTGACGACATAGGAATTTTAGGAGATAGTTTTGAGGAACATGATGAAACATTACTCAAAGTACTGCAGTTCGCTTTAATCCTGACAAAGTCCAATATAGGAAAACACAAGTTGAATTAATGGGTCACATCTGATCGGAAAACCTTTTTAAACCACAAAGAAAGCACCTAGAAGCAATTCAGAACATTCAAACTCCAAAAGACAAATCTGGAGTGCTGCGCATTCTTGGACTTTTTAAGTACCTAGCTAGGTTCATTCCAGACTTGTCATCTAGAACTGCTAAACTCAGGAACCTTACTAGAATTGATACCCCGTTTGAGTGGACTATTGAGCATCAAACGAACTCAATGATTTGCTTAAACTATAACGAGCAATCCAGTTCTAGCTGTGTATGACAATACCAAGCCCGTTGTTATTCAAACTGATGCGTCGAAAGATGGTCTTGGCTGCGTTCTCTCCCAGCACGGGCATCCAGTTTGTTTTGCTTCACGCACACTGAAAAAAAGTGAACAAAAATGGGCACAAATCGAAAAAGAGCTTCTGGCAATCGTTTTCGCACTATTATGTATATGGACGAGAATTTTTGGTAGAAAGCGACCATAAGCCCCTAGAAGTCTAAGTCCAACGAGACATTGACTCCGTGACAATGAGATTGCAGCGAATGCTTCTTTATTTACTAAAGTATCCAAAGATGTCAGTAAAATATACACCGGGAAGGGAAATGCAAATCCAAGAACTATAAATGCTATAGACAGGTTTTGGAAGATGATGAAGATTATCAAATGATTTCCGATTTTGTTGAAAAAGGATGGCCATCATTTCATAAAGTAAACAAATTTTGCCAGCAATTTTTTAAATTAAAGTCTGAATTACACTTTGAACAAGGGCTTCTTTTTCGCTCATGCAGACTAATAATTCCAGCTAAGCTGCAAAGCCAATTTTGAGACAAGTTCACGAATCTCACCTAGGTATCGAAAAAACGTTAGCCCGAGCACGTAAACTCTACTATTGGCCTAACATGACCGAACAGATTAAAGAATTGGTGTATGCTTGCGAGGTATTTGAAAAGTTTCGGAGAAACAACCAAAAGGAACCGTTGGTAGAAGACGAAACACCGGAATATCCGGACATTTTTGAATATAGAGGAAAAAATTTTCTTTCAATTTGTGTCGCGTACTCCAATTTTCTGAATGTTAGCCAGCTTAAAGGAAAAGCAGTATCGGATGTCATTGAAGAACTTAGAAAATCTTTTTATAGCTACGGCTACCCATCAAAACTAAAATGTCACAACAATCCATTCAACTCACTCATGTTTAGAACCTTCGCTGATCAATGTAACATAGTGCTACAGTTTTCAAGTCCAAGATACCCTCAGAGCAATGGATTAGCAGAAAAGGGAGTGGCGATTGCAAAGAACATTTTAAAACATTGTCCGGAACTCGGTAATTATCAGTATAGAATCCTCGAATACAATTCCACCCCGGTAGCAAGTTTAAACCTTGCTCCATGTGAGTTGTTCTTTGGTAGAATGTGTAAGACCAAAATGCCAATAAAGAAATCTTTACTGTATCGAAATTTGATTGATGAAGAAACAATTTTGAAAAGGTTCATTGATAAGAAGTCCAAACAAAAATTATACTATAACATGCACTCAAAAAATTTACGTCCATTTAACATCGGTGATAAAATCCAATTTAAGAAAAAATCCAACGAGTGGGCATATGGGGTCGTTAAGGAAAGAGTAAATGAAAGATCCTACATTATAAAGGATGATCATAATAACTATTTTAGGAGAAATAGAAGACTCATGAATAAATCTGAAAGTAATAATCGTGACAATAAAGACTGTTACTATGACAATACCTTTGTAAACAATAAAAATGTAAACATAGAACAATCCGAAAATGTAATAATTGAACAACCTGAAAATGTAAACTTAGAACAATCCGAAAATGTAATTATTGAACAATCCGAAAATGGAAATATAGAACAATCCGAAGATATAAATATGTATAGAAAAATCCGAAAATGTAAACATACAACAATCCGAAAATATAAATATAGAACAAACCGAAAATGTAACAATTGGTAATGAAACTGTTAACGAAATTAACCATGGCGTATCGGTAGACTATGAAACCACTAGCAGCTTCAGCTCGGAAGAAGAGTTCGAGCAAATAAAAGTGTCAAGATCTGGAAGATCCATTAAACCTCCTAACAGGTTTGGATGGAACCAATTTAAAAAAAAAAAAAATAAAAACAAATAAAAAAAAAAGGAAAGCGTGTAATAATATTCGATACATCGCATATCGATAAAACCTAGATTAAGACATTCACCTTATGTTGTTATATATACCGATAATTGTAAGAATGATACCTAAGCATGGTCACTTTTGGAATTGGCTGCTCTAGTGATCAGATCGTCTGATGCCGGATTAAAATCAATAAAGTTTAATCGTTTGTAATCCTTACAAACAAGCCTTTTTATATAATTGCTTATGATTTATTATTTCTGCCTTGCACAACGCGTATATATTAACAGAAAATTAATTAATTTGTATGCGTGAACGGCTAGAAGTATCACTTGCAGGTCTTTATGCGCGCGTCAGTTCATATTTATTAACATTTTACCCGATGTAAAACGAAACGAACACTGCACGAACATATATTTAACAAACATTTAAGCAACTTCTCATTTTAATTGTGTACTTGCCAGTTATACGCCTAACATTTGCCCGTTTTTACTTATTAGAGTATAATTTCCTTCTTCATTTTCAGTTGAGTGCATTAGTGAGCGGTGCTCGCACAATGGGGCCGGCATCTAACTGATGCTGCCTGAATTTATTCAACTCATTACTTTTCTTACAGCAACTTATTGTGAACAAGAATGGACCTAACCTTATTTCTAAACATAAATAAGTTAATAAATAAATATAAATAATATGATGTGTGCTAACATTTACAACAGCAGAAAATGACATTAAAATAAATATTGACTATCCAAAAACATTTAAACACGAAATTGAGACAATTTAAAATAATAGTCAATAGTTTTGGACAGTAGAAATTTGAATTTAAATGACTATCATTGATCTGGCAGCCTCGCATTTACTAGCTGCTGGCAGCCCAAAGCAGCTGTTATGGCATAATTATTGTGCACATATTTGGTCACATAGTGACAAATAAGTGACAATAATTTGTAAATATTAAGCAAATTAGTAACAATACAACAATTTTCATTTTACATTACAATAAGCGCTATTAATGGCTATATACATATGTAAGTATATATTTATATGCCCATAGAGGCATAAACAATGTTGAAGTATGCAACTTCCAGTGCTTGTGAAAACAAACTGCTACATTGAAAGCAGCAAGTTTGGAAATTTGTGCGTATGTTTAATTTTAGCTCAAACACAACTATGGTTTTTGAGCGTTGTGGATCATTTATAATTTCGGTGGCACAGATCTCATTTATGCTCACCTTCGGCAATCAAAATAGGCGTCATAGGGGTTATTTGCAAATCATAGTCAGGTGTCTGTCAAACTTAGTGGTCCATAATTAGCATGTTATTTGTCTTATTTTCTGTTATTAATGTCAATGGTGTAGTCATTAATAAGTCAAATTTCTTGTTCATTTCAGCCATCCCCGCAAGATTTTGTTGCAACAGAAGAACCATTGAATCAACTGCTGCTGGCATCTGCGAGGATGACCGAACTGTGTGCAGTTGCTGCTGATGGCGTTGCTGCTCATCCTGGAGTCTCTGTTGGAAGTTCGTCAGCTGAGTGCTAATCCCACGCGTTATTTGGCTGTACGTTGGTTTATTAATAATAGTTTTGTCTCTTTGTTTCATGTCATTTCGCTGCAGCTGCTGAGGTGCTGGACGGATTTGCTGCTGCTTTTGCGCATGGGGAGTGCGTTCATGCTGCTGTTGTTGCTGGACTGGCGCTCGAAGCTGACGACTGCTATTTTTATTATAATTATTATTGACTGCAGTGTAGTCTAGCTTGAGTTTTGAGAATAAAAGCCTTTTTCTAGCTTGTTTAAAAGTTGAGCAACCTCTATAACTGGCTATGTGCTCGCCCTTGCAGTTCGCACATGTAGCTGTAGTGGACCTGGGTTTGGTGCAGGTAGTAGTGGCATGTTTGACTGCACACTTCATGGAGAAAACCCTTTTCGGCAGAAGTTTTTGCTATGGCCGAATTTCTGACAGCGATGGCACTGAACAGTCTCCAGCTTCCTCATTTGCCGCTCGACTAGGACATCCTGGATTCCCAGTTGAGTCAGAGATAAAATCCTCTCGTTGTAGCCGTCTAGCCTTGGCTCTAGCTCAACCTCGAAGATGTTTAGTGGCTTACCCGTGAAGCGATGTTTCAGCACACTGATGTAGCGGGCACTAAAGCCCAGTTGGTCCAGCTGTGTCTTGATCCAGATGACAATACGATACCCTCGCACTGCACGCCGTTGATGGGTATGGAGTTGAATGTCCCCGTTGTCCAGAGACGCAATGATAGTTTTATATGCATCCAGATCCTTGCACAATATACGTAATCCACCACTAATGAAGCACTTGATGGTGAATTTAGTAGCCGCCGAAGTTTTGTTGAGCATGTCAATGATTTTTTGGATATCATCGACATCTGGCAGAAAAATAGCTGGAATTTTGCCGCTCAACGTAACTGGCGTTTGTTGCTGCTGTTGTGTTGCTGCTGCTGCTCCTCACCAATTTGCTGCAAACTTTGCAAATAGTGAGCTGCAGTGGCTCCACAACTGTAGCTGGCGATTTTGCTGCTTTTGCTGGTGTTGCTGTTGCACTGGCTGTTGCTGTTGTTGCTGCTGCTGCTTTTGTGCAGCTTGCTTGCTGGTTCGTGGTGGAGAGTAACACACATCCTGATCTAAATCACTGACGCACATCTTGCCCACGCTGCCGTCAGTAGAATTGGAACGCAAAACAGAAGAAGTGGGTTTTTTACGACACGCTTTGGCATCTTTGTTTTGTGCTTTTTGGCAGCACCAACACACAGTTTTGGAGGCAATGAAACCTTGAGTACCTTAGTATTGACAGAGGCAAAATACGTTTTATCCGATGTCTCGAGTAGAGCCATATCAAGGGTTGAAACATCAAACGAGGTGTCGGTGTCCACAATCCTGATATCGCTATTGGACCCAGTCATCCATCCGTCGCTCCCATTACTGAAGTTTTGGAGCAATTGAGCAGCGCTTATATTGACTGCTTTGCCGTTGATCGTACTGGGAACAGTTTGCACTGCTTGCTTATGCTCTAATACTGCCAAAGCAGCATTAGATACATTTGTTGACGCCAACTTTTTCGGCGTCGTATGCTCTCCCGCGCTTTCGCCTGCATTGGTGTGTGTCAGCGGCCGAACACGTAATTGCTTAGTATGAGTGCCGCTCATAGCGGGAATTGTCTTTGTATGCGTGTGTAAGCGAGACTTCACTGAATAAGGGTCACTTATTGCACACGCATTTCTTGCCTTTCGCGGCATAATTTGTAATAATATTCGATACATCGCATATCGATAAAACCTAGATTAAGACATTCACCTTATGTTGTTATATACACCGATAATTGTAAGAACGATACCTAAGCATGGTCACTTTTGGAATTGGCTGCTCTAGTGATCAGATCGTCTGATGCCGGATTAAAATCAATAAAGTTTAATCGTTTGTAATCCTTACAAACAAGCCTTTTTATATGGTGTCAGAAGTAAAAATATTAATCTTGGAAACATAAGAACACAATGGAACGTGTATTGCAGGAAATCGACTGCTCAAATTTGGCAAACGAGTGGCCAAATGGAAAAGATCATTTATCATGTACATGATGGCATCAGGCAAAGATGCGGAACCGGAAGCTAAGAAGATAGCTGGCCGGGTCCAAAGCTACGGAAATATATAATGTAATGTTCCCGAATGATGGATCTGCAAACGGCATGGTAGGCACCGTAATGGCGTCATCAGAAGCGTCGTCAGCGTCTGCAGCAGTTGTTAGCCGCACCCTCGAAGATGTACTCAAAGCTTTCGACAACTATAGTACTCCGTTAAAAAAATTACAATGGAATCCTACAAATTCAACAACATCGTGCAGAATGAAGGCCAGCCGTTTATGGAAATTGAGACACAACTTCGCAAGCAGGTACAGTTGTGTGATTTCAAATGTGACTGTGGCAAGGCCTATGAACAACGAATGCTGTCTGATCGCCTTATTATTGGGATTAATGATAAAAAATTGCTGCTTAAGCTGCTAGAGTCAAAAATAAGAAACTGGAGGATATCATCAACGAATGTAAAGCCTTTGAAGCAGCTGCTAAAAACAACGAGTTTCTGCAAAAGCAGAATAATGACACAGGGGAGAGTATGACAATCAACGCAGTTGTTCAAAAGTGCTATAATTGTGGAGCTGTATTCAACCCAAAACATTTGTCCGAGTGTCGTGCCAAGGAAACAACATGCTATGTCTGTGGAAAATTAGGACATTTCGCCAAATATTGCAAGCAAGGAAAAAGGGTGGCGACAACAACAGACAAAAAGATGTGGAGCGCAAGCCATCATCCGGAGCCAGAACCAATTGGGTGAAAATAATAAAGATAAGCAAAATGTATACGTAGAGACTAATTCCTCAATTTTAAGAATAAGCGAGTGTGGATTTAAGAGCGATAGATGGACGAAAACATTTAAAATCAATGAACAAGTTGTAACATTTAAAGTGGATACTGGCGCGGATGTCAACTGTATTCCAATAGATATAGCTAAAAAGTTAAAACTTGAAATTAAAAAGAAAACCTTCTTATTTTGATTACAACAATTTTAAAGTAAACAATTATGGAATAGCTATAGCAAACTGTTATGATTCAAATTTCCAAAATGGAAAATGTATTGAATTTTTAGTTGTAGGTACGAAATGTGAACCTTTAATAGGTCTTAAATCTTCCGTAGAATTGAATCTCATTAAACATTTAAAAATCGATACAGTATGCAACTTACCTAATACCAAAGAGGGGTTTGTGGAAAAATTCAAGCAATTATTTCAGGGACTTGGCAAGTTGCCAAACAAGCAATCAATAATTTTAAAGGATAATGCAAACCCAGTACTGCATTATAAAAAAAGGTTCCCACAAAGCTTGCTTGGATCATTGGAACAGGAGTTGAACTCGATGGTTAAGGAAAAAATTATTTCGCCGGTGACATATCCCACCAGTTGCGTGAATAATTTACAAGTAGTAGAAAAAGCGAATGGAAAACTGCGACTTTGTTTAGACCCCAAACCGTTTAAACGAAGCAATTAAACGTGAGCATTACCTAATACCGACAATAGACGATTTTATGGCGCAATTATCCCATAAAAAAGTTTTTACAATTCTAGACTTGTCTCATGGGTTCTCGCAAATGGAACTCGATGAAGTGAGCTCTGACTTGACGACATTTATGAGCCCATTCGGTAGATTCAAATTTAATCGTGTTCCATTTGGAATCAATAGCGCTCCCGAAATGTTTCAACGTAACATGATACAAATATTTGGGGACATACCAAATGTGATCATATACTTTGACGACATAGGAATTTTAGGAGATAGTTTTGAGGAACATGATGAAACATTACTCAAAGTACTGCAGCGGGCAAAATCAATGGTGTTCGCTTTAATCCTGACAAAGTCCAATATAGGAAAACACATGTTGAATTAATGGGTCACATCTTATCGGAAAACCTTTTTAAACCACAAAAAAAAAGCACCTAGAAGCAATTCAGAACATTCAAACTCCAAAAGACAAATCTGGAGTGCTGCGCATTCTTGGACTTTTTAAGTACCTAGCTAGGTTCATTCCAGACTTGTCATCTAGAACTGCTAAACTCAGGAACCTTACTAGAATTGATACCCCGTTTGAGTGGACTATTGAGCATCAAAACGAACTCAATGATTTGCTTAAACTATAAAGAGCAATCCGGTTCTAGCTGTGTATGACAATACCAAGCCCGTTGTTATTCAAACTGATGCGTCGAAAGATGGTCTTGGCTGCGTTCTCTCCCAGCACGGGCATCCAGTTTGTTTTGCTTCACGCACACTGAAAAAAAGTGAACAAAAATGGGCACAAATCGAAAAAGAGCTTCTGGCAATCGTTTTCGCATGTGAAAGGTTCCACTATTATGTATATGGACGAGAATTTTTGGTAGAAAGCGACCATAAGCCCCTAGAAGTCTAAGTCCAACGAGACATTGACTCCGTGACAATGAGATTGCAGCGAATGCTTCTTTATTTACTAAAGTATCCAAAGATGTCAGTAAAATATACACCGGGAAGGGAAATGCAAATCCAAGAACTATAAATGCTATAGACAGGTTTTGGAAGATGATGAAGATTATCAAATGATTTCCGATTTGTTGAAAAAGGATGGCCATCATTTCATAAAGTAAACAAATTTTGCCAGCAATTTTTTAAATTAAAGTCTGAATTACACTTTGAACAAGGGCTTCTTTTTCGCTCATGCAGACTAATAATTCCAGCTAAGCTGCAAAGCCAAATTTTGAGACAAGTTCACGAATCTCACCTAGGTATCGAAAAACGTTAGCCCGAGCACGTAAACTCTACTATTGGCCTAACATGACCGAACAGATTAAAGAATTGGTGTATGCTTGCGAGGTATTTGAAAAGTTTCGGAGAAACAACCAAAAGGAACCGTTGGTAGAAGACGAAACACCGGAATATCCGGACATTTTTGAATATAGAGGAAAAAATTTTCTTTCAATTTGTGTCGCGTACTCCAATTTTCTGAATGTTAGCCAGCTTAAAGGAAAGCAGTATCGGATGTCATTGAAGAACTTAGAAAATCTTTTTATAGCTACGGCTACCCATCAAAACTAAATGTCACAACAATCCATTCAACTCACTCATGTTTAGAACCTTCGCTGATCAATGTAACATAGTGCTACAGTTTTCAAGTCCAAGATACCCTCAGAGCAATGGATTAGCAGAAAAGGGAGTGGCGATTGCAAAGAACATTTTAAAACATTGTCCGGAACTCGGTAATTATCAGTATAGAATCCTCGAATACAATTCCACCCCGGTAGCAAGTTTAAACCTTGCTCCATGTGAGTTGTTCTTTGGTAGAATGTGTTAGACCAAAATGCCAATAAAGAAATCCTTACTGTATCGAAATTTGATTAATGAAGAAACAATTTGAAAAGGTTCATTGATAAGAAGTCCAAACAAAAATTTTACTATAACATCCACTCAAAAATTTACGTCCATTTAACATCGGTGATAAAATCCAATTTAAGGTCGTTAAGGAAAGAGTAAATGAGTAAATGAAATGTCGTTAAGGAAAGAGTAAATGAAAGATCCTACATTATAAAGGATGATCATAATAACTATTTTAGGAGAAATAGAAGACTTATGAATAAATCTGAAAGTAATAATCGTGACATTAGAGACTGTTACTATGACAATACCTTTGTAAACAATAAAAATGTAAACATAGAACAATCCGAAAATGTAATAATTGAACAACCTGAAAATAATTGTAAGAATGATACCTAAGCATGGTCACTTTTGGAATTGGCTGCTCTAGTGATCAGATCGTCTGATGCCGGATTAAAATCAATAAATTTTAATCGTTTGTAATCCTAACAAACAAGCCTTTTATATAATTGATTATGATTTATTATTTCTGCCTTGCACAACGCATATATATTAACAGAAAATTAATTAATTTGTATTGCGTGAACGGCTAGAAGTATCACTTGCAGGTCTTTATGCGCGCGTCAGTTCATATTTATTAACATTTTACCCGATGTAAAACGAAACGAACACTTCACGAACATATATTTAACAAAGATTTAAGCAACTTTTCATTTTTAATTGTGTATTTGCCAGTTATACGCCTAACATTTGCCCGTTTTTACTTATTAGAGTATAATTTGCTTCTTCATTTTCAGTTGAGTGCATTAGTGAGCGGTGCTCGCACAATGGGGCCGGCATCTAACTGATGCTGCCTGAATTTATTCAACTCATTACTTTTCTTACAGCACTTATTGTGAACAAGAATGGACCTAACCTTATTTCTAAACATAAATAAGTTAATAATAAATATAAATAATATGATGTGTGCTAACATTTACAACAGCAGAAAATGACATTAAAAATAAATATTGACTATCCAAAAAACATTTAAACATGAAATTGAGACAATTTAAAATAAAGTCATAGTTTTGGACAGTAGAAATTTGAATTTAAATGACTATCATTGATCTGGCAGCCTCGCATTTCTAGCTGCTGGCAGCCCAAAGCAGCTGTTATGGCATAATTATTGTGCACATATTTGGTCACACAGTGACAAATAAGTGACAATAATTTGTAAATATTAAGCAAATTAGTAACAAATACAACAATTTTCATTTTACATTACAATAAGCGCTATTAATTGGCTATATACATATGTAAGTATATATTTATATGCCCATATAGGCATAAACAATGTTGAAGTATGCAACTTCCAGTGCTTGTGAAAACAAACTGCTACATTGAAAGCAGCAAGTTTGTAAATTTGTGCGTGTGTTTTATTTTAGCTCAACACAACTATGGTGTTTGAGCGTTGTTGATCAACTATATTTAGGCGGCGCAGATCTCGTTTGTGCTAACCTTCGGCAATCAAATAAGCGTCATAGGGTTATTTGCAAATCATAGTCAGGTGTCTGTCAAACTTAGTGGTCCATAATTAGCATGTTATTTGTCTTATTTTCTGTTTTTAATGTCAATAAAGTAGTCATTAATATGTCAATTTCTTGTTCATTTCAGTCATCCCCGCAAGATTTTGTTGCAACAGAAGAACCATTGGATCAACTGCTGCTGGCATCTGCGAGGACGACCGAACTGTGTGGAGTTGCTGCTGATGGCGTTGCTGCTCATCCTGGAGTCTCTGTTGGAAGTTCGTCAGGTGAGTTTCGGCAGGATTACGCGCTTGTTTGGGTGTGCTAATCCCACGCGTTATTTGGCTGTACGTTGGTTTATTAATAATAGTTTTGTCTCTTTGTTTCATGTCATTTCGCTGCAGCTGCTGAGGTGCTGGACGGATTTGCTGCTGCTTTTGCGCATGGGGAGTGCGTTCATGCTGCTGTTGTTGCTGGACTGGCGCTCGAAGCTGACGACTGCTATTTTTATTATAATTATTATTGACTGCAGTGTAGTCTAGCTTGAGTTTTGAGAATCAAAGCCTGTTTCTAGCTTGTTTAAAAGTTGAGCAACCTCTATAACTGGCTATGTGCTCGCCCTTGCAGTTCGCACATGTAGCTGTAGTGGACCTGGGTTTGGTGCAGGTAGTAGTGGCATGTTTGACTGCACACTTCATGGAGAAAAACCCTTTTCGGCAGAAGTTTTTGCTATGGCCGAATTTCTGACAGCGATGGCACTGAACAGGCTACAGCTTCCTCATTTGCCGCTCGACTAGGACATCCTGGATTCCCAGTTGAGTCAGAGATAAAATCCTCTCGTTGTAGCCGTCTAGCCTTGGCTCTAGCTCAACCTCGAAGATGTTTAGTGGCTTACCCGTGAAGCGATGTTTCAGCACACTGATGTAGCGGGCACTAAAGCCCAGTTGGTCCAGCTGTGTCTTGATCCAGATGACAATATGATACCCTCGCACTGCACGCCGTTGATGGGTATGGAGTTGAATGTCCCCGTTGTCCAGAGACGCAATGATAGTTTTATATGCATCCAGATCCTTGCACAATATACGTAATCCACCACTAATGAGCACTTGATGGTGAATTTAGTAACTGCCGAAGTTTTGTTGAGCATGTCAATGATTTTTTTGGATATCATCGACATCTGGCAGAAAAATAGCTGGAATTTTGCCGCTCAACGTAACTGGCTTTTGTTGCTGCTGTTGTTGTTGCTGCTGCTGCTCCTCACCAATTTGCAGCAAACTTTGCGAAATAGTGAGCTGCAGTGGCTCCACAACTGTAGGCTGGCGATTTTGCTGCTTTGCTGGTGTTGCTGTTGCACTGGCTGTTGCTGTTGTTGCTGCTGCTGCTTTTGTGCAGCTTGCTTGCTGGTTCGTGGTGGAGAGTCACACACATCCTGATCTAAATCGCTGACGCACATCTTGCCCACGCTGCTGTCAGTAAAATTGGTACGCAGAACAGAAGAAGCGTGTTTTTTTTACGACACGCTTTGGCATCTAGTTTTGCGCTTTTCGGCAGCACCAACACACAGTTTTGGAGTACCTCAGTATTGGCAGAGGCAAAATACGTTTCATCCGATGTCTTGAGTAGAGCCATATCAAGGGTTGAAACATCAAACGAGGTGTCGGTGTCCACAATCCTGATATCGCTATTGGACCCAGTCATCCATCCGTCGCTCCCATTACTGCAGTTTTGGAGCAATTGAGCAGCGCTTATATTGACTGCTTTGCCGTTGATCGTACTGGGAACAGTTTGCACTGCTTGCTTATGCTCTAATACTGCCAAAGCAGCATTAGATACATTTGTTGGCACCAACTTTTTCGGCGTCGAATGCACTCCCGCGCTTTCGCCTGCATTGGTGTGTGTGCCAGCGGCCGAACACACCAACACATTTGCAGGGCTTTCATCCAACACTAATGCACACGCTCTCTGTCCATCCTGTTGCACACGTAGTTGCTTAGTATGAGTGCCGCTCATAGCGGGAATTGTCTTTGTATGCGTGTGTAAGCGAGACTTCACTGAATAAGGGTAACTTATTGCACATGCATTTCTTGCCTTACGCGGCATAATTGTTTATGATTTATTATTTCTGCCTTGCACAACGCATATACGTTAACAGAAAATTAATTAATTTGTATGCGTGTACGGCTAGAAATATCACTTGCAGGTCTTTATGCGCACGTCAGTTCACTTTTATTAAGATTTTACACGATTTAAAACGGAGCGAACACTTCACGAACATATATTTAACAAACATTAAAACAACTAATCATTATTAATTGTGTATTTGCCAGTTATCCGCCTAACATTTGCCCGTTTTTACTTATTAGAGTATAATTTGCTTCTTCATTTTCAGTTGAGTGCATTAGTGATCGATGCGCGCACAATGGGGACCGGCATCTAACTGATGCTGCCTTAATATATTCAACTCATTACTTTCTTACAGCAACTTATTGTGAACAAGAATGGACCTTACCTTATTTCTAAACATAAATAAGTTAACAAGTAAATCAAAAAAAATTTTGAAGACATGCTTTTATACGCTTTCTTGCATAAATTTGTATTCGATTTTTTACTATCATCCATGCAATACCCAAATGTCAAACATGTTTTTGTAATAAAATGTGACGGCAAGGCTAAACTTGCTGATTCTTAGGCAGCCTTGCGGTTGCCGAAAATAAAGCAGTGGTGATAGCTCGACTTTATTTCTGAGTTTTTTTTTTTTTTTGTCAATCAAGGAAATACAATATTTCTAGTTAGGATGATTCATACCATTCTGACAAAGTTAAGCACAGGTGGGAAGTTTAGACCAGTTGTGAAGGTTTAATACAATGCTCAGAAGGCTAGAGCCAGTTGAGAATTTTAAGCCAAAAAAAAAATATAGCTAACCATCACCAATTATGATTTGAAAATCTTTTATTGGGAATAATAAAAAAATGTAAAAAACAACATTAAAAAATAAGCTTCGATCGGAGATCGAACCTAAGACCTTCGGCCTACGAAGCGGCAGGCTTCCCTTCATGCCACCTTAGCTTGTCATATTTGACAGTCAAATTAGTAAGTTAAGCAAAAGGGAAAACAGTTTTTCGTGGTTTTTACATGATATTACATATTTTAGCGTGCCAAAAACTTGTAAAACATGTATTGTCATCTGAAACACATCTTTGGTGAAAATTTCAGAGCTCTAGGTATTGGGGTACTTGGTGAAAATTTGATTACAAGATTCCGGTACAAACATACAGACAGACAGACAGACAGACAGACAGACAGACAGACAAGTCAAGTTAAATAAAAGCATGTAATTAATAAATATAAATAATATGCTGTGTGCTAACATTTACAACAGCAGAAAATGACATTAAAAATAAATATTGACTATCCAAAAAACATTTAAACATGAAATTGAGACAATTTAAAATAAACGTCAGTAGTTTTGGACAGTAGAAATTTGAATTTAAATTACTATCATTGATCTAACAGCCTCGCATTTACTAGCTGCTGGCAGCCCAAAGCAGCTGTTATGGCATAATTATTGTGCACATATTTGGTCACACAGTGACAAATAAGTGACAATAATTTGTAAATATTAAGCAAATTAGAAACAAATACCACAATTTACATTAATTTTTATCATTTTTTCTTTTCTTTTCAGGTGCTGGGATGACTGGGATGACTCTGCCACTGACGCTGAAGAAATTGCTGCATGCAATTTGGACCGCACGACGCCGATGCCAAGTAAGTGCAAAACCACGCTGGACCACGACGAGGGAGATGACCAAAAGATGCTGTGTACGCCGCTAGAGTTGACCGATGGGATTCCAGACGACGATATGGACCAGGAAGGATGTATCCAGTTGGAAAGCAACAGCTAGAAGCGCTATTGCAATCTGATAACCAGTTTGCATCCAGGTTTGAATTGTGTTGTTTTGTGTTTGTTGCACGTTTTTTCTGAAAATATATAAACAGAATTTTGTTTTGCAGATTTCAAACTGCAGATTAGCCGGAGCGGCTGGATGTTGTTTCTTCCGCTGGATTTGTAGCCGCTCTATTTGTTTGCGTACGCCACCGAGTAGCCAGGAAACGCATGTGCCTGGTTGAAACAGCTGCTGGTGTGCAGCCATCCATGCCGATCCACGCGTAGAATTTGCCGCTAATCGCTGTTTATTCATACGGTGAGTATTTTCCTGTTGTGATGCCTATTTGCTTGTTTTTGTGCCAGATGATGCCTAAGTGATTGCCATATAATATCCTCGTAGGAAGTTTTCAATAGAAAACTCAGAGACTTTTTTTATTGAATAATCGTCGATCATGACACAACATACAATAAGTACGGAGCGTTATTAATTGGCTATATTCATAGAACATTATGTATATATTTATGTATAAACAATGTTGGGGTATGCAACTTCCAGTGCTTGTGAAAACAAACTTCTACATTGAAAGCGGCAAGTTTGTAAATTTGTGCGTGTGTTTAATTTTAGCTCAAACACAACTATGGTGTTTGAGCGTTGTGGATCAATTATAATTTCGGTGGCGCAGATCTCTTTTTTGCTCATCCTCGGCAATCAAAATAGGCGTCATAGGGGTTATTTGCAAATCATAGTCAAGTGTCTGTCAAACTTAGTGGTCCATAATTAGCATGTTATTTGTCTTACTTTCTGTTATTAATGTTAATAGTGTAGTCATTAAAAAGTGAAATTTCTTGTTCATTTCAGCCATCCCCGCAAGATTTTGTGAAATAATTAGTTATTTAAAGTTTACAGTATGGTTGTTACTAGAAAAATATAAATTGAATGCTATAAAACTATAAAATATAGTATAATAATAAGCTTATTTTTATTTTAAGTTTTTGTTTCCTTTTTTTTATACTCGATACCGAAGGTAAAGAGTATATTCGTTTTGTGCAATGTCCGTCATGGTGTCTGTCCGTCTGTCCGTCCGTATGTAAGCAACTTTTTTCCACTCCCTTCAAGCTAGAGACTTGAAACTTTCCAATTATCTTTATCTATGGGAAAGTAAATTAAAGTGTCAAGATGGGGGTTCTACGATAACTGGGGGGCTGGCAAATCGATAAATTCGATAACTCAAAACCGATAAATCCACATATTTCGCACATCCTTACAGCTAGAACTACCAAATTTGGTAAGAAGATGGCTACTAGAAACCTCCAAAAAACTGCATCAAAAATTTTGGAGCCACGCCCACCCATTCCGCCCCAGCCCCGCCGCATTTTTAAATCAGAAAAGCCTATACCTCCCACAGTTTTGCAGCTATAGCCACCAAATTTAAGTGTCAAGATGGGGGTTCTACGATAACTGGGGGCTGGCAAATCGATAAATTCGATAACTCAAATTCGATAAATCCACATGTTTCGCACATCCTTACAGCTAGAACTACCAATTTGGTAAGAAGATGGCTACTGGCAACCTCCAAAAAACTACATCAAAATTTTGGAGCCACGCCCACCCAATCCGCCCCCAGCCCGCCGCATTTTAAAGTTAAAAAAGCATATATCTCCCACAGTTTTTGAGCCGTTTTTACTTATTAGAGTATAATTTGCTTCTTCATTTTCAGTTGAGTGCATTAGTGAGCGGTGCTCGCACAATGGGGCCGGCATCTAACTGATGCTGCCTTAATTTATTCAACTCATTACTTTTTTACAGCAACTTATTGTGAACAAGAATGGACCTAACCTTATTTCTAAACATAAATAAGTTAATATATAAATATAAATAATATGATGTGTGCTAACATTTACAACAGCAGAAAATGACATTAAAAATAAATATTGACTATCCAAAAAACATTTAAACATGAAATTGAGACAATTTAAAATAAACGTCAGTAGTTTTGGACAGTAGAAATTTGAATTTAAATTACTATCATTGATCTGGCAGCCTCGCATTTACTAGCTGCTGGCAGCCCAAAGCAGCTGTTATGGCATAATTATTGTGCACATATTTGGTCACACAGTGACAAATAAGTGACAATAATTTGTAAATATTAAGCAAATTAGTAACAAATACAACAATTTTCATTTTACATTACAATAAGCGCTATTAATTGGCTATATACATATGTAAGTATATATATATATGCCCATATAGGCATAAACAATGTTGAAGTATGCAACTTCCAGTGCTTGTGAAAACAAACTGCTACATTGAAAGCAGCAAGTTTGTAAATTTGTGCGTGTGTTTAATTTTAGCTCAACACAACTATGGTGTTTGAGCGTTGTTGATCAACTATAATTTAGGCGGCGCAGATCTCTTTTGTGCTTACCTTCGGCAATCAAAATAAGCGTCATAGGGGTTATTTGCAAATCATAGTCAGGTGTCTGTCAAACTTAGTGGTCCATAATTAGCATGCTATTTGTCTTATTTTCTGTTTTTAATGTCAATAAAGTAGTCATTAATATGTCAAATTTCTTGTTCATTTCAGTCATCCCCGCAAGATTTTGTTGCAACAGAAGAACCATTGGATCAACTGCTGCTGGCATCTGCGAGGACGACCGAACTGTGTGGAGTTGCTGCTGATGGCGTTGCTGCTCATCCTGGAGTCTCTGTTGGAAGTTCGTCAGGTGAGTTTCGGCAGGATTACGCGCTTGTTTGGGTGTGCTAATCCCACGCGTTATTTGGCTGTACGTTGGTTTGTTAATAATAGTTTTGTCTCTTTGTTTCATGTCATTTCGCTGCAGCTGCTGAGGTGCTGGACGGATTTGCTGCTGCTTTTGCGCATGGGGAGTGCGTTCATGCTGCTGTTGTTGCTGGACTGGCGCTCGAAGCTGACGACTGCTATTTTTATTATAATTATTATTGACTGCAGTGTAGTCTAGCTTGAGTTTTGAGAATAAAAGCCTGTTTCTAGCTTGTTTAAAAGTTGAGCAACCTCTATAACTGGCTATGTGCTCGCCCTTGCAGTTCGCACATGTAGCTGTAGTGGACCTGGGTTTGGTGCAGGTAGTAGTGGCATGTTTGACTGCACACTTCATGGAGAAAAACCCTTTTCGGCAGAAGTTTTTGCTATGGCCGAATTTCTGACAGCGATGGCACTGAACAGGCTACAGCTTCCTCATTTGCCGCTCGACTAGGACATCCTGGATTCCCAGTTGAGTCAGAGATAAAATCCTCTCGTTGTAGCCGTCTAGCCTTGGCTCTAGCTCAACCTCGAAGATGTTTAGTGGCTTACCCGTGAAGCGATGTTTCAGCACACTGATGTAGCGGGCACTAAAGCCCAGTTGGTCCAGCTGTGTCTTGATCCAGATGACAATACGATACCCTCGCTCTGCACGCCGTTGATGGGTATGGAGTTGAATGTCCCCGTTGTCCAGAGACGCAATGATAGTTTTATATGCATCCAGATCCTTGCACAATATACGTAATCCACCACTAATGAAGCACTTGATGGTGAATTTAGTAGCTGCCGAAGTTTTGTTGAGCATGTCCATGATTTTTTTTGGATATCATCGACATCTGGCAGAAAAATAGCTGGAATTTTGCCGCTCAACGTAACTGGCTTTTGTTGCTGCTGTTGTTGTTGCTGCTGCTGCTCCTCACCAATTTGCTGCAAACTTTGCGAAATAGTGAGCTGCAGTGGCTCCACAACTGTAGGCTGGCGATTTTGCTGCTTTTGCTGGTGTTGCTGTTGCACTGGCTGTTGCTGTTGTTGCTGCTGCTGCTTTTGTGCAGCTTGCTTGCTGGTTCGTGGTGGAGAGTCACACACATCCTGATCTAAATCACTGACGCACATCTTGCCCACGCTGCTGTCAGTAAAATTGGTACGCAGAACAGAAGAAGCGTGTTTTTTTTACGACACGCTTTGGCATCTTTGTTTTGCGCTTTCTGCCAGCACCAACACACATTTTTGGAGTACCTCAGTATTGGCAGAGGCAAAATACGTTTCATCCGATGTCTCGAGTAGAGCCATATCAAGGGTTGAAACATCAAACGAGGTGTCGGTTTCCACAATCCTGATATCGCTATTGGACCCAGTCATCCATCCGTCGCTCCCATTACTGCAGTTTTGGAGCAATTGAGCAGCGCTTATATTGACTGCTTTGCCGTTGATCGTACTGGGAACAGTTTGCACTGCTTGCTTATGCTCTAATACTGCCAAAGCAGCATTAGATACATTTGTTGGCACCAACTTTTTCGGCGTCGAATGCACTCCCGCGCTTTCGCCTGCATTGGTGTGTGTGCCAGCGGCCGAACACACCAACACATTTGCAGGGCTTTCATCCAACACTAATGCACACGCTCTCTTTCCATCCTGTTGCACACGTAGTTGCTTAGTATGAGTGCCGCTCATAGCGGGAATTGTCTTTGTATGCGTGTGTAAGCGAGACTTCACTGAATAAGGGTCACTTATTGCACACGCATTTCTTGCCTTTCGCGGCATAATTGTTTATGATTTATTATTTCTGCCTTGCACAACGCATATACGTTAACAGAAAATTAATTAATTTGTATGCGTGTACGGCTAGAAATATCACTTGCAGGTCTTTATGTGCACGTCAGTTCACATTTATTAAGAATTTACACGATTTAAAACGAAGCGAACACTTCGCGAACATATATTTAACAAACATTAAAACAACTAATCATTATTAATTGTGTATTTGCCAGTTATCCGCCTAACATTTGCCCGTTTTTACTTATTAGAGTATAATTTGCTTCTTCATTTTCAGTTGAGTGCATTAGTGATCGATGCGCGCACAATGGGGACCGGCATCTAACTGATGCTGCCTTAATATATTCAACTCATTACTTTTCTTACAGCAACTTATTGTGAACAAGAATGGACCTAACCTTATTTCTAAACATAAATAAGTTAACAAGTAAATCAAAAAAATTTTGAAGACATGCTTTTATACGCTTTCTTGCATAAATTTGTATTCGATTTTTTACTATCATCCATGCAGTACCCAAATGTCAAACATGTTTTTGTAATAAAATGTGACGGCAAGGCTAAACTTGCTGATTCTTAGGCAGCTTTGCGGTTGCCGAAAATAAAGCAGTGGTGATAGCTCGACTTCATTTCTGAGTTTTTTTTTTTTTTGTCAATCAAGGAAATACAATATTCCTAGTTAGGATGATTCATACCATTCTGACAAAGTTAAGCACAGGTGGGAAGTTTAGTCCAGTTGTGAAAGTTTAATACAATGCTCAGAAGGCTAGAGCCAGTTGAGAATTTAAAGCCAAAAAAAAAATATAGCTAACCATCACCAATTATGATTTGAAAATCTTTTATTGGGAATAATAAAAAAATGTAAAAAACAACATTAAAAAATAAGCTTCGATCGGAGATCGAACCTAAGACCTTCGGCCTACGAAGCGGCAGGCTTCCCTTCATGCCACCTTAGCTTGTCATATTTGACAGTCAAATTAGTAAGTTAAGCAAAAGGGAAAACAGTTTTTTCGTGTTTTTACATGATATTACATATTTTAGCGTGCCAAAAACTTGTAAAACATGTATTGTCATCTGAAACACATCTTTGGTGAAAATTTCAGAGCTCTAGGTATTGGGGTACTTGGTGAAAATTTGATTACAAGATTCCGGTACAAACATACAGACAGACAGACAGACAGACAGACAGACAGACAAGTCAAGTTAAATAAAAGCATGTAATTAATAAATATAAATAATATGCTGTGTGCTAACATTTACAACAGCAGAAAATGACATTAAAAATAAATATTGACTATCCAAAAACATTTAAACATGAATTGAGACAATTTAAAATAAACGTCAGTAGTTTTGGACAGTAGAAATTTGAATTTAAATTACTATCATTGATCTAACAGCCTCGCATAATGGCATGGCATAATTATTGTGCACATATTTGGTCACACAGTGACAAATAAGTGACAATAATTTGTAAATATTAAGCAAATTAGAAACAAATACCACAATTTACATTAATTTTTATCATTTTTTCTTTTCTTTTCAGGTGCTGGGATGACTGGGATGACTCTGCCACTGACGCTGAAGAAATTGCTGCATGCAATTTGGACCGCACGACGCCGATGCCAAGTAAGTGCAAAACCACGCTGGACCACGACGAGGGAGATGACCAAAAGATGCTGTGTACGCCGCTAGAGTTGACCGATGGGATTCCAGACGACGATATGGACCAGGAAGGATGTATCCAGTTGGAAAGCACAGCTAGAAGCGCTATTGCAATCTGATAACCAGTTTGCATCCAGGTTTGAATTGTGTTGTTTTGTGTTTGTTGCACGTTTTTCTGAAATATATAAACATAATTTTGTTTTGCAGATTTCAAACTGCAGATTAGCTTGAGCGGCTGGATGTTGTTTCTTCCGCTGGATTTGTAGCCGCTCTATTTGTTTGCGTACGCCACCGAGTAGCCAGGAAACGCATGTGCCTGGTATAAACAGCTGCTGGTGTGCAGCCATCCATGCCGATCCACGCGTAGAATTTGCCGCTAATCGCTGTTTATTCATCCGGTGAGTATTTTCCTGTTGTGATGCCTATTTGCTTGTTTTTGTGCCAGATGATGCCTAAGTGATTGCCATATAATATCCTCGTAGGAAGTTTTCAATAGAAAACTCAGAGACTTTTTTTATTGAATAATCGTCGATCGTGCCACAACATACAATAAGTAACGGAGCGTTATTAATTGGCTATATTCATAGAACATTATGTATATATTTATGTATAAACAATGTTGAGGTATGCAACTTCCAGTGCTTGTGAAAACAAACTTCTACATTGAAAGCAGCAAGTTTGTAAATTTGTGCGTGTGTTTAATTTTAGCTCAAACACAACTATGGTTTTTGAGCGTTGTGGATCAATTATAATTTCGGTGGCGCAGATCTCTTTTGTGCTCATCCTCGGCAATCAAAATAGGCGTCATAGGGGTTATTTGCAAATCATAGTCAAGTGTCTGTCAAACTTAGTGGTCCATAATTAGCATGTTATTTGTCTTACTTTCTGTTATTAATGTTAATAGTGTAGTCATTAAAAAGTGAAATTTCTTGTTCATTTCAGCCATCCCCGCAAGATTTTGTGAAATAATTAGTTATTTAAAGTTTACAGTATGGTTGTTACTAGAAAAATATAAATTGAATGCTATAAAACTATAAAAATATAGTATAATAATAAGCTTCTTTTTATTTTAAGTTTTTGTTTCCTTTTTTTATACTCGATACCGAAGGTAAAGAGTATATTCGTTTTGTGCAATGTCCGTCATGGTGTCTGTCCGTCTGTCCGTCCGTATGTAAGCAACTTTTTTCCACTCCCTTCAAGCTAGAGACTTGAAACTTTCCAATTATCTTTATCTATGGGAAAGTAAATTAAAGTGTCAAGATGGGGGTTCTACGATAACTGGGGGCTGGCAAATCGATAAATTCGATAACTCAAAACCGATAAATCCACATATTTCGCACATCCTTACAGCTAGAACTACCAAATTTGGAAAGAAGATGGCTACTAGCAACCTCCAAAAAACTGCATCAAAAATTTTGGAGCCACGCCCACCCATTCCGCCCCAGCCCCGCCGCATTTTTAAATCAGAAAAGCCTATACCTCCCACAGTTTTGCAGCTATAGCCACCAAATTTAAAGGTCAAGATGGGGGTTCTACGATAACTGGGGGGCTGGCAAATCGATAAATTCGATAACTCAAATTCGATAAATCCACATGTTTCGCACATCCTTACAGCTAGAACTACCAATTTTGGTAAGAAGATGGCTACTAGCAACCTCCAAAAAACTGCATCAAAAATTTTGGAGCTACGCCCACCCATTTCGCCCCCAGCCCCCGCATTTAAAAGTTAAAAAAGCATTAATCTCCCACAGTTTTTGAGCTATAGCTACCAAATTTGGTGCCAAGATAGATGATGATGACCCCCCAAAAACAACATCAAAAGTTTGGATGCCACGCCCACCAATACTGCCCTAGTCGCCCCCATCCGCCCCAACGCTTCGTCAAAAACGGGAATGCGTGTATCTTCCAGAGTTGTGGAGCTACAGCCACCAGATTTGGTAGGAAGATAGCTGGCAACGACTCCCAACAATCTGCATCAAAGTTTTGTAGCCACGCCAAACCATTCCGCCCCCCTTTCCCCTCTTTTTCAAACTTTTAGCTAGAGTCACCAAATTTGGTATGAAGATAGCAATTGACATTCCACAAAGATCTACACCAAAAATTTGGGCGCCACGCCCTCCTATACCACCCCCTGCCCCCCTTTTCCACCTATTACAAACTTCCAACTAGAGTCACCAAATTTGGTATGAAGATAGCAATTGACATTCCACATAGATCTGCATCAAAGTTTTGGAGCCACGCCCACCCATTCCGCCCCCAGCCCCGCCGCATTTTTAAATCAGAAAAGCCTATATCTTCAACTGTTTTGCAGCTATAGCCACCAAATTTAAAGGTCAAGATGGGGGTTCTACGATAACTGGGGGGCTGGCAAATCGATAAATTCGATAACTCAAAACCGATAAATCCACACGTTTTGCACATCCTTACTGCTAGAACTACCAAATTTGGTAAGAAGATGGCTACTGGCAACCTCCAAAAAACTACATCAAAAATTTTGGAGCCACGCTCACCCATTCCGCCCCCAGCCCCCCGCATTTGAAAGTTAAAAAAGCATATATCTCCCACAGTTTTTTAGCTATAGCTAGCAAATTTGGTGCCAAGATAGGCGATGATGACCCCCCAAAAACTGCATCAAAAGTTTGGATGCCATGCCCACCAATACTGCCCTAGTCGCCCCCATCCGCCCCAACGCTTCGTCAAAAACGGGAATGCGTGTATCTTCCAGAGTTGTGGAGCTACAGCCACCAAATTTGGTAGGAAGATAGCTGGCAACGACTCCAAACAATCTGCATCAAAGTTTTGTAGCCACGCCAAACCATTCCGCCCCCCTTTCCCCCTCTTTTTCAAACTTTTAGCTAGAGTCACCAAATTTGGTATGAATATAGCAATTGACATTCCACATAGATCTGCATCAAAAATTTGGACGCCACGCCCACCCATACCGCCCCCAGTCCCCCTTTCCACACTCTTAACAATTTTCGATCTAGAGTCACCAAATTTGGTATGAAGATAGAAATTGACATTTCGCAAAGATCTGCAGTAAAAATTTGGATGCCACACCCGCCCATACCGTCCCCAGCACCCCTTTCAACAGCACTTACAATTTTTCAGCTAGAGTCACCAAATTTTGAAGGAAGATAGTTGGTGGCATCCCTATCTGCATAGGAGAATCTTTAAGGCAGCGTACAACCCTGCCCCATCCGTACTCCTTTGCAATCAGGCCTCTTTTACCTGTTTTAATACTGGTATGGAGTATGCCGCAGTCGGTTGCGTCCGACTGCAACGTATTCACTTGTTTTAGATATGTGCATATGTATTATATGTTGTAAGGACGTACTTTCTTAGGCCGAGGTCGGCGTCTCAGTCGCGTCCAGGGGTTTTAGAGAAAATTTGTAAATAGCTGGAACACTGGGGGAGCTGTGCCAGAGTATACCTAGGGGTCGGGGCAATAGAGGAAAGTGTAGGGGAAATAGCAGGGGGGTTCGTGAGCATGCCTTACGCACTGAGGACGATTTGAGAGACACCGGATGGAATAGGTTGGTTAGTCCAGAGTAATACTCGGAGAACCAACCAATCACTCCCCCAAATGGCTCTTCGTGGCCGACCAGGGCGTCGGGCGAAGTTCTGTGTTTTAGGACGAGCGGGTGGGAGTCAACCAGCCAGCTGGTCAGGCCGAGGTTAAGAAGCTGAAGCCTGCGCACATACTGTCTAACCCCATCCGCCCGCACCAGTCACCGTCCGCGTCCTTGAGGAGCTCTCGGACGCGTGTGAAAGATACGAGTGAGAAGATTCGTCACGCCTAGAGTAAGACTTGGAATGCGTGCCCATCCTCCACCCGATATCTCACATCTGCAACGCCTGGGTATTACCTGGCACATACCCAAGAGGCAGGCGTCGCAGAATCTAGGGTAAAACTCGGAGGATTCGCTAGCATGCCCCTCAGGTTTGCCCCACTTGGGCTAGGTGAGTGAGGCGCGCTCGCTGAAAAGGGGAAAAAGGGGAAAAAGGTAACAAGTAAAGCACACACAAATTTATCTACACTAGGATCTTTATTAATTTCATATCACATACAATAAGGCATATATTTATAACACAAAGGGGGTAGGGATGCTACCCTTGGCCGCACCAAATCTAAGCATGGGTGCCTGAGCAACCTTTGGGCCCATCACAGATGGCCGTCACTTACCCCTGTGTATGTGTGTTTGTAGATGCCGGTGGGTGCGTGTGTATATGCCTGTGTGTGTGTGCGTAAGCCTGGGTGTGTGTTTGTTTTTTTTTTTTTTTGGTCGCCGCCGGGAGGTGAGAATCTTCAAAAGATATTGGCGGTCCACCAATATGCACGACTCATCGACGAGACCCGTCGAGACCGACGAGACCCGTCGACGCCTACGTACTAAACTCACCCCCCCAAACACACCGCATCCCCCGCGGGATCCACCGCAAAGTATTACTTAGCGGGGGGCGGTAGCCTGCTTAGGCTAACAACCTTTCACGTCGCTCTTCTCACATCGTCTCAGATTAATCTGGATGCCTATTATGAGCTGACGCATACTCTCCCAGTTGTCCTCCGACTCCAGCATGAACTTCAGCAAGTTCTCCGTTGATTTCACTGTTCTTGTTCTTCCAGCGTATCGTCTGCAGCTGTACAGAACGTGCTCCGGGTCCTCATCCTCCCCTTGGCCGCACTGGCACACCGGGCTGTCCTCGTGTTTGAAGCGGTGGAGATACTTCCTGTATCCTCCGTGGCCCGTGAGGAATTGCGTTAGGTGGAAGTCCACCTGTCCAACTCCACGGCCAAGCCAACCGCTGACATCTTGGATCAGGCGGTGCGTCCATCTACCTCCGCTGGCCGCATCCCACCTTCTCTGCCACCTGATCAGGGATTCCTGTCTTGCCTCCTTCTTGGCCTCTCCAGCGGACACGCCCGTGTCTCGCCGTGCTATGCGGATCCTCTTCGTCTCCTCCGCCAGGATGTCCACCTGCACCATCCCAGCCAGCACCAGGGCTGCGTCTTCGGAAACCGTCCTGAACGCAGATATTACGCGTAGCGCCGAAAGCCTGTATGGCGCCGCCAGCCTCTTCTTCATGCCACTATTTGTTGTCACCGCCGATGCCCATATAGGCGCTGCATACAGTAGAATAGACGAAACTACTTGTGACAGCAGTCGTCTTCTACCTGCTTTCGGTCCTCCAATGTTCGGCAGCATGCCTGCCAGTGCCGCTTGCGTCCTTAGCGCCTTTCCTGTGACATACCTGATGTGAGCTCCAAAGTTCAATCGGTTGGCGACCATGACACCGAGATACTTAATGGCTTCCTTCGACTTCACGAGCGCATTGCCCACTCTGAAGGTAGCGAGCTCCAACATCTTCCTGCTCGTAATGAGCACTGCCTCCGTCTTATGGCATGCTAGTTCCAGTCCGGCCTGCTCGAGCCACTCCGCGATCGTGTCGGCTGCCGCGTTAACGGCCGCTTCCACCTGCTCGACCTTTTTGGCCACTACCACAAGCGCTAGGTCGTCTGCGAAACCGATTAGTCTGCACCCATTTGGAAGTTGCAGTCTCAGGACGTCGTCGTACATCAAGTTCCAAAGGAATGGTCCTGCGATTGCCTTTGAAGCTATATCCACCACCATCTCTATTGCGTCCACCGTTGACCTGGCTTTTCGGAAGCCAAACTGGTGCTCCGAAAGTGCTCCATTCTCCTTGGCTACTTTCAGCAAGCAACCGTAGATTATCCTCTCGAATACTTTACCCACCGTGCTCAGCAGGCATATTGGGCGGTATCCTGAGGGTTCTTCCACGGGCTTCGTTCCCTTGGGCAGCAGTACAAGGCACTGCCGTTTCCATTGCTTTGAAAACACTCCCTCCAGCAAGCACTCGTTGTAAACCTCTGCCATGATGTCCGGTCTTACCAACGAGATCCTCTTCAGGACACTGTTGGGGACGCCGTCGGGGCCCGGTGCCTTCCTGTCGCCAAACTGGCCCGCTGCCAAGATCACTTCCTCCGGTCGTACAGGTTCAGGCAGACCAACGTGATGCCCCTGCTCTTGCACACGTCTCACCGGATCGTGAGGGAATAATGCCTCCACGATAGTGCCCAGCAGTCTTGGGCATGTCACGCGCAGCGTGGTCTGAACTCTCAACCTCCTAGTCACCACTTTGTAGGCCGTACCCCATGGGTCGACCTCCACCTCGTCGCAAATTTTCCAGAAGCACTCCCTCTTACTGGCTTTGATGCTCTGTTTAAGCACACGTTTCGCCACTTTAAACGCTTCCTCCTTGGATCGTTGGTTTAGGTGTCCTCTGGCCCGTTGGGATGCCTTCTCGTTCGCAGACACTCTTTCCTCAGTATTCTTATCTCCTCAGTCCACCAGTAGCAGGGTGCTCCTCTTCTGGTTGGTTTTCTTCTTGGCATGGAGCAGTCACATGCTTCGTCTATGAGCTTGGAGAGCTTGTCCGCCTTGCTCTCCCGGGTGAGCAATTAGCGTTCCGTACGAACTCCGCTAACGTTTCTTCATCCAGGTTGCTGTCCTTCCATTTTGGGCCTGTCAGTTTCGGTGGCTGCCTCTTCACGCCTCCAATCCTGTAGTGAATCGCATGGTGATCACTATGCGTGAATTCACTACCCACCCTCCACTTCGTTTTTCTACAGAGAGAACTGCTGAAGTACGTTAAATCAATAATTAATTCACCTCCAGCCCTGTGATATGTCTCTGTGCACCCATCGTTGGCCAAGACTACGTCCAGCAGTGCTAGGGACTCCACCAAGAAGGCTCCTCTGGCATTCGTCAGCTTACTTCCCCACTCATGCGCCCATGCGTTGAAGTCGCCCGCTAAGACCAGGGGGGTCCTTCCGCGTGCGTCCTCCACCAGGCTTGCTACCATGCTCTGGAAACGACCAAGATCCCAGCTCGGTGGTGCGTAGCAACTGTAAAAGGTGATGCCTTTGAGCTTTGCCCGCACAAATCCCTCACTCCTCCCATTCACGTCCTGTGGTGGTGACTCTAATGTCCATATAGCTGCCTTCCCGCATTTGCTGACTGCCCATCCGTTCCCTGAGATCCTCCTATACGGCTCGCAAATCAATGCGACATCCGTATGCAAATCCCTCGCCGTTTGTCTCAGCAGTGCCTGAGCCACCTCGCAGTGGTTAAGATTTAGTTTAACACAATTCATTTTGGCTGTTGAAGAGCCTTCCTGAATAGTGGACAACGCCCACTTCCCGCCACGTGCCTCCACTCATTGTTCATATCTTTGCAGAACATGCACTGAGGGTCGCTCCGACAATCCTTGGCTATGTGGCCCTCCTGACCACACCTCCTGCACATCTTTGATCTATCAATCTCGCTGCTGCAGTTGCGGGCCATATGTCCAAATTCTAGGCATCTGAAGCACTTGACCACCGCGACGCGCTCTTTCAGCCTGCACCTCACCCAGCCGACTTTCAGCAATCCCTTTTCTAGCGCCTTGCGTGCGCTCTCGGCTGGCATCCTGATCGTTGCAGCTTGGGTCTCCCTATAAACACTCCTCAGGTAGATATCCCTTACCTCCACCTCAATCATCAGCTGGTTCTTCAACGCCATGCATATCTCTTCCTTGGTGGTGCTCTCGTCCAAGTCGCGGCACTCGATTTCCACCGATGCGAAAGGGTGTGGACCTCCACCTGTTCTCCCAGTGGCTCTTCAACCAGGCTCTTATAGTGTCAGCTGCGCCTCCTGCTTTGGTGAGCTGCAAGAGCAACTCCCCCTTTTGAGTCCTCCTATTCTTGACACTGCGTCTCCTAAGCCCTGCAGCTTTTCATCCGCCTTAATTTTCCGTAGAATGTCCACATAGCTGGCTTCTCCCTTCGTCTTGATGACTATTGCATCCGGCCTTATCTTCTCCGTCAGTCCCTTCTTATTTTGGGCGGCTTGCGCTTTGATGTCACCTTCTTCCATGCAGCCTCTTCCTCACAGGCATACCATGTGCTGGTGTGGCCTCCTCGGGGTTGGTTACCACTTTGGCAGATGGGGTCTCCTCGATTCCTGCATCATTCCTTCCCTTCTCTTCTTACTGCCTGGTGTGCCAGCTCCCGGCCCTTGTCTCCGCTTTGCTTCCACCGTCATCTTGAAAAGTGGTGATGTTTGCGAGGACTGGTTCGCTCTTATCACCGCCTTAGCTCCGTCGTCTAGCATCTTGTTGGCCACCAGCTCGAAGAGCGCCCTGATGTTCTCTATCGCATCTCTCATAGGCTGGTGGATCGATTGCCGTTTTCCCTCCTCCATCATCTCCACGAGCTTGCTTATCTCTTTTCCGAGGTCCAGCAGTCGGCCGCTACTCGACTGCTTCATGGGTTTCTCCGCACCCTTCGCATGTGCAGCCGCTTCTGCTCCTAGCCCTCCTTCGGCCGTTGGTCTAAGCACCGGTGACCTTAGCAGCTTACTGCTCCTCCTAAACGTTTGGCTCTCTGTCCCGTTGTTCTCCTCCGCCATACCATCATCATGTTTATTAGTGGGGTTCATAATCAATTGATTGGGTCCCAACTCCAAGCCGTTATCGTTGGTCGTAGCACAATCGCGTTTAGTGATCCCATGGTTGTCTATGCGTGCAGGGAGGCCATGCGAGGGTTGACAGACGCCTCTATGGGGTCGTCTGTTCAGAGCCGGATCCGCGCTAGTCAGGAATGTTACATCTGAGCTTGTGCGCCCAACTGAATGGGGACGGTCCAAAGATCGTACTTGGAGACCTGCCAAGGTTTTAACGGGACGGAGGCAGTTGCGGCATTAGCCTGGCAGTGGTTTCGGCAAGATTTCACTCCGCTTACTAACATGCCAGAATACCGCACGCTGTCAGCCCTGGTCGTCAAATCCTTCCCTTTGCGTCCAGTGTCCTAATCAAGACCGTACTGAGCTAGGTCTTGATGCCACTTTAGTCGCCTCCTACGACAAGCCGTGGCCGGCTGAGGTGGTATTCTATGCAACGCCACCACACGGTGAGCCTGGGTGTGTGTGTAAGCCTGGGTGTGTGTGTGTGGATGTCGGTGCGTGCGGGTGTATACGCCTGTGCGTGTGCCTGTGTGTGGGTAAGCCTGGGTGTGCGTGCTGGTGTGTATATGCAAACCTGGGTGTGTGTGTGTGCGTATATGCTTGTGTGTGTGTGGGTATAAGCCGGTGTGTGTGCGTAAGCTTGGCTGTGCGTGTGTGCATGTGTGTGTGGGTGTAAGCCTGGGTGTGTGCCTGGGTGTGCGTAAGCCTAGGTGTGCGTGTGAGCCTGTGTGTGTACGTGAGCCTGGGTGTGCGGGGGTGCCTGTGTGTGTGCGTAAGCCTGGGTGTGCGTATATGCTTGTGTGTGTGTGGGTATAAGCCGGTGTGTGTGCGTAAGCCTGGGTGTGCGCGTGTGCCTGTGTGTGTGGGTGTAAGCCTGGGTGGTGTGCCTGGGTGTGCGTAAGCCTAGGTGTGCGTGTGAGCCTGTGTGTGTACGTGAGCCTGGGTGTGCGGGGGTGCCTGTGTGCGTGGGGTATCTGCGTGTGTGCCTGGGTGTCGATGCCGGGGTGTGCGTGAGCTCGTAGTGTGTGCGTGTTGTTAGCCGTGAGTATTCCTTGGTGTGCGTCTAAGCTGAGTGTATCCCTGGTAGTGTGTGTGTGTGTGTGTTAGCCGTGGGTATTCCTGAGTGTGCGTGTAGCTGAGTGTATTCCTGGTAGTGTGTGCCTGTGTGTCGATTCCGGGTGTGTTTTTTTTTTTTTTTTTTTTTTGGTCGCCGCCTGGAGGTGAGAATCTTCAAAAGATATTGGCGGTCCACCAATATGCACGACTCATCGACACCGTCGACGCCTACGTACTAAACTCACCCCCCACACACACCGCATCCCCGCGGGATCCACCGCAAAGTATTACTTAGCGGGGGGCGGTAGCCTGCTTAGGCTAACAACCTTTCACGTCGCTCTTCTCACATCGTCTCAGATTAATCTGGATGCCTATTATGAGCTGACGCATACTCTCCCAGTTGTCCTCCGACTCCAGCATGAACTTCAGCAAGTTCTCCGTTGATTTCACTGTTCTTGTTCTTCCAGCGTATCGTCTGCAGCTGTACAGAACGTGCTCCGGGTCCTCATCCTCCCCTTGGCCGCACTGGCACACCGGGCTGTCCTCGTGTTTGAAGCGGTGGAGATACTTCCTGTATCCTCCGTGGCCCGTGAGGAATTGCGTTAGGTGGAAGTCCACCTGTCCAACTCCACGGCCAAGCCAACCGCTGACATCTTGGATCAGGCGGTGCGTCCATCTACCTCCGCTGGCCGCATCCCACCTTCTCTGCCACCTGATCAGGATTCCTGTCTTGCCTCCTTCTTGGCCTCTGCAGCGGACACGCCCGTGTCTCGCCGTGCTATGCGGATCCTCTTCGTCTCCTCCGCCAGGATGTCCACCTGCACCATCCCAGCCAGCACCAGGGCTGCGTTTCGGAAACCGTCCTGAACGCAGATATTACGCGTAGCGCCGAAAGCCTGTATGGCGCCGCCAGCCTCTTCTTCATGCCACTATTTGTTGTCACCGCCGATGCCCATATAGGCGCTGCATACAGTAGAATAGACGAAACTACTTGTGACAGCAGTCGTCTTCTACCTGCTTTCGGTCCTCCAATGTTCGGCAGCATGCCTGCCAGTGCCGCTTGCGTCCTTAGCGCCTTTCCTGTGACATACCTGATGTGAGCTCCAAAGTTCAATCGGTTGGCGACCATGACACCGAGATACTTAATGGCTTCCTTCGACTTCACGAGCGCATTGCCCACTCTGAAGGTAGCGAGCTCCAACATCTTCCTGCTCGTAATGAGCACTGCCTCCGTCTTATGGCATGCTAGTTCCAGTCCGGCCTGCTCGAGCCACTCCGCGATCGTGTCGGCTGCCGCGCTAACGGCCGCTTCCACCTGCTCGACCTTTTGGCCACTACCACAAGCGCTAGGTCGTCTGCGAAACCAATTAGTCTGCACCCATTTGGAAGTTGCAGTCTCAGGACGTCGTCGTACATCAAGTTCCAAAGGAATGGTCCTGCGATTGCCTTTGAAGCTATATCCACCACCATCTCTATTGCGTCCACCGTTGACCTGGCTTTTCGGAAGCCAAACTGGTGCTCCGAAAGTGCTCCATTCTCCTCGGCTACTTTCAGCAAGCAACCGTAGATTATCCTCTCGAATACTTTACCCACCGTGCTCAGCAGGCATATTGGGCGGTATCCTGAGGGTTCTTCCACGGGCTTCGTTCCCTTGGGCAGCAGTACAAGGCACTGCCGTTTCCATTGCTTTGAAAACACTCCCTCCAGCAAGCACTCGTTGTAAACCTCTGCCATGATGTCCGGTCTTACCAACGAGATCCTCTTCAGGACACTGTTGGGGACGCCGTCGGGGCCCGGTGCCTTCCTGTCGCCAAACTGGCCCGCTGCCAAGATCACTTCCTCCGGTCGTACAGGTTCAGGCAGACCAACGTGATGCCCCTGCTCTTGCACACGTCTCACCGGATCGTGATGGAATAATGCCTCCACGATAGTGCCCAGCAGTCTTGGGCATGTCACGCGCAGCGTGGTCTGAACTCTCAACCTCCTAGTCACCACTTTGTAGGCCGTACCCCATGGGTCGACCTCCACCTCGTCGCAAATTTTCCAGAAGCACTCCTTCTTACTGGCTTTGATGCTCTGTTTAAGCACACGTTTCCCCACTTTAAACGCTTCCTCCTTGGATCGTTGGTTTAGGTGTCCTCTGGCCCGTTGGGATTGCCTTCTCGTTCGCAGACACTCTTTCCTCAGTATTCTTATCTCCTCAGTCCACCAGTAGCAGGGTGCTCCTCTTCTGGTTGGTTTTCTTCTTGGCATGGAGCAGTCACATGCTTCGTCTATGAGCTTGGAGAGCTTGTCCGCCTTGCTCTCCCGGGTGAGCAATTAGCGTTCCGTACGAACTCCGCTAACGTTTCTTCATCCAGGTTGCTGTCCTTCCATTTTGGGCCTGTCAGTTTCGGTGGCTGCCTCTTCACGCCTCCAATCCTGTAGTGAATCGCATGGTGATCACTATGCGTGAATTCACTACCCACCCTCCACTTCGTTTTTCTACAGAGAGAACTGCTGAAGTACGTTAAATCAATAATTAATCCACCTCCAGCCCTGTGATATGTCTCTGTGCACCCATCGTTGGCCAAGACTACGTCCAGCAGTGCTAGGGACTCCACCAAGAGGCTCCTCTGGCATTCGTCAGCCTACTTCCCACTCATGCGCCCATGCGTTGAAGTCGCCCGCTAAGACCAGGGGGGTCCTTCCGCGTGCGTCCTCCACCAGGCTTGCTACCATGCTCTGGAAGCGACCAAGATCCCAGCTCGGTGGTGCGTAGCAACTGTAAAAGGTGACGCCTTTGAGCTTTGCCCGCACAAATCCCTCACTCCTCCCATTCACGTCCTGTGGTGGTGACTCTAATGTCCATATAGCTGCCTTCCCGCATTTGCTGACTGCCCATCCGTTCCCTGAGATCCTCCTATACGGCTCGCAAATCAATGCGACATCCGTATGCAAATCCCTCGCCGTTTGTCTCAGTAGTGCCTGAGCCACCTCGCAGTGGTTAAGATTTAGTTTAACACAATTCATTTGGCTGTTGAAGAGCCTTCCTGAATAGTGGACAACGCCCACTTCCCGCCACGTGCCTCCACTCATTGTTCATATCTTTGCAGAACATGCACTGAGGGTCGCTCCGACAATCCTTGGCTATGTGGCCCTCCTGACCACACCTCCTGCACATCTTTGATCTATCAATCTCGCTGCTGCAGTTGCGGGCCATATGTCCAAATTCTAGGCATCTGAAGCACTTGACCACCGCGACGCGCTCTTTCAGCCTGCACCTCACCCAGCCGACTTTCAGCAATCCCTTTTCTAGCGCCTTGCGTGCGCTCTCGGCTGGCATCCTGATCGTTGCAGCTTGGGTCTCCCTATAAACACTCCTCAGGTAGATATCCCTTACCTCCACCTCAATCATCAGCTGGTTCTTCAACGCCATGCATATCTCTTCCTTGGTGGTGCTCTCGTCCAAGTCGCGGCACTCGATTTCCACCCGATGCGAAAGGGTGTGGACCTCCACCTGTTCTCCCAGTGGCTCTTCAACCAGGCTCTTATAGTTGTCAGCTGCGCCTCCTGCTTTGGTGAGCTGCAAGAGCAACTCCCCCTTTTGAGTCCTCCTTATTCTGACACTGCGTCTCCTAAGCCCTGCAGCTTTTCATCCGCCTTAATTTTCCGTAGAATGTCCACATAGCTGGCTTCTCCCTTCGTCTTGATGACTATTGCATCCGGCCTTATCTTCTCCGTCAGTCCCTTCTTATTTTTGGGCGGCTTGCGCTTTGATGTCACCTTCTTCCATGCAGCCTCTTTCCTCACAGGCATACCATGTGCTGGTGTGGCCTCCTCGGGGTTGGTTACCACTTTGGCAGATGGGGTCTCCTCGATTCCTGCATCATTCCCTTCCCTTCTCTTCTTACTGCCTGGTGTGCCAGCTCCCGGCCCTTGTCTCCGCTTTGCTTCCACCGTCATCTTGAAAAGTGGTGATGTTTGCGAGGACTGGTTCGCTCTTATCACCGCCTTAGCTCCGTCGTCTAGCATCTTGTTGGCCACCAGCTCGAAGAGCGCCCTGATGTTCTCTATCGCATCTCTCATAGGCTGGTGGATCGATTGCCGCTTTCCCTCCTCCATCATCTCCACGAGCTTGCTATCTCTTTTCCGAGGTCCAGCAGTCGGCCGCTACTCGACTGCTTCATGGGTTTCTCCGCACCCTTCGCATGTGCAGCCGCTTCTGCTCCTAGCCCTCCTTCGGCCGTTGGTCTAAGCACCGGTGACCTTAGCAGCTTACTGCTCCTCCTAAACGTTTGGCTCTCTGTCCCGTTGTTCTCCTCCGCCATACCATCATCATGTTTATTAGTGGGGTTCATAATCAATTGATTGGGTCCCAACTCCAAGCCGTTATCGTTGGTCGTAGCACAATCGCGTTTAGTGATCCCATGGTTGTCTATGCGTGCAGGGAGGCCATGCGAGGGTTGACAGACGCCTCTATGGGGTCGTCTGTTCAGAGCCGGATCCGCGCTAGTCAGGAATGTTACATCTGAGCTTGTGCGCCCAACTGAATGGGGACGGTCCAAAGATCGTACTTGGAGACCTGCCAAGGTTTTAACGGGACGGAGGCAGTTGCGGCATTAGCCTGGCAGTGGTTTCGGCAAGATTTCACTCCGCTTACTAACATGCCAGAATACCGCACGCTGTCAGCCCTGGTCGTCAAATCCTTCCCTTTGCGTCCAGTGTCCTAATCAAGACCGTACTGAGCTAGGTCTTGATGCCACTTTAGTCGCCTCCTACGACAAGCCGTGGCCGGCTGAGGTGGTATTCTATGCAACGCCACCACACGGTGAGCCTGGGTGAGTGTTTAAGCCTGGGTGTGTGTGTGTGGATGTCGGTGCGTGCGGGTGTATACGCCTGTGCGTGTGCCTGTGTGTGGGTAAGCCTGGGTGTGCGTGCTGGTGTGTATATGCAAACCTGGGTGTGTGTGTGTGCGTATATGCTTGTGTGTGTGTGGGTATAAGCCGGTGTGTGTGCGTAAGCCTGGGTGTGCGTGTGTGCCTGGGTGTGCGTAAGCCTAGGTGTGCGTGTGAGCCTGTGTGTGTACGTGAGCCTGGGTGTGCGGGGGTGCCTGTGTGTGTGCGTAAGCCTGGGTGTGCGTATATGCTTGTGTGTGTGTGGGTATAAGCCGGTGTGTGTACGTGAGCCTGGGTGTGCGGGGGTGCCTGTGTGTGTGCGTAAGCCTTGGTGTGCGTCTAAGCTGAGTGTATCCCTGGTAGTGTGTGTGTGTGTTAGCCGTGGGTATTCCTGAGTGTGCGTGTAGCTGAGTGTATTCCTGGTAGTGTGTGCCTGTGTGTCGATGCCGGGTGTGTTTTTTTTTTTTTTTTTTTTGGTCGCCGCCGGGAGTTGAGAATCTTCAAAAAATATTGGCGGTCCACCAATATGCACGACTCATCGACACCGTCGACGCCTACGTACTAAACTCACCCCCCCACACACACCGCATCCCCGCGGGATCCACCGCAAAGTATTACTTAGCGGGGGGCGGTAGCCTGCTTAGGCTAACAACCTTTCACGTCGCTCTTCTCACATCGTCTCAGATTAATCTGGATGCCTATTATGAGCTGACGCATACTCTCCCAGTTGTCCTCCGACTCCAGCATGAACTTCAGCAAGTTCTCCGTTGATTTCACTGTTCTTGTTCTTCCAGCGTATCGTCTGCAGCTGTACAGAACGTGCTCCGGGTCCTCATCCTCCCCTTGGCCGCACTGGCACACCGGGCTGTCCTCGTGTTTGAAGCGGTGGAGATACTTCCTGTATCCTCCGTGGCCCGTGAGGAATTGCGTTAGGTGGAAGTCCACCTGTCCAACTCCACGGCCAAGCCAACCGCTGACATCTTGGATCAGGCGGTGCGTCCATCTACCTCCGCTGGCCGCATCCCACCTTCTCTGCCACCTGATCAGGGATTCCTGTCTTGCCTCCTTCTTGGCCTCTGCAGCGGACACGCCCGTGTCTCGCCGTGCTATGCGGATCCTCTTCGTCTCCTCCGCCAGGATGTCCACCGGCACCATCCCAGCCAGCACCAGGGCTGCGTCTTCGGAAACCGTCCTGAACGCAGATATTACGCGTAGCGCCGAAAGCCTGTATGGCGCCGCCAGCCTCTTCTTCATGCCACTATTTGTGGTCATGCCGATGCCCATATAGGCACTGCATACAGTAGAATAGACGAAACTACTTGTGACAGCAGTCGTCTTCTACCTGCTTTCGGTCCTCCAATGTTCGGCAGCATGCCTGCCAGTGCCGCTTGCGTCCTTAGCGCCTTTCCTGTGACATACCTGATGTGAGCTCCAAAGTTCAATCGGTTGGCGACCATGACACCGAGATACTTAATGGCTTCCTTCGACTTCACGAGCGCATTGCCCACTCTGAAGGTAGCGAGCTCCAACATCTTCCTGCTCGTAATGAGCACTGCCTCCGTCTTATGGCATGCTAGTTCCAGTCCGGCCTGCTCGAGCCACTCCGCGATCGTGTCGGCTGCCGCGCTAACGGCCGCTTCCACCTGCTCGACCTTTTTGGCCACTACCACAAGCGCTAGGTCGTCTGCGAAACCAATTAGTCTGCACCCATTTGGAAGTTGCAGTCTCAGGACGTCGTCGTACATCAAGTTCCAAAGGAATGGTCCTGCGATTGCCTTTGAAGCTATATCCACCACCATCTCTATTGCGTCCACCGTTGACCTGGCTTTTCGGAAGCCAAACTGGTGCTCCGAAAGTGCTCCATTCTCCTCGGCTACTTTCAGCAAGCGACCGTAGATTATCCTCTCGAATACTTTACCCACCGTGCTCAGCAGGCATATTGGGCGGTATCCTGAGGGTTCTTCCACGGGCTTCGTTCCCTTGGGCAGCAGTGCAAGGCACTGCCGTATCCATTGCTTTGAAAACACTCCCTCCAGCAAGCACTCGTTGTAAACCTCTGCCATGATGTCCGGTCTTACCAACGAGATCCTCTTCAGGACACTGTTGGGGACGCCGTCGGGGCCCGGTGCCTTCCTGTCGCCAAACTGGCCCGCTGCCAAGATCACTTCCTCCGGTCGTACAGGTTCAGGCAGACCAACGTGATGCCCCTGCTCTTGCACACGTCTCACCGAATCGTGAGGGAATAATGCCTCCACGATAGTGCCCAGCAGTCTTGGGCATGTCACGCGCAGCGTGGTCTGAACTCTCAACCTCCTAGTCACCACTTTGTAGGCCGTACCCCACGGATCGCCCTCCGCCTCGTCGCAAATTTTCCGGAAGCACTCCCTCTTACTGGCTTGATGCTCTGTTTAAGCGCACGTTTCGCCACTTTAAACGCTTCCTCCTTGGATCGTTGGTTTAGGTGTTCTCTGGCCCGTTGGGATTGCCTTCTCGTTCGCAGACACTCTTTCCTCAGTATTCTTATCTCCTCAGTCCACCAGTAGCAGGGTGCTCCTCTTCTGCTTGGTTTCTTCTTGGCATGGAGCAGTCACATGCTTCGTCTATGAGCTTGGAGAGTTTATCAGCCTTGCTCTCCCCCGGTGCGGGTGAGCAATAAGCGTTCCGTACGAACTCCGCTAACGTTTCTTCATCCAGGTTGCTGTCCTTCCATTTTGGGCCTGTCAGTTTCGGTGGCTGCCTCTTCACGCCTCCAATCCTGTAGTGAATCGCATGGTGATCACTATGAGTGAATTCACTACCCACCCTCCACATCGTTTTTCTACAGAGAGAACTGCTGAAGTACGTTAAATCAATAATTAATCCACCTCCAGCCCTGTGATATGTCTCCGTGCACCCATCGTTGGCCAAGACTACGTCCAGCAGTGCTAGGGACTCCACCAAGAAGGCTCCTCTGGCATTCGTCAGCCTACTTCCCCACTCATGCGCCCATGCACTGAAGTCGCCCGCTAAGACCAGGGGGGTCCTTCCGCGTGCGTCCTCCACCAGGCTTGCTACCATGCTCTGGAAGCGACCAAGATCCCAGCTCGGTGGTGCGTAGCAACTGTAAAAGGTGATGCCTTTGAGCTTTTCCCGCACAAATCCCTCACTCCTCCCATTCACGTCCTGTGGTGGTGACTCTACTGTCCATATAGCTGCCTTCCCGCATTTGCTGACTGCCCATCCGTTCCCTGAGATCCTCCTATACGGCTCGCAAATCAATGCGACATCCGTATGCAAATCCCTCGCCGTTTGTCTCAGTAGTGCCTGAGCCACCTCGCAGTGGTTAAGATTTAGTTTAACACAATTCATTTTGGCTGTTGAAGAGCCTTCCTGAATAGTGGACAACGCCCACTTCCCGCCACGTGCCTCCACTCATTGTTCATATCTTTGCAGAACATGCACTGAGGGTCGCTCCGACAATCCTTGGCTATGTGGCCCTCCTGACCACACCTCCTGCACATCTTTGATCTATCAATCTCGCTGCTGCAGTTGCGGGCCATATGTCCAAATTCTAGGCATCTGAAGCACTTGACCACCGCGACGCGCTCTTTCAGCCTGCACCTCACCCAGCCGACTTTCAGCAATCCCTTTTCTAGCGCCTTGCGTGCGCTCTCGGCTGGCATCCTGATCGTTGCAGCTTGGGTCTCCCTATAAACACTCCTCAGGTAGATATCCCTTACCTCCACCTCAATCATCAGCTGGTTCTTCAACGCCATGCATATCTCTTCCTTGGTGGTGCTCTCGTCCAAGTCGCGGCACTCGATTTCCACCCGATGCGAAAGGGTGTGGACCTCCACCTGTTCTCCCAGTGGCTCTTCAACCAGGCTCTTATAGTTGTCAGCTGCGCCTCCTGCTTTGGTGAGCTGCAAGAGCAACTCCCCCTTTTGAGTCCTCCTTATTCTTGACACTGCGTCTCCTAAGCCCTGCAGCTTTTCATCCGCCTTAATTTTCCGTAGAATGTCCACATAGCTGGCTTCTCCCTTCGTCTTGATGACTATTGCATCCGGCCTTATCTTCTCCGTCAGTCCCTTCTTATTTTTGGGCGGCTTGCGCTTTGATGTCACCTTCTTCCATGCAGCCTCTTCCTCACAGGCATACCATGTGCAGGTGTGGCCTCCTCGGGGTTGGTTACCACTTTGGCAGATGGGGTCTCCTCGATTCCTGCATCATTCCCTTCCTTCTCTTCTTACTGCCTGGTGTGCCAGCTCCCGGCCCTTGTCTCCGCTTTGCTTCCACCGTCATCTTGAAAAGTGGTGATGTTTGCGAGGACTGGTTCGCTCTTATCACCGCCTTAGCTCCGTCGTTGTGCATCTTGATGGCCACCAGCTCGAAGAGCGCCCTGATGTTCTCTATCGCATCTCTCATAGGCTGGTGGATCGATTGCCGCTTTCCCTCCTCCATCATCTCCACGAGCTTGTTTATCTCTTTTCCGAGGTCCGGTCCAGCAGTGGGCCGCTACTCGACTGCTTCATGGGTTTTTCCGCACCCTTCGCATGTGCAGCCGCTTCTGCTCCTAGCCCTCCTTCGGCCGTTGGTCTAAGCACCGGTGACCTTAGCAGCTTACTGCTCTTCCTAAACGTTTGGCTCTCTGTCCCGTTGTTCTCCTCCGCCATACCATCATCATGTTTATTAGTGGGGTTCATAATCAATTGATTGGGTCCCAACTCCAAGCCGTTATCGTTGGTCGTAGCACAATCGCGTTTAGTGATCCCATGGTTGTCTATGCGTGCAGGGAAGCCATGCGAGGGTTGACAGACGCCTTTATGGGGTCGTCTGTTCAGAGCCGGATCCGCGCTAGTCAGGAATGTTACATCTGAGCTTGTGCGCCCAACTGAATGGGGACGGTCCAAAGATCGTACTTGGAGACCTGTCAAGGTTTTAACGGGACGGAGGCAGTTGCGGCATTAGCCTGGCAGTGGTTTCGGCAAGATTTCACTCCGCTTAATAACATGCCAGAATACCGCACGCTGTCAGCCCTGGTCGTCAAATCCTTCCCTTTGCGTCCAGTGTCCTAATCAAGACCGTACTGGGCTAGGTCTTGATGCCACTTAAGTCGCCTCCTACGACAAGCCGTGTAATATGCCTGGGTGTACGCGTATGTCTTTGTCTATTCGGGTGTCGATGCCGGGTGTGTGTGTCGCTACCACTGATCGTGGTCGTTGCTGTTACTGCGGCTGCGGTGGCGGTTGCCCCTGTGGTTGTCGCTGATGTCGTTGTTGTTGCCGTAGCACTTCCTAAGCGCCGTCGCGGTTGCGCGTTGTGTCGCTGAAGTGGTTGTTGTTGTTGTTGTCGTTCGCGGCGGTAGCTGTGGTTGCTGTGGACGCTCGCTCGAAAAACTGATCTTTTGCATTAAAATTGCAATATCATTTTCTACCTTGATTTCTTCCTCTTCCACAGCTTCCATTCCCCCGGAACGCGCAAAATACCAACTCGTTCCGCGCGGAGCAACATTTTGCGTTTGCATTTACGCAAACGTGCGCAGAGCATTAGCTTGCGTTTACATTTACGCAAATGTGAGTGGACCATGGTATATGCAATCACAAGATAACATAAACGACGTCACGAACGAAAAACATAAATGTGCGGTAGCTGATCGCTACCTCACACCCTCTCCTTACTTCGGGGGGCGGTGGCGGACGGTGACCTTCCCGGCTTTCGATACCTTCACCTGGAACGCATGGGTTCCGGGGCCATCACCCAGTCGATGGTGTAGAGTGGTAGGTCGTCGAGACCCAAAACGTCATCCGCGAGGCTTAGTGTAGACAGCACCTCGTCGATTGCGTCGTCGGACGGCCATCCAGGGTCCACCCTCAGGTCTCTCCAGGGGTCTATCGTGGGTAGGGGTACGTCTGAGGTGGAGTCGGGGACTTCGGGTACTTCGGGGATATCCTCGTAAATGTCCATGGCGCGGCTGTCGTCGGAGTGGTACCCTTCGGGGTCCACGTATCTTCGGCAGTGCCCCTCTAGCCCGAACAGGATGTGTCCCTCTGCTTCAGACATCTTCTCGCTGTAACACAATGGAGTCGTAATTTTCATTTGCATAACCCTACCTACAGTGCGGTTTGTAAGAGGGTCTGAAGGACTTGACACAGGTATGGGGAAAGGTGGACTTGGTTCTTGGGTCTGGGTGACATTTGGGGAATCCTCGTCGGGGTCGGAGTGAAACGGCTTCAAGTCTGCCAAACTAGCCATTCGACACTTATGAGTCTCCAAATGCTGTAGGCGTACGACATTCGGTGATACGAACTTCTTTAGTTCATATGGCCCATCGAACTTCGGTGCTAGTTTCGCTGCAAATCCCTCTGCTGCGTTACTCAGCACTTGCGTACCCACGGTAGGGCGCCAGTCTCGACGGCGAAGGTTGTACTGTTTTGCCTGGTCCTGGGATGCTCTCTGTACGTTTTGCTTCACGACCTCGAAGACTTTTTGCAGCTCTGTGGCTCGGGTCTCGGGATTCATCTCCAATCGTCCACTTCCTGGCGTAACTTCGTCATATAACGCGCTCGGTAGACGGGGCTCACGTCCTTGAACCAAGAATGCGGGGCTGAATCCAGTCGTATCGCAGACGCTGGTATTGATCGCTAACATGATTTCCGGGAGCAACTCATCCCACGTGATCTGGTGTCCCTCGACGTATTGAGCTAGCATGGTCTTGATCGTCCGGTTTGCCCTCTCCGTCGGATTCTGTTGGGGGCTGTAGGGAGCGGTGTTCTGTAGCTCCATCCCTAGCTTTTCGCAGAATCGGCCAAACGATCGACTGGTGAACTGTGTCCCGTTGTCGCATACAAAGCACCGCGGTACCCCGAAGCGGCAAAGTATTCGCTCCCTGAACGCTCGCTCCAAATGCACGGTCATAGCCTTGCGTAAGGGTACCAGCTCTACCCATTTAGAGAAATGATCAAAGAACACCAGGAGCATGGTGTTTCCGTGCTTGGATCGTGGGAGGGGGCCAACGAAGTCGGAACAGATGGTGCCAAACGGTTCTTCCACTTGCCTGGTCAACATTTTCCCAGCGGGATTCAGCTGGCTCACCTTGTATGCCTGACATTTGGCACATCGTCGCACATACCGGATTATGTCTCTAAAGAGACCGGGCCAGTAATACCGCTGCATGACACGGCTGGCTGTTTTCCGTATCCCTAGGTGACCAGCAGTAGGGTTGTCATGGCACTCCTTGAGGACGCGGGAGCGTTGTTCGGATGCCACACAGAGCTTCCACGGTACGTAATCCTCCTCGGTTGGGCGTAGACCTAGATGTCGGTACACCTGCCCGTTCTTGAGTGTATAGTCCGGATGTTCCTTGGGGTGGTCCTCGATGCGCTTAGTCAGCTTGAGGAGCCATGGACGCCTAACCGTTTCGACTCGTGCCGTCTGTAGCGTCTCCTCCAGTGGTTGCCTGGATAATGCATCTGCCACGACGTTAAGCTTCCCTCGGCGATAGTGAATATCAAATTGATATTGTTGCAACTCGAGTGCCCACCTCGCAATTCGTCCCGTCGGATTGTCGATGCTGTTTAGCCACTTCAATGCAAGGTGATCCGTAATCACGTCAAATTTATAGCCCTCCAGGAAGCACTTCAGTTTGCGGATGGCCCAAACGATGGCCAGACATTCCTTCTCCGTCGCTGAGTAATTCTCTTCGGGCTTTGACAACCGCGGGCTGACGTAGGCTATCACCCGCTCTGCTCCGTCTATCTCCTGCGTCAATACTGCTCCCAATCCATAATCGCTGGCGTCGGTCCGCAATACGAATTTTGCCGAGAAGTCCGGACAGGCGAGGACTGGGGCCTCAGTGAGGCGTATCTTAAGCTCCTCGAAGGCGGCTTGCTGGGACTCCCCCCATTCCCAACGTTTGCTCTTTCGGAGTAGCAGAGACATCGGCTGCACTACTTCCGCGAAGTTTGCCACAAATCTCCGATACCATTACGCTATTCCCAAGCAGGATAGGTGGCTCCTGGTTGTATCCGGTCGTTCGTGCCCTCCGTCGGCCGTTCGGGCTCTGGAACAATCCGGGTGTTAGCTGTAACTCCAAGTCTCCGAAGGACAAGGTGGCTTCTACGGCACAGAGGAAGTCGATCCCCAAGATCAGGTCGTCGATTCCTGTCGGCAGTATTAGTAAGGGCAAACAGACGCGTTGTTCTCCAAGCTGTATGGCAGCGGTACATGCCTTGGTGATAGTGGTATGTGACCCATCCGCCAGCCTTACTATCACCTGCAAGTTTTGTTGTCCCGGGTGGACAATTGCTTCGCGACCGCTTCGCTGACGAAACTCCTCGTAGCTCCAGTGTCGATAGTAGCCAGGAAAGGTTTCCCTTCTAAACTTACTCTGGCTACTATCCTTGCGTCTTCGAATCGTATGACTCCGTTTACTTCCGTTGGTTGACCCTTGCTCCCCCCTGGTCCGGATTCGAGGAGGGAGGCATTCCGTTTCCCGACGAGCGGGTACAGCATTCTATTGTCCGGACTCCTCGTCATCCGCACTGCCAACAGTAGATCACCTGTGGGTTCCCGCAATCCCAGCTGAAATGGCCCGATTTTCAACAGCGTCGGCAAGCGTTCAGGACATCTATCGGGGTGTCTGGGCTAGTCCCGTTGCCGGTTCCGGGTGCCCCTGGGGTGTTGTCACGAAATGGGTTGCGATGCCGTGGCGTCAGTGTGGGCATTTCGGGACTGACTGCTGCAGGTCTATGTGTGATTTGGGGCTTCGTGTGGGGCTTGAGTTGTACTTCCCTCTCGTGGACCATCTCGTAGTGCGTGGCCAGCTGTGTAAGCTGGCTCAGGCAGCTTACCTCGTGACGCCGAATATAAAGCTGGTATTCCGGTAGCAGGTTCTCATATAGTCGGTCAAGTTCCCTGTCGCTAGTATACCCCGCACGCTGCATCATTAGGCGCAGCTGAATCATATACCGCTTGAAGGATTCCCCGTTTTGCTGTAGATGGGTGCAGATCTGGTCCTCAAGCCTCTTGAAATTCTCGCTTGAATCGGGTCTAGGTCTCACCATGCATGTGACTGACCCTGAACCAGCTCTCCGTTTCCCCAGTTAGGAGTTCCGAAATGGCCAGGGGTAATCGATTCGGCTCTATCTGGTGAGCTACCGCCCTCTCTTCTACGCGCTCAATGAAGCTCAGTGGATCCGAGGTTCCATCGAAGGTTATTCCCCAGCGCTGAACTTTATCTGCCAATGCTCCATATGGGACCTCGTGCCTTGTGGTTGTTGAGCCTTGTGGTGAACTTTGCCGGGGACGTGGTGGTGATCTTCCAGCGAGTCGGGTAGGATCAGGTCCAGGAACAGCTCCATCTGTGTTCGTCACGGTGATAACGGGTCTGGTTGGAGAGACTGAGCTGGTATCCATGGGTGATGGACTCCGTGAGCGCTGCTTCTTGTCTTTGTCGCCTTGGTCGGCTGGAGAGATATCCCGGTACTTCGTTTCTAACTCCGAGAAACGCGCTAGGAGAGTGTCAGGATGGTCACTCCTGGATATGAATCCTGCGACCCGGCTGCGTAGTTCAGTCATGGTGCCCTCTGCGTCGAGCCCAAACTCACTGGCCATGGACACAAGTTCGTCCTTACGGCGATGGTAAATCCAGCTGACATTCACCATGATGTTAAATACCCTGTGTATGTGTAAAAATTTTATTTTTTTTTATTTTTATTTTTTATTTATTATTATCCTTCGAGAGGATCTGTAGGTTTTATTTATTATTATCCTTCGGGAGGATCTGTAAAAATTTTATTTATTGTGATCCTTCGAGAGGATCTGTAGATTATTATTATCCTGCGAGAGGATCTGTAGGTTTTATTTATTATTATCCCTCGAGAGGATCTGTAGATTTTAGTTATTATTATCTTTCGAGAGGATCTTTGCTTCGCACTGTGATGTGTTCACTTCGATGACCGGGTCTTGGCTGCCTATCCTCAGCTCGCGGTCTGCCTTATATAGCAGAACGCAGCTCTGCTCCTTGATGGGCGGTGGCAGCGCTGCCCTTATTAGGCGTCAGCAGCGCTGCCCTTATTGAGCGTCGGTGCATCTGCTCTGTAGCCTTAGCCTGCAAAGACAGCAAAGCCAAGACTTCCGTGGCAAAGGGGGGTCGGATGCTGGATGTTTTAAGGGGACGTGTAAGGGGCGAAGAGACTTAAACTTTGAGGATTTGACAACAACAGGGCACAAAATAAGGACACAATCAACAAGAAAACGTAACATAGTTCTGGTTTAGGGCGACCCTGGACTCCCTAGGTACTACGTGGTGGTGGTTCTTTAAGCCACCATGATGTTATACGCCCAAAAGGGCTTGCCAGGGTCCCTGCTCGGGTGCCATCTGTAAGGACGTACTTTCTTAGGCCGAAGTCGGCGTCTCAGTCGCGTCCAGGGGTTTTACAGAAAATTTGTAAATAGCTGGTACACTGGGGGAGCTGTGCCAGATTATACCTAGGGGTCGGGGCAATAAGGGAAAGTGTAGGGGGGAATAGCAGGGGGGGGGGGGGTTCGTGAGCATACCTTACGCACTGGCGACGATTTGAGAGACACCGGATGGAATAGGTTGGTTAGTCCAGAGTAATACTCGGAGAACCAACCAATCACTCCCCCAAATGGCTCTTCGTCGCCGACCAGGGCGTCGGGCGAAGTTCTGTGTTAGTACGAGCTGGTGGGAGTCAACCAGCCAGCTGGTCAGGCCGAGGATAAGAACCTGAAGCCTGCGCACTTACTGTCTAACCCCATCCGCCCGCACCAGTCACCGGCCGCGTCCTTGAGGAGCTCTCGGAAGCGTGTGAGAGATACGAGTGAGAAGATTTCGTCACGCATAGAGTAAGACTCGGAATGCGTGCCCATCCTCCACCCGATCTCTCACATCTGCAACGCCTGGGTATTACCCACTTGTCACTACACCTGGCACATACCCAAGAGGCAGGCGTCGCAGAATCTAGAGTAAAACTCGGAAGATTCGCTAGCATACCACTCAGGTTTGCCCCACGTGGACCATTTGGTGAGGCGCACTGAGCCACTACTACCCCACTCGTCGCTTCACGCGGGACATACCCAATAGACAGGCGTCGCAGAAACTAGAGTAAAACTCGAAGGATTCGCTAGCATGCCCCTCAGGTTTGCCCCACGCGGGCTAGGTGAGTGAGGCGCACTCGCTGAAAAGGGGAAAAAGGGGAAAAGGGTAACAAGTAAAGCACACACAAATTTATCTACACTAGGATCTTTATTAATTTCATATCACATACAATAAGGCATATATTTATAACACAAAGGGGGTAGGGATGCTATCCTAGGCCGCACCAAATCTAAGCATGGCTGCCTGAGCAACCTTTGGGCCCATCACAGATGGCCGTCACTTACCCCTGTGTATGTGTGTTTGTAGATGCCGGTGGGTGCGTGTGTATATGCCTGTGTGTGTGTGCGTAAGCCTGGGTGTGTGTATACGCCTGTGCGTGTGCCTGTGTGTGGGTAAGCCTGGGTGTGCGTGCTGGTGTGTATATGCAAACCTGGGTGTGTGTGTATGTGTTTTTTTTTTTTTTTTTTATTCCTTGGTAATAAATAATAACCTACATTAAACTATACAATAAAAAAACAATCATAGACATTGCCAGCCTCTGCGGGACCGCCGCGAGGCATTGCTTCGCAGCAACAAAAGCAATGCTTATGAAGCGATCGCCCTTAAGCGTTCCAGACGCCTCAGCTCCACCATCGTAGAAGCTGCGAGTCCGCAAACCGCATTCCATACCACCTCCATCTCTATCATCAGATCCACCAGGTTTGTTGGCGAAAGGGGCTGACCAATCAGGGTCTCCACCTGCAGACGTTCATGGGCGAACCGCCCACACTGGAAGAAAACATGGCTTACATCCTCCTCCGTACCATCTCCGCACCAGCTACACTCTTAAGTAGCTCCTAAAGCAACCATGTCCCGTAAGCAGCTGGGTGAGGTAAAATGTGACTGACCCGTGCTTCCTCTCTAGCCATCGCCACACATCTGGTATCAATAGGTGCGTCCAACGCCCTTTTGCAGAAGTATTCCAGTGCCGCTGCCAGGCCTCTAGGCTCCGCTCGCGGGCTGCAGCCCTAGCTGCTCTTCTCTCCGTTGGTGCTGCTTCCAAAACCGCTGCGGCTTCTACTGCTAAGCTGTGGATTAAGATCATTCCAGCCACCACCAGCGCTGCATCCGAGGAGACTGTGCGAAAGGCGTAGCAGACGCGAAGGGCAGAGAGCCGGTAAGATGACACGATACCCTTCATGTAGGTGGCCACCGAAGTTGCACCGACCCAAATTGGAGCAGCATACAGCACTATCGACTTCAGGACGCTCGTGAGCAGCAGCCTCGTTTGCTGTTTAGGACCCCGCGTATTAGGCATCAACCTCGCAAGGGCTCGCACGGATTCAGCTGCCTTCCGATGCACGAATGCCAGGTGCTCGCCAAAGTTTAAGCGCCGATCGATGACCACACCAAGGTAACGGATACAGTCCTTGGACCGCATTGTGACGCCTCCCACCGTGATATCCACGTACTCCACCTTTTTTCGGCTGCTGATGAGCACCGCCTCCGTCTTTTGGGCAGCCAGTTGAAGACCAACAGACGACAGCCACCGCATCACTGCGTCTAAGCACCAATCGCAGAGCTCTGTAACTCGCCGTAGGTCTTTAGCTACAAGCACCAGAGCGACGTCGTCCGCATATCCAATAGGGCTTGCACCATCCGGCAACTGAAGCTGTAGTATCCCGTCATACATGATATTCCACAGGAGAGGACCCAGGACAGATCCTTGTGGAACACCTGCAGAAACGGCGTACTCCTTCTCCCCCTCATCTTTATGGTAATGCAGCCTACGGTTGTCAAAGTAGTTCCTCACGATTGCTACGAGGTAGTCTGGCACTCTAAAACTCCCCAGGGCATCCAAAATGTAGCTCCAATTCGCGGAGTTAAAGGCGTTCTTGACGTCAATGGTCACTACGAGACAGTAATGCTTATTGCCAAAGCGCCAGCGGGTGCCTGAGATCGCTTCTGAGGCTATGCTGACTACCGACCTGATGGCATCGGTAGTAGATCTCGCCCTCCTGAAGCCGAATTGGAGTGGTGATAATCCTCCAGCATTCTGCACGGCGTCATCCAGCCTAGCAGCTATGATCGCCTCGAAGACCTTGCCACTGTTGTCAATGAGACAAATAGGCCGGTATGCTGAAGGGTCATCAGGAGGCTTATCTGGCTTAGGCAGCAGGACGAGTTTCTGCACCTTCCACCTGTCCGGAAAGATGCCTTCTCGCAGACACTTGGTATACATCTGGCAAACAATTCTGGCTGGAGCATGATTGCTAGATGCAGGCACCTATTAGGGACACCATCGGGACCAGGTGCTTTATTGGCTGATAGCTTCCGTGCTGCCAGCTGCATTTCTTCCAAAGAAACTGGAGAAACACCTTCATGGATGGAAGCCGCGCCAGCTGACGATAGCGGGTTCGCGCACTGAGGAAACAGAGTCGCCACAATTTCCTTCATGCGAACTAGCTCCATAGGCGCGTTGTTAGTGCCTTGGCTGACACGCTTGAAGACCATCTTGTAGGCTCTTCCCCAAGGGTCCTTGTCGGCTGAGTCACACAGCTTAAGGAAACACTCCTTTTTGCTGGCTTTGATGGTGTTATGCGTATATGCTTGTGTGTGTGTGTGGGTATAAGCCGGTGTGTGTGCGTAAGCCTGGGTGTGCGTGTGTGCCTGTGTGGTTGTAAGCCTGGGTGTGTGCCTGGGTGTGCGTAAGCCTAGGTGTGCGTGTGAGCCTGTGTGTGTACGTGAGCCTGGGTGTGCGGGGGTGCCTGTGTGTGTGGGTTATCTGCGTGTGTGCCTGGGTGTATGCTGGTGTCGATGTGGGGTGTGCGTGAGCTCGTAGTGTGTGCGTGTTGTTAGCCGTGAGTATTCCTTGGTGTGCGTCTAAGCTGAGTGTATTCCTGGTAGTGTGTGTGTAAGTTAGCCGTGGGTATTCCTGGGTGTGCGTGTAGCTGGGTGTATTCCTGGTAGTGTGTGTGTGTGTTCGCCGTGGGTATTCCTGGGTGTGCGTGCAGCTGAGGGTATTCCTGGTAGTGTGTGCCTGTGTGTCGATGCCGTGGGTATTCCTGGGTGTGCGTCTAAGCTGAGTGTATTCCTGGTAGTGTGTGTGTGTGTTAGCCGTGGGTATTCCTGGGTGTGCGTGTAGCTGAGTGTATTCCTGGTAGTGTGTGCCTGTGTGTCGATGCCGTGTGTGTGTGGAGTGTTGTGCGTGTGTAATATGCTTGGGTGTACGCGTATGTGTTTGTGTATTCGGGTGTCGATGCCGGTGTGTGTGTGTCGCTACCACTGATCGTGGTCGTTGCTGTTACTGCGGCTGCGGTGGCGGTTGCTCCTGTGGTTGTCGCTGATGTCGTTGTTGTTGCCGTTGCACTTCCTAAGCGCCGTCGCGGTTGCGCGTTGTGTCGCTGAAGTGGTTGTTGTTGTTAATGCCGTTCGCGGCGGTAGCTGTGGTTGCCTTTCCGCGTACCGATTTTATCACGCTCGCTCGAAAAACTGATGTTTTGCATTAAAATTGCAATATCATTTTCTACCTTGTTTTCTTCCTCTTCCACAGCTTCCATTCCCCCGGAACGCGCAAAATACCAACTCGTTCCGCGCGGAGCAACATTTTGCGTTTGCGTTTACGCAAATGTGCGCAGAGCACTAGCTTGCGTTTACATTTACGCAAATGTGAGTGGAGCATGGTATATGCAATCACAAGATAACATAAACGACGCACAGTGGCGCCCGTAGAACAAGTCAAGTGTCAAAAATCAAAAATTGCATGTGCCTCTAAAAAATATTGAATGGACTTACTTTATAGGAAATTTTCCAGCGATTTCAAATCTGCAATCCATAATGTAACCGGATTTTTTGTTTAGAAGATATAGCTTTTCAAAGTTGTCTGATTTTTTGTGTTACATAAAAATCACAATTTTAAGGTAATTTGGTCGGCTTTGAGATACAATATCTCAAAAACTAAGTTACGGATCGTCATTGTTTTTGGTTCTATTGATAGATCTATTTATTAAGAAAAGAATAAAAAAAATAATACTGTTTGCTTTGCGTTTGGCCAGGCAATTCAATATTTACCAACTATCCACTTTTTTACTATTTCTCAACTTTGATGGAAAATAAAAAAAAATTATATCACATTATATCGGCTATTTTTTTAAATTAATTTCTTTGATTATTCCTCTATTAAATGCAAAAAGTTTCATGTGCCCGTTTTTGCCCCTTTTTTTTAAATGTAAAAAAAGTGAAAAAAGTCATAGGAAAAAAATGTGTTGCATGCATTTTTGGGCAATTTATGACATATAACCGTGAAAACCCATTTTTGTTGTTGTTGTTACGTTCGTTATTGTGAAGATACTTGACTTTTGTTTTTCATTCTGTAATGCTTACCTGAGATCATTTGTCAAATCCTGGTCCCTAAATTCAGGTGCAGTTACAGGATATACAAATAAATTACAAGGTACGCACCGAATACAGAAATTGCGTTGGCGTACAACTAGTCACACATCCCATTCAGGTAGGCACAAATCTTATTCGGACACGTGCCAAGTACCCAAATTGCATAAATTGACCTTATTGACCTGGACTTATACAAAAATAGGTAAATTTGTTAGGCATGAAAGCTAACTCTTTTCTTGAACCCTTAATCCAAACGGTATATATCAGGTAATAGATTAGACTATATAATGAAAAAAAACTATAATCCTGGATTAGTCTACGACTGAAAGTTGGCGAGACAAGTACTGTTTTACACTTCAAACATGTCGTTGAGCAACCATAAATTATTTGACCTGTTTAGGAAGTCAACCACATTACAAAGTTTCACGGAAGCTGCCTTCGAAGAACTTGATAGTTTATACGGCAATATACAGAGAAACGAAGATATAAAAATAAACTCTGCATGATGTATGCCAGTCTAAACTCACGATGGATAAAAACAAACAGAATGACTGAGAGATTCAACACCAAACACCAGGACTGGCTTAATAGTGATACCATGCAGGATCTAATGGACCATACAACAAAACGGCTGTTGGAGAGACTTGCTGAAAATGTGGTTGAAGCTCTTCCTGAGAATCTGACATTGATCAGTAAATGGGGCTGCGATGGATCATCTGGACAAAGCGTGTATAAGCAAAGAATATCATCCGATGACGCTACAATATCGGACGGAAACATGTTTATGGCATCCGTTGTTCCTTTGCGGCTAAAGTCTGATGATTCTTTACACTGGAAAAATGAACGGCCGTCATCTGTACATTATTGCCGACCAATAATGTTTCAGTATGCAAGGGAATCGCCGGAACTCATACGAAACACAGTAAAGGATATTGAAGACCAAATAAGCAAGATTAAGCCAACAAAGTTCGAAATCAGTGAAGGAAAATACATTGAATGTAGTTACGAGTTCCACCTGACCATGGTTGACGTAAATGTGGTCAACGAACTGACAAGCACAAGGTCAACTTTGTCATGCCCAATTTGCAAAAAGACACAAAAAAACTTCGACGATTTAAATGATTCTACAAATGAAGAGAATTATGAATTTGGGATCTCACCATTGCACGCAAGAAAAAGATGTATGGAGTTCTTGTTAAATTAGCGTATACGCTTCCACAAGAGGTTGAAAACTTTGACGAAAACACATCAAACAAAGATAAGGAAAATATCAGAAAGAAGCGAATACAGGATGCGTTTTTCAAACAAGTTGGACTTAAAGTAGAATGCCCCAAGTACGGATACGGAAACTCAAACGATGGAAACACTTCAAGGAGATTTTTTGAGAATGATGAAGCTGTAACTCAAATCACAGGGATAAACACCAAATCGTTAAGAGATTGGGAACGATCTTAAATGTTTTGAACTGCAAGGAAAAAGTTGATTCTGCAAAATATGGAGAATATGCTTCAAAAACTGCATCACTTTTAGCAGAATTATTTCCGCAGAAAAAGTTGACCCCATAAAAAGTTGACAGTCCATAAAATATTGGCGCATGGCAAGGATATAATTGAGTATCAGTCTTTGCTAATTGGAGAGCTCCCTGAAGAAGCACAAGAGTCCCTTAATAAGTTTTATAAAAAAATACAGATTGCTAAACACTTTCAAAGCTTCAAGGATGAGACAAAATGAGGACCTCTTCAACATGTTAGCAGCATCTTCAGATCCACTAATTTCATCACTGAGGCATGTTAAGTCACGAAAAGAATTAGAAAATACTTATAGTTCAGAGATGATTTCTCTTTTAGATATACCATCTTTACGGATTGTGATGAATATTTTACAAAAAATTAATAAAAAAAAAAATTATTTTAAATATTTTAATATTAATTTTAGATTATAAAAACCATTAAAACGAAACAATAAAAATCAAAAAATTTAAAAAATATTTTTTTCCTTCCCGTAAAGTTGATTTTTCCACAAATTTCATACTTTGCATACCCATAAATAGGCACAGAATCGTAGAATTCATTTCAAACGCTCATTTTATAGGTTGATTAATTATCTATCATATGCTTTTTAAATTGTTCGATTATCTCATTTGGTTCAAAAGTTATGATTTTTGATATGAAAAAACTCAAATGGCCCCACTGTGCGACGTCACGAACGAAAAACATAAATGTGCGGTAGCTGATCGCTACCTCACAATGTCTATATGCCTGAATAATTTTTTTCTTCTTAAATTATTTTACTTATTTTTCGTATGTAATAATTTTATATTACACACATATGTTATCCTTATTTTGTAGTTATATACATTTATATATATGTATATGAATATATATAAAATATAAATATAAATTTTTTTTTTGATTTTAATTAATTTAATTTGTGACACATTCAGTTCTTGCAGAACTTCTATGCCAACCTCCACCCACACAAAATAACAAGAACAATGCACAATCATTTTTCACTTGAGTAAACTAATGTATTATCTTAAGCACGCACATTAATGATTTTGGCTTCTTGTAATAGAGCCATAATAATTAAGTCACACTCAGCATTAGCACGGACATCATCTCGCGAGAGGTCTCACAAGGCTGCGCAGCCGATCCCGTCTTCGTCGTAACGACTTACCAACCCAGCGATAATTTTTAGGGACGCGCACTCAGAATACAGTCAAAAAATAAAATTAACTGTAAGCTAAGATTTATTAATAAGATTTGTATACATATTGTTAGTTTTCTAATTCAATAGAAAAAATACAAAAAATAAGACCAGCAATTAAAAAAAAAAAAAAAACACATTATTTATTTCGAAAATTTTTACACGTCATTACCTTTGATGGTATTTATATTGCCAAAAGTATTCATAGCAATTTGTTTTCCGAATTGTAAGCTGCCCAATGATTATTCCATTAAAAAGAAGACTAGAGGGTTTTCGGATGAGTATGTGGGCACATCTTATGGTGTCCAAGTAAGCAATGTGTTATGGAAAGACAACAAAGCCGTCCTCTTGCTGTCCACCTATGTCAAGCCATTTATAACGAACAGTTCACATGATGGAGTATCAAAGATAGCTAGATACGAAATAAAATCTAAGCAGTTCTTAAAACTTGATTGTCCGCCAGCTATTCGCGAATACAACGACAATATGGGCGTCGTAGATCTAATGGATTTACTTATGGGCCGTTACCACATTAGAGCCAAAACTCAGGATTGCGTCACTCGAATATTTTATCATTTCATTGATATGGCAGCCACAAACGCTTTTATTTTAAATAAGCGTATATTCAAAAAAAAAAATAAAATAAATAAAAATAAAATTGGAAACTGGAAAAGCGAGCAAGACGCTCGAACTCCCTAAATTTCGGGAAGCGATTGCAGCTGGATTGTTAGGACTTAAAAACAAGCAAATGCAAGGTCGCCCACGCAGTGCTCACTGGACAGCACGGTCTCCATCCTGTCAAGGACCTTTACCGGGTCGATCTCTACTATCTCACCAACCCTTCCAACCAGCTTTAAAGCGTGGTGAAAAATGTAAACATCCTATTTCAGCTTGCGGCATGACCAGCTTAATCATTTTCCTCGTTGGTTGGGTCGAGATAATGGGCGAAAGTGGTGCAAACACTGCAAAACTTCACAAGCTCAGTGTATATGCTCAAATGTTATTTGCACTTATGCTGCACAGCTAACAAAAATTGTTTTTCGTTTCAAGTCCCAAAAGTGCCTTGAGGCACTTCATTCTTTCTCACCTTACAGGTAAACGAAAGCTTATACACCATTTCTGATGCCATTTTTGAACTCAGTGACAACAATATTAATTTTAAAAAATTATTGGACAACATTTGTTCAATTATTTTAAAAGGTAGCCTTAGAGGGTCAATAAACAATTTGAATTTTGCAAGGTCGTTACTTTTCTTATTCCCCTTGTCCCCTTGTTCATGCTGATCAAGAATAAATGTACTTTATGGGGTCGGAGATGCTTCCTTCTGCCTGTTACATACATTTGCACAAAACCATTAAGCCCTTATTTATACATTTTATGGGTTAAGGGTATAAAAATAACGTATGTTATGAATATGTAGTTATTTAAAGTATACTTTATTGTTGTTACTAGAAAAATATAAATTGAATACTTTAAAACTATAAAAATGTAGTATAATAATAAGCTTCTTTTTATTTTAAGTTTTTGTTTCCTTTTTTTAAGATACATGCATATGTATTATATGTCTATGTGCCAGAAAAATTTGTTTTTTCTTAAGTTATTTACTTTTATCGTATGTAATATTTTTATATTACACACATATGTTATCCTTATTTTGTAGTTATATACATTTATATATATGTATAAATTATAATTTTTTTTATTTTTGATTTTACTTAATTTAATTTATTTAAAATTAATTTACATTTATGTATATTGTGACATATTCAGTTCTTGCAGAACTTCTATGCCAACCTCCACCCACACAAAATAACATAAACAATGCACAAGCATTGTTCACTTGAGTAAACTAATGTATTATCTTAAGCACGCACATTAATGATTTTGGCTTCTTGTAATAGAACCATAGATAATTAAGTCACACTCTATTATTGATTTTTTTTTACTTATGTTATGTATTATATATAATTTTAGTTAAAATATGGTAATAATATTTCAGATGTTGTTATTTGATATTATTTTCGTTAAGTTTTTGAAATAACTTGTTATACCCTTCACAGGGTATATCGACTTAGTCATGAATCTGTTACGCCTTAAAGGAATGATGGGAGACCCCATAAACTATATATCACAATGATCAGGACGAGCTCAGGAATTGATTTCCGTCTGTCCGTCCGTCTGTCCGTCTGTCTGTTTCAACACGATTTCTGGCCAAACCGCTAAACTGATCTTGATGAAACTTTCACAGATTGCTTAGATCATGTCGGTTTATTCACTATTAAATTTCATCCCGATCGGAGCATTGTACGATATAGCCACCATATAAATTTACCATATCAATACGATTTCTGGCGAAACCGCTTAACCGATCTTGATGAAACTTTCACAGATTGCTTAGATCATGTCGGGTTTTTACACTATGAAATTTCATCCCGATCGGAGCATTCTACGATATAGCCACCATATAAATTAACCATATCAACACGATTTCCAGCAAACTGCTGAACCGATCTTGATAAAACTTTCACAGATTGCTTAGATCATGTCGGGTTTGTTCACTATGAAATTTCATCCTGATCGGAGCATTCTACGATATAGCCACCATACAAATATACCATATCGTACTATCAATTGTTGTCTCTGTCGTGCACTTTCAAGTACCTACATGTCAAATTGTTGTTGTTGTCGCACACGAACAAGTAAATCACGCTCAAGAGAAAATATTAGCGAAAAATTACCAACAACTGCACAGAAACATTAATAAGTGGGGGGGAGCTTTGATTTGGCTGTGTAAAGGGTATCATAGTCTTGGCATAGCCAAAGTAACTATGCGCCACTATGTTTTTCATTAATATAAATTTTTTTATGTTTATTTATTTATTTTTATTTTGAGAATATGCTTTTATCTTTTTCTCCTATGAGTTGATTTTATTATGATGGGAGACTCCACAGACTATATATCAAAATGATCAGGACGAGCTCAGGAATTGATTTCCGTCTGTCCGTCCGTCTGTCCGTCTGTCTGTTTCAACACGATTTCCGGCCAAACTGCTGAACCGATCTTGATGAAACTTTCACAGATTGCTTAGATCATGTCGGGTTTATTCACTATGAAATTTCATTCTGATCGGAGCATTCAACGACATAGCCACCATACAAATGGACCATATCGTACTAACAATCAATGTTGCTGTCCTGCACATTCAAGTACCTACATGTCAAATTGTTGTTTTTGTCGCATACGAACATGTAAATGACTCTCAAGAGTAAAATAGGAGCAAAAAATTACCAGCAACTGCACAGAAACATAAATAAGAGGGGGAGCATTGAATTGGCTGTGTGAAGGGTATCATAGTCTCGGCATAGACAAAATTAACTATGCAGCACTATGTTTTTCTATCTTTTTGTGTTGTGTGTAAAAGACGTTTTACTGAGAGAAAATATCTCAACCAATGCGAAAACGCTACAAATTGTCGGATTTGACGGATGAACAACTTTTGGACATGTTCGATTCTGTCAATACCGACGATGAATTGTCAAACTTTTCAAGTGACGAGGATTGTGACGACTTAAATTTGGAAAATGCACTAAACGCAGCACATAACGACGCTTCGGCTGTGGACTTGACCCTTGACATTACTTGGACACTGTCGAACATTTTGAAACTACGCTGGAGGAGCCTACCCAGAAAATATTAAAAAGAACTCGATCGTTCTTGCCATCATTTGAAGATGGAGCACCTATACCTTTGGTTTGGGTAAGTGGCGCTAAGCCGTAAGATAATATGCAACTTATTTATTTAATTGTATAGTCATTAAACCAATTTTGAAAGATCGAACCAAAACTATAAGGCGAAAGCAATCGATGCAGATGCATATCAATGACATAGCCTTTCAGGGAGACTCAAAGCTGCCAGCTTATGTAATGGATCTCGAAAATCCATTACAGATCTTTTGTTACTTTTTCGTTATAAATATCATGAATATATTTGTGGAGGAGACTATTCGCGCAGCTTTCACAGCTAACATTGCTAATCAATTCAAAACGACCATTGACGAAATGTTTAATTAAATTAGGATACTGATATATAAGTCAATCTATCGTTACCCAAATATGAAAAGCTGCTGGGGAAGAAATGCGTTTGAACCTATACGATACTGCATGACACGAAGCTAATTCGAACTGATTAAACAATATTTCTCAATGCGTGATGAAAGCAAACGTTTTAAAAAGGGCGAATCTGGCTATGATCCCCTGTTCCGTATGCGTGATTTTGTAGACTATCTTAACCAAAGGTTTGACTCCATCCCAAAACAAGCACGACTTTGTGCTGACGAACAGATGTGCAGCACAAAAATAATGCTCCACCTGAGGCAATTTATGCCTAATAAGCACCACAAATGGGGTTTAAAGTTACTCGTACTGTGCGATTCCTTTGGATAAGCTTACCGCTTTGAGGTCTACACTGGCGCAGGTGATAATTTAATCTTATCTTGGTGCTGCGGCTAACATTGTTGTCCGTTAAACAAAAACGGTAAATACTTTTAAGCACCACATGCAACGACTGCAAGTGCTGCGCCCTCTCTAGGTACCGAAACAGAGACTTAAACTACAACTGCACCGATACCTACTTCCCGTTCAAAAAGCACAATGACTGCTGCGTCGTGAGCAAATCAAACTGCAAACAGCCAAAATGTTAAGCCGGATACGCAGACTGGTATGGATCACTACACTTATATCAAAAGAAAGCTTAGTCCGCAAAATTCGTCGAATAAACCAAAATGACCCGTAGCAATTTAAATATACTGTAGTATGCATACATATTGAATATCAACTGTACCAAGAGTACTTAAAGAATACACATTCTATGTATTATTACATATGTATTTAGAGTATATATGTATCTATGCCCACTTAAGCTGGAGCGCAAGGGTATATGCATACACTTGAGTTTGGTCACGCGGTCGGCGAGTGCAGGCAGAATGCTGACACTTGCACATTCTGTGCGGCCGCCGATCGACTCATATTTCGTCCATGGGTTGAAGACCGGGACTATGTTTATGTAAACATTGCAACAAAGTGTTACAGTGTGTATTCTTTAAGTACTCTTGGTACAGTTGATATTCAATATGTATGCATACTACATCTCCCTCCTTTGAAAAATGACGTAATATTATGAAGTTATTTTATAAGATATAAGTATTTAAAGGATTAGTTTTAATTAACAAATTTATTTAATTGTTTTTTTTGTTTTTTTATTTATTTTTTTTTTTATATATTCAAGTTTAAAGAAAATTTATTTTATTTTTCTTAGCATGGCCATACTAAATACAATTACGAAATAAACATTTTTAACCTATCCTTATGTACTGTTTGTTTTTTATTTTTCATATTTGTTATTATTATGTTATTTCTTTCTTTTATTTCCGTTACTTTATACGGACCAGTATACTTATAATCTAGCTTATGACCTGTTTCATTTTTTTGTAGGACCTTATCGCCTACTGTTATATTCATATTATTTACTGTTTTGTCATATAATTCTTTATTTTTATTCTTATTTTCTTCGAGCATTATTCTTGCTCTTTTATATGCTAATTCTAATCTATGCTTGCATTTTTTAGCATAGTCATCTATATTATAGAATGGTTCTATATTTGTTATACTCTTGAACTGTTGTGGTAAGTTGTTTGTTTACCAAAGATTAACTCATATGGACAGTAATTATGTGCCATTGAGGGGTCGTGTTGATACAGAAAACGAAGTATTGAAGCCATACGTCCCAATCAGTTTTATCAACCGATATATATGAGCGTATGTATTCATTGAATGTTCTATGACTACGTTCTATTGTTCCAACTGTTTGGTGGTGGTGTGCTGTTGATGTTATATTTTCAATTTTTAAATATTTGCACAGATCATTTATAATTGAATTCTTATATTCTGTTCCCATGTCCGTAATGAACGTCTTCATTGGACCGTACTTCAGAATAAATGATTCAAAAATTGCTTTAGCGACAGTGTTCGCTTTTTTATTTGGAACTGGTATGGCAACTAAATATTTAGTTAGGTCACATATGAGAGTGACTGCATATTCGTTGCCATATTCTGATTTTGGTAGTGGACCAATAGTGTCTATTATCACCCTGTCGAAAGCATTTAATGGTGTATCTGTTATAATCATAGGAGTCTTATTGTGCTTGGTTGTTTAAGCTTTTTGACATTTTTGACATTTTCGTATGTACTCAGTAATATCCCGAGTCATACCTTTCCAAAAATAATGTCTTTTGACCTTGGCCAAGGTTTTAACAATGCCAATATGACCTCCTTGCATTAGATCGTTTTGGTATTTAGACAGTATTGCTTCTTTTTCTTTTTCTATAAAGGTCACCGGGTTGAGTAGCGCTACTCTTAATGTATTCAATATTTTATTGCCCATTTGTTTAAAATTATCTATTGAAACATGTTCAAAAATATTTTCCCACGGTGCCATTTTGAGTTGGCTGATTTTGTTTATACCGGCTTGCATTTCAAGCCTTATGAAAAATTGAATTAGGTCTAAGATCCCATTGGTATATAAATCGCTAACATCATATCTTGCAGTAATTTCTTTACCATGCTTAAATAAACATAGCATATATTTTACATGCAAGGTCACTACCTTACGTACTTCGTCATTGTTTATGACTTCATATACGTTGGGCTTAGAAGCGCTTTCTATAGATTGCTTAGGCAATTCTATTTCTTTATTATCCGCGCGGATTTTCTGTCTATTTTGATATCTGGTAGTGACTTTCATTATGTTTCCTGTTATGTTTTGTAGTTCTTTGATGGTTATTCTTGATAACGTATCTGCTACATAATTGTCTTTTCCCTTTAAATATTCAACTGTAAAATCATATTCTTCCAATTCTAGCCTCATACGTGTCAGTTTAGAACTTGGATTGATAATTGAGAATAGGTATATTAAAGGTCTGTGATCTGTTTTGATTCTAAAGTGTTTTCCATAAATATATGGTCAAAATGTAATATTGCCCAGTGAATTGCAGTTAATTCCTGCTCAGTTGTACTTTTATTACTTTCTCCTTTAGTGAAAGCTTTTGACGCGTATGCAATGGGAAGTTGAAGTCCGTTATGGTTTTGAGTTAAAACCGCTCCAAACGCTTGCTTACTTGCGTCAGTAATTATACAAAATTCTTTGCTGAAATCAGGATATTGTAGCAAAGCTGGTTCTATTAGTTTTGTTTTTAAATATTGGAATGCATTTTGGCATTCATCTGTCCATTCAAAAGGAACATTCTTTTTACATAATCTTGTTATGTGAAAATAATATCTGTCAAGTTTTTAAGCATATGTTTCTCGGAACAACCTATAACTATTAAGTCATCCATATAAAGGAATGCTTGTGAGGATTCTTAACCAGAGAATGCTATAGTCATCATTCTCTGAAATGAATTAGGCGCTATTTTTAAACCGAATGGAAGTCGCGTGAAGCGATACGAGCCATTGCTCGTTGAAAATGACGTTATATCTCTTGAACTCTTTTCGAGTTCAATTTGATGAAATCCTGACATTAAGTCAAGGCATGAAAAATATGTCGCTCGCCCAAGTTGATCCAAAATATCATCAATTCTGGGGAGTGGAAATTTATCGGACAGTAATTTTTATTAATTTGGCGATAGTCAATTACTAATCGCCATTTCTTTTGTTCTGAACCTGGAGATGGTTTTTTAGGGACAAGCAATAAAGGGCTGTTATATTCAGATACAGATGGTTCTACTATCCCGTCGGTGATCAATTTTCCGACTTGTTTCTGTGTTTCGTCTACCTGACTGTGTGGGCTTCTATAATTTTTTATATATACTGGTTCTTCATCTTTTAATCTTAGTTTTTGTTTGTAAAAATTATTTGTGCTGATTGGTTCAGATTCCAATCCGAAAATATCATTATATTGGGTGCATAATTTTGAAAGCTGTGTTTTGAATAGTGGAGGAAAATTTTCATTAGTTGAGATAATACAGATATTCTCTATTTTCTTGGTTAGTTTTGACTACTTCGTAGTTCGAAAGTGATTCATACGCTAAGTTATTTGTACTGACTACTTGATCTTTATCTGTTGTGTTGAGTAGCCTTATTAAAAGCGTTTTTAGATGTTGCTATGGTACTTGCTATGTAAATACCATGCTGAATTTCTTGATTTGGAATCAATACACTGTCTTCTTTTGAATTTAGCTCGATTTTTCGAATAACTTGGGATCTTGCTGGCAAAAGTATTTAGTTGTTGCCAGAACTGTATGTTATTGGAACATAAATTGGAAATTTTAAGCTATTAGGTCTAATATAAGCCAATCTTCAGATGGCTTGAAGTCTAATTGACAGTTGTATTTTTTAATAAAATCTATTCCTAATATGCCATCACAAGGAATAGCGAATTGTAGATCCACGATATGAAAATCGTGTTGGATTATGTATTTATTGGTCTGTATCTCAATAGCAGTTAACCCTTTGGACTTGGTTACTTCTTGACTTATTCCTTTTATGTCTATAATATAATTAATTTCTATGTCATGAAAAACATCAGAATTTTCTTTAACTATTGAAATGTCCGCACCTGTGTCTACCACATGGCCACATGGCTGAATGATACAAATATGTTTTGGCTGAGATTAATGGTATGAACCTTTGCATTTTCTACTGTTGAGTATTTAAAGGGGTTTGCGAGTTTTCCGTATACTGGTTACTCGGACATTGCTCTGGTTATTGTAATTCTGGCCTCGATTTGAGTTGCCACGGCCTCTTGAGTTTCCCCTATATTGGCCTCGTGCATTATTGTTATTGTAATTTGCGTTGTAATTAGTGTTGCTGTTACTATTGAAACGACCGCGAAAATTACCTCTGTAATTTCCGCGTCCGCGGTTTCCGCCGCGCTGTGGATTATTATTGTAATATAGGACAGTGTTTTGCTGTCCGGTTGCCTCTGTGCAACAATTTACAAATTTAGACACGGCTTTATTCATAGTATTGAAGGTACCAGCTTGCATGATAAGTTTTACCTTATCAATTGTGCAGTTTTTAGTCATTGCGTTGACTGCGTGCTGAGTTGAATAACTTCTGGCTAACTCTAGCGGTAAGCCGTCGGTTATATATGCACCTTCTAGCATTTTTGTCATTCGTTGCTGTATGTTCATCAGTTTTGCTGACAACACTTCTACAGTTTCACCTTTGACATTTGTTTTTAGTTTGGAAATGATTTCAGTTATTGTTGCTTCATTTCCTACTAAATTTCTGGCGACACCTCTTAGCCTTGATTTAATAATCGAAACTGCTAATTGCTCGTGATCGCCAGTTATCAACTCTAATATTTGTAATGGATCAATAAAATTTACCATCAAATGGTGGTATAAGTTTGGTTGCTGTATTAATAAAATCAATGTTTGTTTGTGCCATGTTGAGATTTTTGCCTGGTTTATTCTCTACTGTACTTGACGAAGTATCAGAATCTGTAGAATTATCCAGATCTGGCATCAACACTGCTGGAACAGTTAGATTGTTTAAATCCTGTTCTTCTATTTTTTTGTTTGTCTCAAGCTCCTCTCACTCTGTTTGTTCAGTGTCAGGTTGTTCTGGTTCATCACCAGTTTCAATTGTTAGAGCTGAGTTCAGTATTGTTGGTATAGAGATATCTAAATTAAACTTTTCTTAAATGGATATTAAATTCGATCGTAGTCGGATCAAAGTTTTGATACTTGTGACCAATGATCTTGATTTAATTGTTTTCTCTGATTATGTATTAGTATACGTGCTTCATTAAAGCTGTTTACTAGTATCTCCACATGTTTTTTGATTGTACTTCTTGAATAGGTCTGTTTTGTGCTAGTGACTTATACGATTTATCGAAGTCTATTTTTATTTCATTTATTTGTCTAATTAACTCATTCCATTCCATTATTTTATGGATATGGATTGTTCTTTAGGAATAGGGTTATTTGAGTGCATGATACGTTTCTTAATTGTTTTTTAGTTTAGCCATACTTTGTAAATATATTTTGTGTAAATTTTTTTTTTTTTATATATATATTTATTTAAAAAGTGTTTTTATTTTATTTTTTTTTAAATTACGAGTTTACATTTTTGTATTCATATAATGTTTTGCGCATTTAATTTATATTTTGTCCAGCTCATTTGCCTGGCTCATATATTTTTTCTTTAAGCACTTATTGTGCAATTTATACAATTTGTAAAAGCAATTTGCGCACATTATAAAAACTATTATTATAAATAATATATGTACCAATTCTAAATCAGTACTGATTGATTCTACTTTATTGATAACATTTGCTGTGGAGTCAACTGACTTCACATCTACTAGTCCAATTTTTGTGGATTTATTCGTTATATCTTCAAAATTATTTATGCGATATAATATAATATTAGTATTTAAATTTTTGTCGGTTTTACTTATTTTATTATCGTTCATATATTTATTTATTCTTTCCTTTTTTTTTTTAAAAAAGGTTCTAACTAAAAATTTTCATTAACATATGTTCCTGCCTATTTTTGCGTATAGCTTTACGGGCTATACTCTGATTTGGCGAAAAAGGTTTCGCTCAAGTTTTACAATAGTTTGTTTTAAAATAATCATTAAAAATTTTTTTTTTTTTATATCTCGTTCGTGTTGATGATGATGATGCCGCATCAGCTGGTCGTCGCCGGTTAGCTGTTCTGATGCTCCTTCGTTGGCGTAAAAGGCGGCCTGCCTTTCACGCTTGTTGTTATTTCCGTTGTTGTTTGATGCATGTATAGCCGCAGAACGGGCTCTCCAGGGGTCCAGGGCAGTCTGCTGGGCATTCAGCTCTTCGTTTTGGCATCTCTTTTTGCTTGGGTGGTGAAGTTTTTGTATTAGTGTTGTTTATAATAGTCTTTATATTGAGTGAGTATGAGTGATTGGCTTTTTAATTGCGATTTTAGACTTTAAAAAGTCCAATTCAGCTTGTAATTTTATAGCTGTTGCCCACGGGGGTGGTGTTGGGCTTGAAAATAATAACCACTTTAGACGGGCTATTCGTTTATTAATTTTGTTTTTTACACCCCCTCTTTTTGCCATATCACTTTTACTCTACTCACTCAGATTGTATCGTTGCCGTAGTCCACTATTTAATTATCCATTTGCATATTTGTGTTGTTGCAGATTTGATGTTTATGTAATAAGTGGAGTCTTTATTAGGAACTGGAGCAGCAATGGTGCCGCTTCCAACGTTCAGTTGTTTCTGTTCTTAAATATTTTACTTAGGTTCTAAGGAAGCCTAAATCTCATTGCTGCGCTGCCCTCAGTTGGACAGCAGAGAGAGAGAGAGTTATGTATATTCTATGTATTATTACATATGTATGTAGAGTATATATGTATCTATGCCCACTTAAGCTGGAGCGCAAGGGTATATGCATACACTTGAGTTTGGTCACGCGGTCGGCGAGTGCAGGCAGAATGCTGACACTTGCACATTCTGTGCGGCCGCCGATCGACTCATATTTCGTCCATGGGTTGAAGACCGGGACTATGTTTATGTAAACATTGCAACAAAGTGTTACAGTGTGTATTCTTTAAGTACTCTTGGTACAGTTGATATTCAATATGTATGCATACTACAGTATCACAACAGTCAAAATAATCAATGGCTGAGATACGAATATCTACGTGGAACGCTAATGGCGTCTCTAAAATTGAATTAGCTCAATTCCTACTCGATAAGCACATCGACGTAATGCTACTTTCCGAAACACACCTTACAAACAAATATAACTTTAACATAAGTGGATACTCTTTCTATGGTAAAAATCATCACGATGTTAAAGCACACAGTGGAACTGGTATTTTGATCAGAAGCCGCCTCAAGCACCACTACTATAAAGAGTTTGCTGAAAACTTTCTACAGGCCACATCTCTAAATATACATTTGGACAGTGGGAACCAACTTACTCTTGCCGCTGTATACTGCCCTCCGCGTTATACCATATCTGAAGACCAATTTATGGAATTTTTTAACTCACTAGGAGAATGCTTTATAGCAGCAGGAGCCTACAATGCCAAGCACACACACTGGGGATCTCGTCTAGTGAATCCAAAAGGAAAGCAGCTCTACATACAACATACTGGCCGACAGATCCCAAAAAAATACCCGATATGATTGACTTTGCAGTTACAGAAAACATTTCGCGTAGACTGATAAGTGCAGAGTGCCTTTCGGATCTATCATCCGATCACTCGGCAGTCCTAATAAATTGATTGAATTCCGACTCGGTCGAACCAGCAGCGCTTTGCTTTTCATTTCGAGATTTTAATTCCGCATTGGTTTGATGAGTTGCGGGAGCAGTAGGTGTACGTTGGTTAAAATTTGCTTGATGTTTATACTCGATACCGAAGGTAAAGTCAAAAAAGCCTATACCTCTTACAGTTTTTGAGCTAAGGCTACCAAATTTGGTGCCAAGATAGGTGATGATGACCCCCCAAAACTGCATCAAAAATTTGGCTGCCACGCCCACCCATTCCGCCCCAGCCCCTCTTTCCCCACTTTTACAAACTTTGAGCTAGAGTCACCATATATGGTATGAAAACAGCAATTGACATCCCACAAAGATCTGCATCAAAATGTGGATGCCACGCCTACCAATACTGCCCCATCCCCATTTTCCCCACCTTTGACAAACTTTGAGCTAGAGTCACCAAATTTGGTATGAAGATAGCAATTGACATTCCACATAGATCTGCAGTAAAAATTTAGATGCCACTTCCACGCATACCACCCCCAGCCCCCATTTCCCCACTTTTTAAAACTTTGAGCTAGAGTCACCGAATTTGGAGGAAGATAGCTGGTGGCATCCTCATCTGCATCGGAGAACCTTTAAGGCAGTGTACACCCCTGCCCAGTCCGTACCCCTTTGCAATCAGGCCTCTTTTTACTGGTTTTAATACTGGTATCGAGTATACCGCAGTCGGTTGCGTCTGACTGCAACGTTTCCACTTGCTTTGACCGGAATTAGATTTATTTGCATTTTGAAACTTATTGTTTTTTGTTGGATCAATCACACTATTTTCGTATAATCCCTCCCGTTGTACTGCTACTTTAGGTAAGTGGCCGGTTGTTATATCATATCTGGCTAATATCATAAAAATTCTATCCGGGATTTTTCTTTTAATTACACTTTTTATGTGTATTCATTGCGTTTACATACACTTGCTTAACATATGATTTTCGTTCTAACTATTCTATGAACTTACGTAGATTTCCGTTGTAGTGTGTGTTGTACAGCTGTCTTAGTAGTTCCTCAATCGGTGTTTGTATTTTATATTCCTCCGTTTATGCCCTCTTCAATTCCGTCAAGTTATTGGCGAATGACAATTGTGAAATCCGTTGTGCCTCCCCGACGACTTGTACTTCTATTGTTCCATAAATAATGCTTTGTTGACGTGGATTTGTAGTTGGATAAAGATGTATTATAAATACGATCCTTCTGAAGAATGCGCTTAATTCGTCATGATATCCATAAAACTGTGGCACTTGCCTTATTTGCAATAAAGCCTGATTAACCTCTGCATCACTTAGTACGGCTGTCATTTTTAATTTTTGTTTTATTGTTTTTAATGTCATAAAATACTATACTGTATTTGCGGTTATTGGTTTTTAATTATTTGAACACTTTTAAATGTGTTAAGTTCACAATGTTCTATCGCGGATCTGTGTGTTTTTTAAGTATTGGTTTTAATTATTTTAACACTATTAAATGTGTTTTAAGTCACGTCTGTTCTTTAGCGGATAATTGTGTTGTTAAGTATTGCACTTTTTTTTTTAATTAATGCTCTTTTTCACTTATCCTACACTGATAGAACGTACTTGAATTGCGTATTTGCGATTCTAGTAATTCATTCTTGATTTAAGTATGAAATACTTGAAATAAGCATACAAAAACTTAAATCAAGAATAAAATACTTGAAATGAGTTTAAAAATACTTAAATCAAGTACAAACGTTCTTGAATTAAGAATAAGAGAACTTGAATCAAGTATAATTCCAGAAATACTTAAATCCAGTACGAAATTCTTGAGTCAAGTACGATTATCGGGTTCAAATCCCGGCGGACATGAATTTTTTTTTTTGGTTTTTTAAAAACGGGTTACATGTTAATAGTTTACTTTTGTACTTTTTTTTTTTAATCATTAATAAGCATAAAAATGCCAAAAAAAAAAAGCTGAGGTAAGCCAAGTGCACTTAACATAAAAATGAACTGCAGTTGTAATGTGCCTGGAATTGGCTCAACAGCTAAGGCACTCGACGCAATACCACGAGATCTGTGGTTCAAATCCCGGCGCGGTAAGCATATACAGACAATATTGTAAACGTTATTTCTAATTTCTTTCACATCTAGCTTAATCCTGAGAATGATAGCCAGCTTTTAAAAAGCGCTAGCTACGCCATGTATCTATATAAGACTTTAAAAATTAATAAAATCAAGTATTATCATGCTTGGATCAAGTATCGAATTCTCGAACCAAGTTTGCACGTACTTATTTTAAAAACTTAATGATTTATCATTTTAAGTACTCAAAAACTTAAATCGAGTTTTGAAAGAACTTAATTCAAGTTAAAAGAGAACTCAAATCAAAAACAAAACGAACTTTAAACAAACGTACTTGAATCGGGTACGACATTCTCGGATTCAGTAATTCCGTACTTAGTGAGAAATCAAATTCGAAATGTGGGGTTTTGAGTACGAATACTTGATTATTTCTATCAGTGTACCAGCTGCGCCAATAATAAGTTTGCGTATTAAATGTTACAAAATAAGTAAAAACACTGTTTTATTTTATATTATCACTAATAAGCACTTTATTAATTTATTGTAGCATTGACAGTTATGTTTTACAAAAATACGAATGCAAGACGTCTTTCTAGTTTTATACCTAAAATCAAACTCGAACCTCAAAGTTCTTGCTTTAAGTTAATATACCATAAGTGGCTATCTTTTTTTTCGGCTTCTTTTTATGCTGAAGCCGAAATATGTTTATGTTGACATTTTTGCGCTTGTGGCGTAATTGGGATAATTTGTTTACAATTATTGATAAATGGGCTGGTGTGAATAATGATATTGCTTACAATTATTTTTAGATATGGATAAGTAGTTTGGTGTGGATACAGATATTGTTTACAATAAGTTTGAGATATGCATAAGTAGTTTTATGTGGTAATGGATATCCTACTCCCCCATCCTTTGTTCCTTACTTATTTCTTGATCTTTTGGCTTTTGATATTTTACAATGAATGTTTTGGGTAAACTTTTATATATGTTACATACAATAATATAATTACAATTGTATTGTATAACATGTTAAAAGCTATTGTTTGAAATATATTTAGGGTGTTCAGCAGCTGGTTCATCGTTTCACGTTTCAAAAATGAAACGTCCCGCAACATCAACATACATAGAAAATTTCTTGAAACGTTGAAACACCCCAGCCTATGTATACAAAAAATGTTTCAAGTTTCAACAAAGTAAAGATGGGAAGAGCACGATATTTAGTCGATATTTGCTATTGATGTACAGTACTTTTTAGTATATTTGGTTTATTTTTTGTGCAAAAATGTATGAACACATAAGATACATGGCCGCCAAATGTTAAAAGCATGTAATTGAGCAAATAATTCAAACCACGAGCTCTCTCACATTCAATATCCTCTATCTATCTAATAACTTGCTTTTCTAAAGCAGCGCATAGCATATGTTTAGCACTTTTAAATTGAATTTTTTACAAATAAAGTATAACCGCATTTGGGATTAAATATTCATAATCTTGTTAGTTGCATTCCCATCTCTATGTCTTCTATATATTCGGTGAAATGTTCTAAATTGAAAACTAGCATGTCTAATTTCTTGTATCTTTTTTATATGTTTTCATTGTTTCGATTAATTGTTTATTGTGTTTATTACATGATTTAAGTCATTAACTTGACCGCTTTTTTTGTCTAACTTTTTTTTTAACTCATCTTTATCTTCTGAATCTTCAGTTCCAAATAAGTATTTCTATGTTTTTCCTAATAAGTTTATTAATCTCCTCTTTTGATGTTTTAGTATTGTTATCCCATTGATTTCTCTATATAATTTTTCGATAAGATAAATAATTTTGGTTGCATTTTCAAATTCCTTGGCTTGTATTAATAAATTATTATAAACACTTTCTATTTATGTTAAATTTACAATTAAATAATGATATTCACAATTTGTGGGTATTTCCATTAATCCCGATTTAAATATTGAGAACCGTACATAAATATGTCGGCTGGTGCACTGTTAGTCGTCTTATGTTTAGTTTTATGATTATATGTGAATAATATGATTTAAATTTTTGTCTGTTTGTTTTCTGTGTTAGAGTCACTGTTAATAATTCGTAATTTTTCGTTGATACTTTTATGAAATTTTTCTATGTCGGCTATACCATTTTTACACCCTTAACCCATAAAATGGGTAAATAAGGGTATAATGGTTTTGTGCAAAAGTATGTAACAGGCAGAAGGAAGCATCTCCGACCCCATAAAGTATATATATTCTTGATAAGCAACAACAGCTAAGACGATATAGCCATGTGCGTCTGTCCGTCTGTATGAACGCTTGGATCTCAGAGACTACAAGAGCTAGAGACTTCAGATTTTGTAAATAAGTTCTCCTATACCATGAGCGGAACAAATTTGCTTCATATTATCGATAACTATTCTGGTTTCCGATATACACATAATATCGAAAACATAAAATATCGAATTTGGAACATGAAACGATAGAACTTTTCTGAAAATTAAGTTCAAATCAGTTAAGAAACACCGGAGATATCGAATTTTATCGATTGAAGCTAAGTCAGTATACCAAAGTCATTTATAGATTTAATTTATTATAGAATAGAATAGAGCCTTCTTACTTGTAGCTTGTTGTTAGATGAATTTTAATATTTTCTTCTTACTTGTAGCTTGTTGTTAGATGAATTTTAATATTTTCTGATCTTAGCCACTGCTGTAATGCTGAACATATGAATGCTGAGTCTTTGTCTGCTTTGACTTCTCTCTGTTTTCCCATTAAATCGAATTCCTTTAAAATAGCACTCTTTGCTTCTAACCAGTCTCTGCTTTTATCTTCGACTAATGTTGCAAGTTTAGAATAAATGTCTATGCATGATAGAAATTGTTTGTTTTCAATTTAATAAAATCCATAATATATTTTTCTCTAATGAAGTCTCTGGGTTTAATTCAAATAATAAATTTGTGCTTCTGTGTCCTTTTTTTGTCATGTTACAGATATGACATTGATTTATAATATTTTGCATTATCTTTTGAAAATCTGGATAGTAAAATTTCTCTTAAGACAATTTATGCTTTTTTCCATCCCTGGATGTAATAACCCGATGTGTCCATTTAATATTAATTCTTTGAGTTCTGCTTACGTTTGTATGTCTGTAAGCTTTAATTTACTCTTCAGTGCTTTTATTTTGCTTTCTGGAGTGTTTCTGGGGTAGGCTGGGTTTTCCGGGTTGTGATGGTGGCTTCAAAAATGACTCCGTTGTCGCTTGCTTAGGGGTGTGTTGATATAAAAAAAAAAAATCCAAAAAGGCAGGAAGCACGTCGTTTCTTCTTCACTTATATTTTTCAACTGAATATATATGTTGCAAAAGTTAATTAGCCTAGCTTACATATTACATTGTTGCTGGCATGAGGTGGATTTGCAATGTTGCGATGTCCTTTGAAAAATCCGAGGAGCCTGATTCGATAACAGCCGTGCACGCCCCTCATTGCCGACCCAGGTGACGGAAAGCCCGAAGGCCGTTGCCAAGGACGTGTCAATTCGGCTAAGAAGGCAGCGCGGGTCGACCACTGCACGCGTGTCGAAGGTTTTTGAGCCCGTATCAACACGAATGGTTGGCAGCACTATCGTGCGTTGGTGCTCCGGGATTGACGAGAGCAATAGTGTGGCTCTCCCTGTGGTGGAAGGACGAGGTAGGACCTGTCGGGCAGGTGGTGTCGTTCGCATGGGTGGTGGTGAGCGTTTCTGCGTCTCGGGGATATGCAGCATAGAATGGTGATCTCCCTGGCACACATGGCATCGGTCATCACGCCGGCACGTTGCCCCCGAATGTTGGTGTGCGAGGCATTTATGGCAGTACGTGCTTATGAGTACCGCCCGTAATCTCTTTTCGGGTGACAGATGCCTGAAGCGCTAGCATTTCCTAAGAGCATGATCTCCGCGACACAAGCGGGATCGGAATGATGCCGTTCCTTTTGGGTCTTTGTTAGTGTTTGGTTTACGAGGTGCCATACTGCTGCATAATAAAAAAGAGCGAGGCGGAGATTAGAACTTGTAGGATTAAATGATATTAAGACCGGTTGCAGGTCTCTATTGGAAGCAATATCAGCTTCGCGATTGGACGCTTGATGACGCCGCGGGCAGTCAAGACGACGACTACTCGGACCTTGAGGTCGACACCAGGATACGTGTTCTGGATGCGCCCTAGACCACATTCGTTAGCTGGAAGATTATCTTCTTTTATAATGACCAAATCATTTGGTTGGAGGTCTCGCGATGGCATCTGCCATTTATTTCTTTTGTGGAGTTCCTTGAGATATTCTTCTTTCCACCGAAGGCAGAAATGCTGGTGAAGGGACTTAAGACGCTGCCAGCGATTCAAAATAGACGCTGCGTTTGCGCCAATTTCTGGCTCAGCGTTGGATAGGAATGGACCCCCGACCAGGAAGTGACCCGGGCTCAATGCCAGCAGGTCGGTCGGGTCCTTGGACATTGGCGAGATTGGACGTGAATTCAAGCATGCCCCTACTTTGGAAAGCAGAGTTGATAGCTCCTCGAAAGTATGCTTGAACGCGACCGTGGATTTGTAGAAGAGACTTTTAAAACTCTTCACCCCAGCTTCCCATAAGCCACCCATGTGAGGGGCACTAGGAGGGTTGAGGTGCCAGGATAAATTTTGGCAGCTATACTTGGAAAGCACGAGGTTCCTTGTAGCTTCAAGAAACTCAAGAGACAGGACTTTGGGAGCTCCGACAAATGTTTTCCCATTATCAGAGTGCATTGTAGCTGGATACCCACGCCTTGCTATGAATCTAGCAAATGCTGCTAAAAACTTTTCGGTCGTGAGGTCCGAAGTAGCTTCTAAGTGGATTGCTTTGGTGCTTAAATACACAAAGACTTACACGTACCCCTTGGTTATAAGACATGCTCGGCCTGTATAATTCTTAAAATCGAAGTGGCCGGCAAAGTCAATACCGGTATGTGTAAAGGGGCGCGAAAAGCAGTGCGGTGAGCAGGTAGCTCTCCCATGAGTTGGGTCTGAAGCCTTTTGCGATGGATTATGCAAACCTTGCAGGAATGAATCGTGGACTTCGTCAACACCTTGAGTTTGGGATCCAGTATTTTGATCGGATGAGGCGCATCATCAGCTGATTGGTGCCATGCATCGAGATCTGATGCGTGAAGCAGTACAAACATGAGTAGGGCAGTATAACTGGGTGACGCTCATCATAATTGAGAGTTTCGCTTGATCGAATGCGACCGCAGGCCCGAATAACGCCGTGTTGGTCTAAAAACGGGTTAAGGTTAAGTAGGCTGCTGGAGCGTGGGACTGATATTCCTTGGAGTAACCCCTTATACTCTCCCGGATACTCAACCCTTTGTACGAGAATGATCAGTTGATTTTGAGATTTGGAGAGCTCTTTATGATGCAAATCTACTGAGCATGGCTCTGCGCTTCCCTTACAGCGCGTTATAAAACGGAGTACATAGGCAAACACGCGTATAGCTTTTCCGAACTTAGAAAATCGTTCGAGAATGCTGAATGCAGAACTAGCGGTCGCCACATTGACCTAGATTCGACGCTGCTCCAGTTCCGTGTCGCGAGGGACTTCTATGGAGGCTGGCCATTGCTGTTGCGCAACTTGCAACCATTCTGGTCCGTGCCACCACACTGAACTGTCAAGTAATTCAACTGCTGACACTCCTCTGCTCGCGAGGTCAGCTGGATTAGACTCGGATCGTACGTGATGCCACTTCTTAGAGTCTGTGGCCTGAGTAATTCTGTGTACACTATTCACCACAAAGGTTGACCACGCACATGGTGGCTTATTTAGCCATGCTAAAACTATTGTCGAGTCAGTCCAGTAGTAACACTCGCACTCTTTAAGCGGAAGTGTTGGAATTACTGCTGCTGACAGTTCGGCTAACAACACGGCTCCGCGCAACTCTAGTCGTGGGATGGACACCGACTTTGTGGGAGCGACTCTAGTTTTTGCAGTAAGGAGGTGGACAGAGATTTAGTCCCTAGTTTCCGTGCGAACATAAAGCGCAGCGCCATATGCACGCTGAGACGCATCACAGAACCCATGAATCTGTAGCCGGAGCGTTTGCCGGGTTTCTACCCATCGTGGAATGCACACCTTCTCGAGGCTCGCTCATCGGGTAGCGGATCATCCCATCCTAGTTCCCTGAGCCATGTTTCTTGCATGAATATCTATGCTCGGACAATGACTAACCAACAACCGGGATCGAAAAGCTTCGCAATCTGTGAGAGAACTTCTCGTTTTGAAATAAGTGAGTTCGTAGGAAACTGGGAAGGTGAAAGAAGAACTCATCAGAGTCTGCTTTCCATCGAGTACCGAGAGTTTTTGCAGCACTGGCTTCTTCTAACTCGAGGAAATCGGATCTAAGGTAGTGCTGCTCTGGGCTGACTTTGAGCAAGTCCTTTTTATTGGAAGTCCACTTTCTTAGTGGAAACCCTGCGGATTCAAGTGCATTAGAAAGTTCGGATATGCATTGCACTGCACATCTCATAGAGTGAGCGCCTGCTACCACATCATCAACATACATATAATTGGATATAATGTCACTTCAGCTAGTTGCTGCAGTACTCTGATCGCTAGGAATGGGGCACAGTTCACTCCAAAGGTGACTGTGTTCAGCTCGAAATTTCGGAGCTCATTGTCTTTGCTTCGGAGAAGAATTCTTTGGTATGGAGTGTGTTTGTGATCCACCAGGATTTGTCTATACATTTTGGTAATGTCTGCGTTAAACACATACTCAAAGAATCGCCATTTTAGGATCTGCAACTTGTGCTGCTTTATAGTGTCGGATCGCTCTTGAACAGACATTTGTAAAAATTTAGGACACGTACGAATAGGATGGTTTTCTTTTAAGCAAAAATTGCAAGTCTGAATCTTGGCAGTGACTTTGGCTTCAAGGAGTTCACTCTTTCCCAAGTCGGAATATCTGCTGTACTAGGGAGAGACTGTTCCCACAGTATTGTAATGGTGCGACTTAGTTGGTACAATTTCAAATTATAGCAACTATAGTTGTTTTTAAATAAGCAACTGTCGTTGCAGTTTGTAGCCAATTATCAGCACTGCCCCTGTTAACAGTCTGGCAACCCCGAACAGCATCAGCTGATCATAGAAGCAAGTGGGTCAGATCGCTACGGTTATAGCTCTGTTAAATGAGAAATAGCAACCCTGTAGGGCAATTTGCATCGGCAGGGTCACATTTGGCCTGGGTGCCAACTTCACTTTGTTCCGGCCTCAAGTAAAGAAGAGAACAGCGATTTTTGGCAAAAAAAAAAAAAAAAAAAAACAGAAGGATATTTAAATCCCCATGCATCTAACGTAAAACTGCTAAGTAAGCGATAAAATTTGCATCTCGCCGTATCGGCAACACAAGCCGCGCCCGCCGCTGCAGAGATTTTTGCGTCTTTGTGGAAAATACCCTGATGCTTGCCTAAACTGAAGACGAGTGATCTTGCGATGGCTTGGTGTGCACTATAATACAAATAACCTAAAGCTCTACAGACACCAAATGATTAAAAAAGCATAAATATGTGAGTGTGTATGCTTATATAAGCCAACAAAAGCAAAGTTACTTAAAACAAAATACGCATCGCCCATTTAAAGTCCAGTTTAAGTTAGATCATTACCCGTAGTCTTTAATTACTTTTTATATAAATAATATTTGCTTAAATTCGTTTTGTTAGAATCTGTAATGAAGTTAGTATTATTCAGCCACGAAGGCGTCCTTGAATTTATTGAGTTAAACTTGTTGAGATTTGAGATGAATTAACGTGTTATTTAATGGGCACCTGATCGATTGTCACAAACAAGCATTATAGAGTAGAATCTTGCAGATCTATAAGGTTCTACAGGTAGGGAGGGTATAATATAATTAGTTGTAATTGTGTTTGTGTGTCTCTTTGTGTTGTAGGTTGAAGATATTATTGTGTTATATTTTGTAATTATTTATGTGCATGTGCAAGTCCAGTTAATTGAAAGTGGACTATGGACTAATAATAATAATTTTTAATAAAGTTCTACAGGTAGGGAGGGTATAGACAGAAGAACATCTCCACCTAAGCTCTTCTAACTCTACATATTTATTTATTTATTTATTGAAAGTTGTTGACAATTCTAGAGTCAACTTTTTAAAAAATAAGTTACAATAAAATAATAGTAATAAAAAGCTTAGGCTGAGAACAAAAATGTCTAACAACATCACCGACCGATGGGGGTGTTTTATTTGCCAGTCCAGCCAGCTATGCCCCTTTCGACAGCCAAAAATCTCAGTGATATTATAAACTCTATACTGAAAACAGAGATGTTAGTAGAAAATAGAAAAGAAAAACTTAAATGTGAAAACTAAAAATAAATGTTATAAAAAAAAAAAAAAATAATAATAATAATAATAATAAAAACAAATAAAATAGAATAAAAAACAAGTAAGAAGGCTCTAGTCGGGAGGTGAAGGAGAAGAAGCCTACTGGAATATGCAGGCAAGCGAAGGTTATTATCCCAATTTAAGCCTAGTAAGGCAAAATGCACAAACTGCTTCTGAACAGATTCGATACGATCCTGGTTATTTTTATACTGGGGGCTCCATATGCAAGAGCAGTACTCTAGGATAGGGCGAACAAGGGAAGTGTACTTCAGAGTTTTCGTAACGTAAGGATCGTTAAACTCTTTAGACTAACGTTTAATGAAACCAAGAACACCTTTGGCCTCATTAACAATAGTAGAAATATGAAGGCCGAATGAGAGTTTGGAGTCAAAAAGAACACCAAGGTCCTTGACTGTAAAAATACGATGCAACGGGGTACTGTCAATTAAGTAGTTGGTAATGAAGGGGTTATTTCGACTGAAAGTCATAAACATTCATTTAGAACAATTGAGAAGCAACTGATTAGTCTTACACCAAAGATGCATTGAATTTAAATCATCTTGTAAGCAAGTATGATTTAGAGAACTACAGTAGGAGAAAATAAGCTTCACATCGTCTGCGTACATGAAAATGCGTGAATGAGATAAAACAGAGGGAAGATCATTTATAAAAGAGTGTAGAGTAAAGGAATAAGATGACTACCCTGAGGTGCTCCAGAAGTAACATGAACTTGTTTCGAGGTAGCCAATCTTGGGAGTACTCTTTGTGTCCGACCCTTTAAATAAGAAAAAATCCAAGATATAAGTGAGGCGGGGAAACCAATACGGACAAGCTTGAGAAGTAATAGGTCATGGTGTACAGAGTCGAAAGCTTTACTGAAGTCTGTGTAAATGACGTCAGTTTGCATTTTCGAGAGGAAAGCATCATTTTCAAAGGTTGTGAATTCTAATAGATTGGTTGAGCAGGGACGTAGATGTACTAACGAACAGTACAGTCAAGTGGCCCAACGATACCAAGCACCGGCTTGTTAACGCGCGGACCCACGCACAAAGCGACCCACCTCCCGCCCATCCGACCGAGGGGCGCTCCGCTTAACGTGCGGTTACGATGATCGCGAACATGTAGACAAATGACACAAAACTAACTTTTTAAAGAGCAAGTAGGAGTGGCACTGTGTATTAAGTGGGAAAGATCGTTATAAATAGAACACAGAATACGAAAACGGTTATGAAGAGCATAATTAGAATTACAAGTTTGAAGAGCTATAGGTACAAAATTTCTAGTATTTCTAATAGGAACAGCAAAGTTAATTTGGTTAATTAATTCAGAAGAATCAATTTCACCATTAATTAATTTGTGAAAAAAGGAAAATGAAAGCATTATTCTACGATCACTCAGAGAAGGAAGATCTATTAGTAAAAGTCTACTACGATAAGACGGCAAATTATTGTTAGTGTCCCAGTTAAGACCTCTAAGTGCGAAGAGCAGAAATTATTTTTGTACCGATTCTATTTTATTCTGATGAATTTCGTATTTAGGAAACCATATACAAGATCCATATTCCAGAATCGGTCGTACAAGAGAAGTATACAGAGTTTTTGTTAAGTAGGGATCGTTAAACTCCTTCGACCAGCGCTTAATGAACCCCAAGACACCAGATGCTCGATTGGAAATTGAAGAAATATGCTTGTCAAACTTAAGCCTTGGGTCCATAAGGATGCCCAAATCGTCAACCCATTCAATTCTATCTAGTGGTTTGTTGTCAAGAAAATAAATATTAAAAAAGGGCAAGCATCTAAAAATGACATTACTTTACATTTACTGTAATTAAGATTTAAAAAATTTACTTTACACCACATTTGAAAGTTGTCTAAATCTCTTTGAAGCTGTTGAGCAGCTAGGGGAGTTGCAGCTGACTTGCATAACTTTACATCATCAGCGTACATCAAAACCCGAGAGAACTTTATAACCGATGGAAGATCGTTTATAAACAAAATAAATAATAAAGGACCAAGATGACTACCCTGAGGAACGCCTGAAGTGACCTGAACCGTCTTGGAAACGGACCCTTTGAATAAAACCCTCTGAGTTCTAAAAGTTAGGTAGTCTTTAATCCAAAGAACTAGAATATTTGAAAAGCCCAAGAGTTCTAGTTTATGTATTAGGAGATGATGATCAACACAGTCGAAAGCCTTACTAAAATCAGTATAAATAACATCAGTCTGCAATTTGTCCTGAAAACCCTTGATAACAAACGAAATAAATTCTAACAAGTTAGTGGTAGTAGATCTTTGTTTCATAAATCCGTGCTGGCACGGTGAAATAATAGATTTACAAAGGTGTTGAAGATGGGAGGTTATTAATTTTTCAAAAATCTTAGGAATAGCAGACAACTTGGAAATACCCCTATAATTTTGAACATTACATTTGTTTCCTTTTTTATGGAGAGGAATAATAATGACTCTTTCCAAATTTTTGGAAAGGAGCCTAACTCCAGGGACAAGTTAAACATTTTAAGCAACGGCTTTAAAAGACCATGAGCGCAGTGTCTAAGCACACAGCTTGGCACTCCGTCAGGTCCTGGGGAAAATAAAGGTTTCAAAACATGAAGATTATTTAAAAGTGAGTTTTCAGTGATTTTCAGTCCAAAGATGCGATTCGAGCCATTAACCCGATAAGGGTAAGGCAAACCGACTTGAGATTGACATGAGCTATAAGTCGTTTGAAAAAATTGGGCAAATATATTTGCAATCTCCTGATCAGAATTGGCCTTCGTTTCCTCAAAGAATACTTCCGTTGGGAGTGTCGATGACCTACGCTTCGCATTAACAAAATCAAAAAATCGCTTTGGATCCTGCTGAAATTGTAATCTACACCGAGTCAGGTAATTCTTATAACATAGGTTATTTAAGATATCAAAACTGGCACGAGCAATCAAGTATGCAGAATAGGCCACCGATGAGCCGTTTTTTTCTAAATCTCTTGTAGAGTTTAGATTTTCGATTTTTGAGAATTGTCAACTCTCGGGTAAACCACACAGGTTTGTTAGACCTGTTTAGCTCACCAACCGGGACACATAAATCAAATAAAGAATATAAGGTATTATAAAAAATACTGATTGCCACGTCCAAGCCGTCAGACTCGTAGAGGGGAGACCAGTCAGTTTGGGATAAAAGCAGAGCGAGTCCCTCAAAATCAGTTTTCCGAAATGACGAACTCGACTCAAAGGCATCCTGAAAGTGCAACGCGTTCGGGAAGGTAAATTAATCAACAGCTCCAACGTAGGATGGTATAAGTCTTCGGGATAAGATACAGGCTGGGAACGGGAAACGGATGAAGATGATGAATCCAAAACAAAAATCAGATCAAGCATTTAATTAAGAGAATTTGGGATAGCACTAATTAATTAATTGAATAAATTAAATAATTAATTAATTAATTCATTCTGGGCCGTGGGAGTCAGGGCACCAGAGTCAGGACAAGAAATCCAAGTAGCTTCAGCAATGTTGAAATCACCAAGAACTACAAGAAAATCACGATCAGAAAGCAAGGCAGAGACAGAATGAATAGCAGATAGATGTGTCTCATAGATAGAGAGATCAGAAGAAGGAGGTATATACGAACAAGTGATAAAAATCTTAATACCGCAAATGTTTAGCTTTACAGCAATAAACTCTATATCAAAAGAACTATCTAATACGACTGTTTCAGAAGGAAAGTCTACATTCACAGCAATAAGCACTCCACCACCACGCCGAAGAGTACGGTCCTTTCTGTAAATAGAATATGTACTACATAGAATTTCGGAATTGAGAATGTCTTGCCTTAACCACGTTTCAGTAAAGGCAATGACATGGAAGGGGAAAGAAAGACTATTAAGGTATAAACTAGTGAGTTTACTACAAAGACCTCTTACATTCTGATAGCCAAGTAAGAAGGAGGATGTTAGTTTTTTGAACTATCAGTTATTGGGAGAGTTACCTTAGAACCAACCACCGGAAGGGTAGATACAATCGGGGGCCGATTTATTTTCCTTGCAGTATACTCTTTCACAATTATGTGTTCTGGCCAAAATTCTTTGCAGCATATAGTGCAAAAATCTTGATTCGGAACACTGATTTTAAAAGACGAAATGTTCCGATCATAAGCAAATTTGAATTTCTCCACCGTGATATTGGCATTCGATTTGGCCTTGATATAGACCTTGATATCATCAGATGTTAAATCAGGGGGAAGCCTTGAAACAAATATTTGTTTTTTAGGTGGAACAGCAGCAAATTTTTTAATTATATCCTCCACTGAGGCTGGTCTGGAAGACTCAGTCTCGGATAACTGAATATTTGGCTCTTTAAGTTTGATAGAGTTTTTTTGTTGATTAACATCAACACTACTAACCACCAAAAAAACCGAAGGATCGGGATCAGATAACACAATATCCATGGGAGTTATTGGTATATCATCTAAGTTCTCGATAATTTTAGTTGGAGGGACATGAAGATTTTTATTTACTTTATTTACTTTACCCTGCGGTATCGGAGCGTTTGGAGTATTTTCCGACATCACAGAGCCCGATAACTGCCCAACGTTGGCCTTTTTACGCTTTGGAGAATCCATTACGAGATTTTTCTCGTTAAGGTTTCTTTGAACCGATGAGAACTTTTCACACAGTTTATTCAACTGGCAGAAAATGCCCTCTAAGCCAAGTTGAGTATTTATAAAGCTTACAATATCTTTTTTTTTTTCTCCAAACATGACCAACACGGCCACTCTAAATTAGTATCCTTCATGAGGTCTGAGACACGGCCAGTAATGCCGGCACATTGCTCATGAGCAACATTTGTGCACATCCAGCAGCAGACAAAACCCATTTTTGAGTTTGCGCGGACTTGACAATTCGCATAGAAGCAGACAGACATTTTTATTTAATTTATTAAAAGGGAAGAAAAGTACAAATAAAAAAAAAAAATAAAATAAAATAATAGATATTTCATTAGAATTTAGTTTTTTGAAACGACAGAGTTATTATTTGAGAAGGTTGCAGCTGGAAGGTTGACAGGTAAAGGCAGAGTTATTTTTTTTTTTTTGCAAAAACTCATGAACAACCGTATGAGGGGGCCAAAATTCGAATCACATATGATTGAAAACGATTCTAGAGAGACATTAATTTTAAAAGATGATATTTCGCGAGGGGTAGAAAAGTTAAATTTCGTAATAGAAACGCTAACTTTTGTTTTGCTAGCAATATAGGCAGCAACAGAATCACAAGTTGTTTCAGCGGAAAGTCGCGACACAAAAACTTGCTTGCGAGGAGCCACTACTGTTAAAATAGGAGATGGCTGAGGTATGGGGATAGATATATCATTATTTACTGCGTTTATTTCGGCAGGATCCAAGACGGGAACCATACTACTAATAGCAGGGGATACTGCAGGAGATATATTCGGACAATCGCTTGGAGTTGGAGATAATGATAGAATTGGCGAACTATCTCTTGAGTGAATGTCGATTGACTTTGTTTCTCCGATTTATCCCTTATCTGTCTACGATTTTTATTCTAGTGACGCGTATGTCAAGGCATTTCCAGAAGATCCCCCCCCCCCCCCCCCCCCCCCAATTACCCTGAGCACGGCCGGAACCGTATAGTATACAGGGAATTGCCGAAACATTACTGTTGTGCACGTTACATAGTTTTAAAATGGCGCCCAACGTGAGGCCACGAGGTGGCTTACGTAAGAATTTAATAAAAACTTAAATGGCACCCATGACGTTTCGCCCGATGTAGTTTAAATATAAAATAATCGTGGCTTCCAACTTTCCCTTTCGTTAATCCTATTCCACCCAATTATGATCCCAAATTTTGTAAGTAGTTTCAGAAAATATTTCTTATCTGGTTAGGAATTGCTGGCGATCTGAATATTTCGGAATCAGACCAACAAAAAAGTTGTATTAATTCGTCTAACTTTTTTTTTGCGTTATCACTGGCTTATATATATATATTCTTTGGATTATTAGTCTTGATTTAAGTCGATTCTATACCAGTTTATATATATAAACTAATTTTATCCTTCTTAATTTATTTGAGATTGCTTATGTTGGACATGTTCGGCATATTCCTCGTTTATTAAGAATGTGATATTCATACCGTTATTATTTTAGATTCGTTTATCACTCAAGGGGTGTAGAAAATATATATTACTTGAATGTGAAAGTGTAAGGATAAGCCCCACAAGTTTAATGATTATAGCACAAGTTTAGTTATTGTATTGATAATATCGTTTATCGCATTTACCGCTTATCGCATATACCGTCAATATCGCAATTATCGCTTACATCGTATTGTTTTTGTCGACTAAATTTCGTAAACACGGCTGTAGTCCGTAGTACTGAAGATTTAGTGGCCTTAGCAAGTAATGCCAGAGAACAAGTGTCATGTGCCATCTGCAAACTGTATTCACCGAAACTAGTTGTAGACATCATTTTCATAAATTATGTTTGGCAGAGTGGTTAGGTAACAACAACGTATGCCCAACTTGTAAGCAGCGGTTTACCTTATCGCAGAGCCTAGAAAATATCGAAGCTCGACCCAGAGCCAATTCCAGTGGAACTAGGGGTAGACCGTGTTCTACCGCTATCAGCAATCAAACAGGTGCTGTTCCCCGTAAACCAATTACGAGACCCAGCACTCGTAACAATCCAAATTTGCGTCAGCGGGTTACCTCGCAATTAAGTCGTAATACGAGTAACGTTGCTGCGGAAAATTTATAAGCTTCAGAGGATCGCATTCAGCAGATCATAGCGAATTCCTTGGAAAGCTATCGTAGTACTATCACGAAGTCGGTAGCTGACCAAATCAGTGCCGCAATACACAATTTGACTTTGTTTGCGCCCGCTAGAGAGACTCGAGACGAACCTCAGCTGGAATGGGAAAATGACATCCAGTTTAGTGATCGGCGTATGAGCTTTGAGCGTGAAAATCTCTTAAGAGAGAGGCGAGTTTCATCTCGTGAGAACACTAACAATAGCAACTATTTGATAGATCGTCCCAATAGAATTTCTAATGTCGTATCGAACTGGAATATACAATTTTCAGGTGCGTCGAATGACATCCCCATAGAAGATTTTATTTACAGAGTCAATTGTCTTACGGCTCAATATTAAATAATAACAACAATTTTGATTTGTTATACCAGTTTGCGAATTTACTTTTTAAAGGCCCAGCTTTTTCATTCTATTGGCGTGTACAACAGCGAGTTGTGTAACCGGTTAAGAGAAAGATATCAAGACCAGCGAACAGATCGAGATATCAAAAATGGCATGCGACGTCGCAAGCAAGGCGCCAATAAAAGCTTGGATGAATTTCTAAATGCGATGCTAGCGATAGCTGATTCTCTTCGAGAGCCCATGTTAGAGAACGACATTATTGACAAATCATATTTACCTGACTTACATTCTCGGATTTTTAGACGCTATCATGTACGTTTGCGAGAGTATAATGAACGCAGAGCCAACTTATTTGACTTGAATACTTAAGTCGTTCAAAAGAATCGTTCTTCTTTGCGTATGAGAGACTTTTGGCGAAATAAACGTAGTCTTAATGTATTTACTATATCCTCGATTATGAATAAGCCCAACGATATTAGACCTTTCACTCAAATAGAAATATTTGATAAACAACATTTAGCACTGTTGGACAGCGGTGCCAATAAGAGCGTTATCGGTTCAGATTTGGCTAAATACTTTACCACAGAGCCGTTAAGAGTGGAAAAATTAATGGTGTTGTTAAGATAGCCGATGGTCACAAAAACCAAGTGACAGGTTCATTACGTCTACCTATAACTTATAATTCTCTAAAAATAGATTTCGAATTTCTGATCGTACCGTCCATCAAACAAAATGCTATATGTGGCATGGATTTTTGGAAAGCCTTTGGCATTTCAATCCAATCTACATATTTGGTAAATGAAATAAAAAGCAGTAATAAAGAAGAAACAATCACAAACAAACTTGATAAAGTTCAAAAGGAAAAGTTAAAATCTATTGTCGCTTCTTTTCCTTCGTCTGAACTTAATGGTCTTGGTGAGACATTGTGAAGTAGGCCGCGTCGGCCCCTTCACAAATAGTTATACCATATTATATTTATAGTTTAAAGTCGCAAAGGAGCGCATTGTTGATTTAGTTTACAAAGAGTTATAGATATTAGTTATTTGATTATTTTTATTTATCATAGTATATTTATAGTTTAAGGTCGCAAAGGAGCGCATTGTTGATTTAGTTTACATTTTTGTATTATATTTATAATTTTGAGTCGCAAGAAGCGCATGGGTTATTCGAGCTGCAGGTATAGTTTTGTTAGACGCAAGGAGTGCGCAGTATTTATATTTAATAAACGCAAGGAGCGAGAGTATTTAGATTTATTGGAGTTACACACTTTTGATTGACGCTTAAGAATTTAAATACAACCGCCCCAAAACGCAGAGTCGCTAGATGCAGCGCGCCAGCTGCGATCACCAAATCCACCACGGTCACGAGCAAGTGTGGGGAGCGACAAAATCTGCAACAGGGGCCGAAGCCGAAGCGTGGGCGAGGGAGTTGCGATTGACGTATGAAAGTGAGAGGACGTGTACGCGCTTAGAAGTAGTTAGCGAGTTAGTAGAAAAGATATAGAGTTTAGTAAAGATAAGGTGAGAGGGGATAGTTCGCGGTAGTTCATATATATAAGTATAATCTTTGATAACAACTGAATAAATTGGTCACCGGTAAGTCCGTGACCCAGTGGAGTACAATTGCTGTGTGTTTTCTTTCGCTCCATTTCTTTTCTTTGGTTATTTTTGTAAATGCGCGCCCGCGAGTTAAGTTGAGTCGTTTTATACTCTGGCTGCTTAGTGTGTCGGTCGTCGCGTTGGTGCAGACGCCGGCGTTCCCCCTTCCAACTTGTAAGCCGCGCGCGTTATAGTCCCACCAAAGTATATAAATATTCCTGTGTGGTGGATCTGGCCAGACTGAGTTTATACCCTGGCTAAATTACTCCTTTACAAGTGGCGCCCGAGCAGGGACTCTAAAGTGCAAAGGTGTGGTATAATCTGGTAGTAAAGCCCCAGAAATATCACCAACAAGTGTGGAAGGAAGGTGCGTAAAATGAAGTGCGGGTATACCCGACGATACCCTGCTTTACAAGTGGCCAACGAGAACGGTTTTCGAGCGTGGTTTTGTGCAATCGTCGCGGCACAACGAAAGTGACGGCGTAAGGCAAGTGCAGATAAGAATAACTGTTCGCGTTCGAGAAGCATTGCCTTAGCAACATTTGCGGCGCAACGAAGTTGACGGTGAAAGAAGACTCACCGATCAAACTAGCGGTTCGCGTTCGAGGCTGTGCATAAGTGAACACTTGCGGCGCAACGAAAGTGTCGGCAAAGTGCGTGAGCGGTCAACGAACGGCGTGACAGTAGCTGGTACAGGCAGCTGCAAAGTCGCGGTCGCATCGCACAGTGGGCTTCGACCGCGAAAATCAAGAAAAAATTAAAATTGACTATTGTGTTGAGTGCGGAGTTGTCCCATCGGTTCTGGACGACTGTATAAGCGTACAGTGGTGGAAAAAAAAGAAAAAAATGAAATAAAAAAAAAATATATATATATATATATATATATATATATATATATATATAGAGTAACCGGGATAAACAGTGACTTGCTAACAGAATTTTTTTTTTTATAAACCGAAAAAAAAAAAATTGTGGTACCATTGATCAAAAAAAAAAAGAAAAAAACAAGAGATTCTTTTATTTTCGCAATAAAATAAAATAACCGCAATAAACAGTGACCAGTTAACAGAGAAATTTTATTACACTGCAAAAAAAAAAAAATATATATAAAATTAATTTCGTAATAAAATAAAATAACCGCCATAAACAGTGACCAGTTAACATAGGGACATTTTTTTTATTACACTGCAAAAAAATATATATATAAAATTCGTCATACCGTGGACAAAATTTTTTTTCGTAATAAAAGGAATAACCGCGACAGACAGTGACAAGTTAAAAGTTTTTTTACACTGGGTAAAAAATTCGGGAAAATTTTTTTTTTTTAATTTCGTAACAAAACGGTTACCGCGATAAACAGTGCCAGATTAAGAGTGCAAATTTTTGCGAAGCGGGACATATACGGCTCGAGACGAATTTTTTTTTTCTGCGTTCGTTTTTTTTTCGGTTAGATGGAGAAAGCCAAGACTATCGAGCCCGCCCGGGTGTAGGTCGTAGAAAGCAGCAACCCTGGTGTGGGTGTGCAATGGGTCTACCACTGCCATAAGGAGGATCTAGAGGATATCGTCTGGGAGCTCGGATTGGGAAAGTGTGCCACGGTAACTGACTACCGGAAGCTGGTATGTACTTTCATAAGGCAAGGTGGTCATACCACCGATATATGGTTAGCGGAATGGGAGTTGCGGTTCGCAAAGATCCCAGTGTCGCCTACCCGGACTGCCACTTCTGTTGGAGGAATACGACCTAGGCAGAAATCTGAATCAGATGCGGCAATCCCATCAATACAGACCGGTGGCAAGGAACATTTGCGTCCGGCCTCCAACAGTACGATTTATAACGAATTTTCCCCACAGAATACAGCATGTATCCCCGATACACGAGTAGGGTCACCTCTGGCATCCGGGGAAGATACCCCTGTGAGACAGGCGAACCCCCATCTTAATTCTAGTGATACCTATAGCACCCCTAGGAACGGGATGGTCGTCCCCGAACTAGTCCGGAAGTGGGGTATCCTGTTCAATGGGTGCACCGACCCATTAGTTTTCCTGGAGGCAATTGAGGACAGGGCGTTGTCATACGACATAGGCTTAGACCGGTTGCCAAGGGCAATGAGCGAGGCTCTAACGGGTAAGGCCGCGCGGTGGCTATCAATAAGTAGACTAAGGGACGCGACTTGGGCGACATTTAAAGCTGAGTTCTTGGAGTTTTTTCTACCGCCCCAGTATTTCGACAGGTTAGAAGACAGTATCCGGGCACGACGGCAACATGATAACGAGCCGTTCAAGGACTACTTGCTCGAGCTGTGGGGTATGATTTACCACGCGGGGTACAGGGCAGAACAAGAATTGCATAGGTTATACGAGAATTTGGCACCCGAGTACCGTTTGTACATTCGTAGAGGGGACTTCTCCTCTCTGGCGCAGCTAACTCAGATGGCAGCCGAGTACGAGAACGTAAGTCAACAAAGTCGCGAGCGTGCAGCACGGACGGATTAGCCGGTGAGGTAGCCCCCGCCAAACATTTTAATCCTTTCCGGACGCAACCACAGCCAGGGTCAAGCGGTAACGTGGGGAATACGCCACCGCTTGGGTATACGGGAGTAATTTCAAACGGGATGATCAGCCAAGAGCAGTCGAGAGCTCTAGGCGGGAAGAGGCTATGCTATAACTGTTCGCAAGAGGGTCATTTTGCCAAGGAGTGCCCCAATCCACGAGTACAGTTTTGTCGGCAGTGTGGGGCCAAGGGGGTCAATACCAGCCACTGTTGTCAGCAGTCAAGGGCGGGAAACGATATGCGGCACCATCCGGGACGGGACCCGATGGGAGCCGACGTGAACCAGTCCCGACAGTAGATACAGGGGCGACTAGGAGTTTTATTAGTGAGGAGTTTTCCCGCAAGGTGACCAGCGGGGGCGAGATGCTGGACGCCTGCGCGAAAATTCGCCTAGCCGATGGGTCCACCTTAGAGGTAAAGAAGCTATTGAGGGTAAAAGTTGGTCTAGCGGGGACAGAGGTCACGGTGAGTATGCTCGTGATGCCCTCGATGCTAGACAACATTATACTAGGGATAGACTTTTTGTGCCGGGTGGGGACGACCATCGAATGTGGCAAGGCTAGGTTAATTTTGTGAGCTGTGGAAGTACCAGATATAGAGGAGGAGCAGGTCCTAATGGAACGTGAGCCAGTTGTGAGCAAACCGGAGGAGGACGGCGGATCAAGGCAGGAGAAGGATGCCCCTGGGGTACCTCAGTCCAGCATCGCCGTGGGAACGGTTCGAGGAGACAGCGTGGACGCGACAACGGCAGGAGTGCAACAGTTCGGCGAGGTAGGAGGGTGCGTCATACCCGGCCCGCGATAACACCGGTGGAAAGCGTCGAAACCAGGGAAAACGAGTGGCCAGAGGACTTGGAACCAGAGATAAAGGAAACATTGAAAGCGGAATTGGCCCTCTTTGACGAGCTGCAAGGGGTGTCACACGTAGCTGAGCACCGGATCATCATGAGGGACGACAAGCCGATTAAGCAGAGGTACTACCCCAAAAACCCTGCGATGCAACAGGTGATCAACGAACAGGTAGACGAACTGCTGCGAGCCGACGCGATAGAGCCCTCCCGCAGCCCGCACAGTGCCCCGATTGTGCTAGTTAAAAAGAAAACAGGCGAGTGGCGGATGTGCATTGACTATAGGCACCTCAATGCACATTCCTTGCCGGATGCATACGGATTTTGCAGAAAAATTTGTCCTGCAGACGGACGCCAGCGATTTTGACCTCGGGGCGGTACTCACACAGACGATCGATCAACAGGAGCGCGTGATAGCTTACACGAGTCGGAAACTGAATAAGGCTGAAGAAAATTATTCAGCGACCGAAAAGGAGTGTCTGGCTATAGTATGGTCAATCCGGAAGAAGAGATGCTACCTGGAAGGATATCGGTTCGCGGCCCAACTGCAGAAGGCGTTCCGTGAGCGTGTATTATGTCGTTTTGGCATACCCAGGAAGTTTGTATGCGACAACGGTGTACAGTTTACGAGCCGGAATTTTAAGTCGTTTTTGAACTCGTTGGGCGTGGAATTGCAGCATACTGCCCCATATTGTCCACAAGAAAACCCGACAGAAAGGACCAATCGTACAGTAAAGACGATGATCGCGCAGTTTATAGCAGGTCACCAAAGTTCGTGGGACGAATTGTTACCGGAAATTTCGTTGGCGGTTAACTCCAGTGTGGCAGACTCTACAGGATTTTCATCGGCTTTTCTGATGCAGGGGAGAGAGCCCCGCTTACCAGCTTCCTTGTACGACCAGAAGACACCCGGATCCGGAAGCATGCCGCAAGCACCAGAAGACCGGGCAAGAAGATTAAAGGAAGTTTTCAGTATCGTCCAGACAAATTTACAGAGAGCGTCGAAGGACCAAGGGAGGAACTATAACCTCAGGAGAAGAGAATGGAGACCAGGACTCAATACGTTGGTGCTACTGAGATCTCACCAACTCTCTAAAGCCAGTGAAGGTTTCGCGGCGAAACTCGCTCCCAAGTTCGATAGCCCATACCTCGTGAAAAAGTTCGTATCACCGAATATCGTGCGATTGGTAAAAGAAGGACAAAGAAAGAGCAAACTCGCCAGCATTGCGCAACTGAAGCCATTCTATGAAGAGGAAGAGGAGCACGAAGAAGATGACCAGCCCGACCGAGCGTCTGACAAAGAGCAGACTTGTCACAGTTTTAATTAATCCCTCTATTCTCTTTTTATTAACACTAACCAAAATTGAATTCATAAATTAAGACTAACCGATTGTGTTTATAAACCCACAGAATACCCAAGATGAGCAGACAACTCCCGTACGTGATCAGCAGCGGTGACGAGGAGGATAGCGAGGGCACCACCGAGGGTCTCGAACGAGAGCAGCGCAACCTGGCTACTTCGACGTATAGGCACACGCTGCACCACCACCGAAAAGAGACAGCCTGCGTCGTGGAGGGCGGAATCATTTTATGACGGTGGAGACTTCCACAGTGTTCGTGAAAATACCAGGCTTCCGAGCACCGAGCCCGGATGCCGAGGAAGCCGCGCCACAACCCGAACGCCCGGCAACCGATCGGACACCCACCGGTGGAGCTCAGCGTGGCAGCAGACCCGTTGAAAGAACACCCGCAGCTGGAAGGGGTGTACAAGACATGGCAGGAACGAGCGAGGAGGAGCGAAGAGTGGAGGACGCAGTCGTTCCGCCCAAGGACGTCCTCGACTTGTGGGAGGAGGGCCTGGAATCCGTGGTGGCCGAATTAGAGTCGGCGAAGATGACCGAGCCGCCAACCCAGGGGCAAGTACTACCGCCAAAAACGTGGGCGATACGTCCCGCCAATTGGGCAGTATTCCCCGATGAGGACGAACTCACCGACGCCGCGGTCGCGGCCATATCAGAGGCGTTGTCAAACTGCACGTCGAGAGCCCGACGGTCCAGGTTAAGGTGGAGGTGGACGGAGAGACGCACGGCGTGACAAGGAACGCATTCGGGCACGTAACTGTCACGCTACCCAAGAAAGGGAGGGGTGTGAAGTAGGCCGCGTCGGCCCCTTCACAAATAGTTATACCATATTATATTTATAGTTTAAAGTCGCAAAGGAGCGCATTGTTGATTTAGTTTACAAAGAGTTATAGATATTAGTTATTTGATTTATTTTTATTTATCATAGTATATTTATAGTTTAAGGTCGCAAAGGAGCGCATTGTTGATTAAGTTTACATTTTTGTATTATATTTATAATTTTTGAGTCGCAAGAAGCGCATGGGTTATTCGAGCTGCAGGTATAGTTTTGTTAGACGCAAGGAGTGCGCAGTATTTATATTTAATAAACGCAAGGAGCGAGAGTATTTAGACTTATTGGAGTTACACACTTTGATTGACGCTTAAGAATTTAAATACAACCGCCCCAAAACGCAGAGTCGCTAGATGCAGCGCGCCAGCTGCGATCACCAAATCCACCACGGTCACGAGCAAGTGTGGGGAGCGACAAAATCTGCAACAGGGGCCGAAGCCGAAGCGTGGGCGAGGGAGTTGCGATTGACGTATGAAAGTGAGAGGACGTGTACGCGCTTAGAAGTAGTTAGCGAGTTAGTAGAAAAGATATAGAGTTTAGTAAAGATAAGGTGAGAGGGGATAGTTCGCGGTAGTTCATATATATAAGTATATATATGTTGTTAGGTTTAGGTTTAATAATCTTTGATAACAACTGAATAAATTGGTCACCGGTAAGTCCGTGACCCAGTGGAGTACAATTGCTGTGTGTTTTCTTTCGCTCCATTTCTTTTCTTTGGTTATTTTTGTAAATGCGCGCCCGCGAGTTAAGCTGAGTCGTTTTATACTCTGGCTGCTTAGTGTGTCGGTCGTCGCGTTGGTGCAGACGCCGGCGTTCCCCCTTCCAACTTGTAAGCCGCGCGCGTTATAGTCCCACCAAAATATATAAATATTCTTGTGTGGTGGATCTGGCCAGACTGAGTTTATACCCTGGCTAAATTACTCCTTTACAAGTGGCGCCCGAGCAGGGACTCTAAAGTGCAAAGGTGTGGTATAATCTGGTAGTAAAGCCCCAGAAATATCACCAACAAGTGTGGAAGGAAGGTGCGTAAATGAAGTGCGGGTATACCCGACGATACCCTGCTTTACAAGTGGCCAACGAGAACAGTTTTCGAGCGTGGTTTTGTGCAATCGTCGCGGCACAACGAAAGTGACGGCGTAAGGCAAGTGCAGATAAGAATAACTGTTCGCGTTCGAGAAGCATTGCCTTAGCAACATTTGCGGCGCAACGAAGTTGACGGTGAAAGAAGACTCACCGATCAAACTAGCGGTTCGCGTTCAAGGCTGTGCATAAGTGAACACCTGCGGCGCAACGAAAGTGTCGGCAAAGTGCGTGAGCGGTCAACGAACGGCGTGACAGTAGCTGGTACAGGCAGCTGCAAAGTCGCGGTCGCATCGCACAGTGGGCTTCGACCGCGAAAAACAAGAAAAAATTAAAATTGACTATTGTGTTGAGTGCGGAGTTGTCCCATCGGTTCTGGTCGACTGTATAAGCGTACAGTGGTGGAAAATAAAGAAAAAAATGAAATAAAAAAAAAATATATATATATATATATATATATAGAGTAACCGGGATAAACAGTGACTTGCTAACAGAATTTTTTTTTTTATACACCGAAAAAAAAAATTCGTGATACCATTGATCAAAAAAAAAAAAAAAAAAAGAGATTCTTTTATTTTCGCAATAAAATAAAATAACCGCAATAAACAGTGACCAGTTAACAGATAAATTTTATTACACTGCAAAAAAAAAAATATATATAAAATTAATTTCGTAATAAAATAAAATAACCGCCATAAAACAGTGACCAGTTAACATAGGGAAATTTTTTTTTATTACACTGCAAAAAAATAATATATAAAATTCGTAATACCGTGGACAAAATTTTTTTTCGTAATAAAAGGAATAACCGCGACAGACAGTGACAAGTTAAAAGTTTTTTTTACACTGGGTAAAAAAATTCGGGAAAATTTTTTTTTTTTAATTTCGTAACAAAACGGTTACCGCGATAAACAGTGCCAGATTAAGAGTGCAAATTTTTGCGAAGCGGGACATATACGGCTCGAGACGAATTTTTTTTTCTGCGTTCGTTTTTTTTTCGGTTAGATGGAGAAAGCCAAGACTATCGAGCCCGCCCGGGTAGAGGTCGTAGAAAGCAGCAACCCTGGTGTGGGTGTGCAATGGGTCTACCACTGCCATAAGGAGGATCTAGAGGATATCGTCCGGGAGCTCGGATTGGGAAAGTGTGCCACGGTAACTGACTACCGGAAGCTGGTATGTACTTTCATAATGCAAGGTGGTCATACCACCGATATATGGCCCGGTTAGCGGAATGGGAGTTGCGGTTCGAAAGATCCCAGTGTCGCCTACCCGGACTGCCACTTCTGTTGGAGGAATACGACCTAGGCAGAAATCTGAATCAGATGCGGCAATCCCAGCAATACAGACCGGTGGCACGGAACATTTGCTTCCGCCCTCTAACAGTACGATTTATAATGAATTTTCCCCACAGAATACAGCATGTATCCCGATACACGAGTAGGGTCGCCTCTGGCATCCGGGGAAGATACCCCTGTGAGACAGGCGAACCCCCATCTTAATTCTAGTGATACCTATAGTACCCCTAAGAACGGGATGGTCGTCCCCGAACTAGTCCGGAAGTGGGGTATCCTGTTCAATGGGTGCACCGACCCATTAGTTTTCCTGGAGGCAATTGAGGACAGGGCGTTGTCATACGACATAGGCTTAGACCGGTTGCCAAGGGCAATGAGCGAGGCTCTAACGGGTAAGGCCGCGCGGTGGCTATCAATAAGTAGACTAAGGGACGCGACTTGGGCGACATTTAAAGCTGAGTTCTTGGAGTTTTTTCTACCGCCCCAGTATTTCGACAGGTTAGAAGACAGTATCCGGGCACGACGGCAACATGATAACGAGCCGTTCAAGGACTACTTGCTCGAGCTGTGGGGTATGATTTACCACGCGGGGTACAGGGCAGAACAAGAATTGCATAGGTTATACGAGAATTTGGCACCCGAGTACCGTTTGTACATTCGTAGAGGGGACTTCTCCTCTCTGGCGCAGCTAACTCAGATGGCAGCCGAGTACGAGAACGTAAGTCAACAAAGTCGCGAGCGTGCAGCACGGACGGATTAGCCGGTGAGGTAGCCCCCGCCAAACATTTTAATCCTTTCCGGACGCAACCACAGCCAGGGTCAAGCGGTAACGTGGGGAATACGCCACCGCTTGGGTATACGGGAGTAATTTCAAACGGGATGATCAGCCAAGAGCAGTCGAGAGCTCTAGGCGGGAAGAGGCTATGCTATAACTGTTCGCAAGAGGGACATTTTGCCAAGGAGTGCCCCAATCCACGAGTACAGTTTTGTCGGCAGTGTGGGGCCAAGGGGTCAATACCAGCCACTGTTGTCAGCAGTCAAGGGCGGGAAACGATATGCGGCACCATCCGGGACGGGACCCGATGGGGGCCGACGTGAACCAGTCCCGAACCTAGAATACCCTTTAAGAGTGGAAGACGGGCGGATAGTCGCTACTGTAAGAGTCGGGGACCAAGTGGCGACTGCGACAGTAGATACAGGGGCGACTAGGAGTTTTATTAGTGAGGAGTTTTCCTGCAAGGTGACCAGCGGGGGCGAGATGCTGGACGCCTGCGCGAAAATTCGCCTAGCCGATGGGTCCACCTTAGAGGTAAAGAAGCTATTGAGGGTAAAAGTTGGTCTAGCGGGGACAGAGGTCACGGTGAGTATGCTCGTGATGCCCTCGATGCTAGACAACATTATACTAGGGATAGACTTTTTGTGCCGGGTGGGGACGACCATCGAATGTGGCAAGGCTAGGTTAATTTTGGAAGCTGTGGAAGTACCAGATATAGAGGAGGAGCAGGTCCTAATGGAACGTGAGCCAGTTGTGAGCAAACCGGAGGAGGACGGCGGATCAAGGCAGGAGAAGGATGCCCCTGGGGTACCTCAGTCCAGCATCGCCGTGGGAACGGTTCGAGGAGACAGCGTGGACGCGACAACGGCAGGAGTGCAACAGTTCGGCGAGGTAGGAGGGTGCGTCATACCCGGCCCCGCGATAACACCGGTGGAAAGCGTCGAAACCAGGGAAAACGAGTGGCCAGAGGACTTGGAACCAGAGATAAAGGAAACATTGAAAGCGGAATTGGCCCTCTTTGACGAGCTGCAAGGGGTGTCACACGTAGCTGAGCACCGGATCATCATGAGGGACGACAAGCCGATTAAGCAGAGGTACTACCCCAAAAACCCTGCGATGCAACAGGTGATCAACGAACAGGTAGACGAACTGCTGCGAGCCGACGCGATAGAGCCCTCCCGCAGCCCGCACAGTGCCCCGATTGTGCTAGTTAAAAAGAAAACAGGCGAGTGGCGGATGTGCATTGACTATAGGCACCTCAATGCACATTCCTTGCCGGATGCATACGGATTTTGCAGAAAAATTTGTCCTGCAGACGGACGCCAGCGATTTTGACCTCGGGGCGGTACTCACACAGACGATCGATCAACAGGAGCGCGTGATAGCTTACACGAGTCGGAAACTGAATAAGGCTGAAGAAAATTATTCAGCGACCGAAAAGGAGTGTCTGGCTATAGTATGGTCAATCCGGAAGAAGAGATGCTACCTGGAACGATATCGGTTCGCGGCCCAACTGCAGAAGGCGTTCCGTGAGCGTGTATTATGTCGTTTTGGCATACCCAGGAAGTTTGTATGCGACAACGGTGTACAGTTTACGAGCCGGAATTTAAGTCGTTTTTGAACTCGTTGGGCGTGGAATTGCAGCATACTGCCCCATATTGTCCACAAGAAAACCCGACAGAAAGGACCAATCGTACAGTAAAGACGATGATCGCGCAGTTTATAGCAGGTCACCAAAGTTCGTGGGACGAATTGTTACCGGAAATTTCGTTGGCGGTTAACTCCAGTGTGGCAGACTCTACAGGATTTTCACCGGCTTTTCTGATGCAGGGGAGAGAGCCCCGCTTACCAGCTTCCTTGTACGACCAGAAGACACCCGGATCCGGAAGCATGCCGCAAGCACCAGAAGACCGGGCAAGAAGATTAAAGGAAGTTTTCAGTATCGTCCAGACAAATTTACAGAGAGCGTCGAAGGACCAAGGGAGGAACTATAACCTCAGGAGAAGAGAATGGAGACCAGGACTCAATACGTTGGTGCTACTGAGATCTCACCAACTCTCTAAGGCCAGTGAAGGTTTCGCGGCGAAACTCGCTCCCAAGTTCGATGGCCCATACCTCGTGAAAAAGTTCGTATCACCGAATATCGTGCGATTGGTAAAAGAAGGACAAAGAAAGAGCAAACTCGCCAGCATTGCGCAACTGAAGCCATTCTATGAAGAGGAAGAGGAGCACGAAGAAGATGACCAGCCCGACCGAGCGTCTGACAGAGAGCAGACTTGTCACAGTTTTAATTAATCCCTCTATTCTCTTTTTATTAACACTAACCAAAATTGAGTTCATAAATTAAGACTAACCGATTGTGTTTATAAACCCACAGAACACCCAAGATGAGCAGCCAACTCCCGTACGTGATCAGCAGCGGTGACGAGGAGGATAGCGAGGGCACCACCGAGGGTCTCGAACGAGAGCAACACATTCCAGCTACTTCGACGTACAGGCACACGCTGCACCACCACCGAAAAGGCTTCCGAGCACTGAGCTTGAACGGATCGGACACCCACCGGTGGAGCTCAGTGTGGCAGCAGACCCGTTGAAAGAACACCCGCAGCTGGAAGGGGTGTACAAGACATGGCAGGAACGAGCGAGGAGGAGCGAAGAGTGGAGGACGCAGTCGTTCCGCCCAAGGACGTCCTCGACTTGTGGGAGGAGGGCCTGGAATCCGTGGTGGCCGAATTAGAGTCGGGGCAAGTACTACCGCCAAAAACGTGGGCGATACGTCCCGCCAATTGGGCAGTATTCCCCGATGAGGACGAACTCACCGACGCCGCGGTCGCGGCCATATCAGAGGCGTTGTCAAACTGCACGTCGAGAGCCCGACGGTCCAGGTTTAAGGTGGAGGTGGACGGAGAGACGCACGGCGTGACAAGGAACGCATTCGGGCACGTAACTGTCACGCTACCCAAGAAAGGGAGGGGTGTGAAGTAGGCCGCGTCGACCCCTTCACAAATAGTTATACCATATTATATTTATAGTTTAAAGTCGCAAAGGAGCGCATTGTTGATTTAGTTTACAAAGAGTTATAGATATTAGTTATTTGATTTATTTTTATTTATCATAGTATATTTATAGTTTAAGGTCGCAAAGGAGCGCATTGTTGATTAAGTTTACATTTTTGTATTATATTTATAATTTTTGAGTCGCAAGAAGCGCATGGGTTATTCGAGCTGCAGGTATAGTTTTGTTAGACGCAAGGAGTGCGCAGTATTTTTATTTAATAAACGCAAGGAGCGAGAGTATTTAGATTTATTGGAGTTACACACTTTTGATTGACGCTTAAGAATTTAAATACAACCGCCCCAAAACGCAGAGTCCCTAGATGCAGCGCGCCAGCTGCGATCACCAAATCCACCACGGTCACGAGCAAGTGTGGGGAGCGACAAAATCTGCAACAGGGGCCGAAGCCGAAGCGTGGGCAAGGGAAGTAGTTAGCGAGTTAGTAGAAAAGATATAGAGTTTAGTAAAGATAAGGTGAGAGGGGATAGTTCGCGGTAGTTCATATATATAAGTATATATATGTTGTTAGGTTTAGGTTTAATAATCTTTGATAACAACTGAATAAATTGGTCACCGGTAAGTCTGTGACCCAGTGAAGTACAATTGCTGTGTGTTTTCTTTCGCTCCATTTCTTTTCTTTGGTTATTTTTGTACATGCGCGCCCGCGAGTTAAGCTGAGTCGTTTTATACTCTGGCTGCTTAGTGTGTCGGTCGTCGCGTTGTTGCAGACGCCGGCGTTCCCCCTTCCAACTTGTAAGCCGCGCGCGTTATAGTCCCACCAAAATATATAAATATTCTTGTGTGGTGGATCTGGCCAGACTGAGTTTATACCCTGGCTAAATTACTCCTTTACAACATCTCTTGTTGAGCATGAGATCGACACAGCGGATGCCAAACAAATTAAACAAAGGTTTTACCCTTGTCCCCTCCTAAAGAAAAGCTGTTATGCGAAGAAGTTGATCGAATGATACAACTAGGCGTCATCGAAGAAGCTCCGACATATCCGTGGTCTTCTCCAGTGACACTTGTCGATTAACCTGGAAGGGTTAGATTTGCTTGGATGCGCGAAAGTTAAATGCCGTTACAGTAAAGGATGCCTATCCGATGCCAAATCTTGATGGACTAATTAGTAGACTACCTCCAGTGCATTGCATATCCAAAATAGATTTGAAAGATGTATTTTGGCAAATACGTCTCGATTTAAATTCTCGGATAATAACAGCATTTACCATTCCAAATCGACCCCTATACCAGTTTAAGCGGATGCCTTTCGGCCTTACTAATGCTCCACAAACCATGTGCAGATTAATCGACCAAGTCATTTCGTATCAGTTGAAATCTCACGTATTCGTATACCTTGACGATCTGTTAGTCATGTCTTCTTCTTTTGACGAACACGTACAGCATTTAATTAATTTAATTTTAATTTTATCTCTCAATATTCGTCAGTGATTTTTCCGCTCACAGAACTTTTGCGAGGAAAACCATATGAGTGGAATGACCAAGCTCAAGTAGCTTTTGTTGAAATTAAGCGAAAGTTATGCCCCCATTTTTAATACATCCGAATTATGAAAAGCCTTTTATCTTACAATGTGATGCTTCATTGTATGGGTGGGAGCAGAACTAGCCCAAGTTGATGAGTCAGGATGCGAAAGACCTATAGCTTATATGTCGAAAAAGTTAATTAGGCCCAGCGTAACTATACTGTTACCGCGCTTGAATGTTTAGCTGTCGTCTTAGCGTTTAAAAAGTTTCGTATGTATATCGATGGTCAGTCTTTCAAAGTTGTTACCGACCATGCCAGTCTTCGGTGGTTAATGAACCAAGCCGATTTAAGTGGCAGACTAGCGCGATGCGCAATTAAGTTGCAAGGATTTTCTTTTGACATTGAACACCGAAAAGGTAGTGATAATGTTGTAGCTGAAGCGCTAAGTAGATGTTACGAAAATACTGACGACATTGCCACACTCAGTATCAATGTTTTTCCAGAGATTGATTTAGATTCAAATGCCTTTCAGACTCAAGAGTATTGCGAGTTGAGAGACAATTATCAGACAGCTAACCTCCCAGCTGTTCAGGTCATAGATAAGTTTATATATCGGCGTAGTATCTTGGGTGAAAGTAGTGATCCCGATGATTGTTGGAAACTGTACGTTCCAAAATCCTTGCGTGAACCAGTTATCCGCTCCATACATGATCAGGCCTCGTCTAGTCATTGTGGCATTGCCAAATGTTTAGAACGAATTCGGCGAAGATTCTTTGGCCAAAAATGGTTATCGATGTGCGCAAATATATAGGCAATTGTGATCTATGTAAAACAATTAAGTATCCTACACGCGTGATAAAACCGCCAATGGGTACTCAAGTGTGTAGCGAGAGACCTTTTCAAAGAATGTATATAGATTTCATTGGACCATTTCCGCGTACGAAAAAAGGAAATGTTGGCATTTTTATCGTACTCAATAATTTTTCAAAATTTACTTTCCTTAAAGCAGTAAAGAAGTTAAGTTCGCAAGTAGTAATTTGAAAAATTAACTTTTTACATGCTTTGGCGTGCCCGAGATAATTGTGAGTGATAATGGCACTCAGTTTAAAAGCCATGATTTTGCCACATTATTTCTCAGTTTGGAATGCCCCACAGTCAAACGCAGCCGAAAGGGTAAATCGGTCAATAAATGCTGCACTAAGAGCTTACGTTCACACCGATCAGCGAGCATGGGACATATTTTTACCCAGTGTCAATTGTGCTTTACGCAACTTCCTTCATCAGTCTGTTGGGATTTCGCCTTATCGTAAAGTATTTGGCCAATACATAGTAGTGCATGGCAAGACTATAAGTTGTTGAGAAACCTAAACGTACTTAGCGATGGTACACAACAGCTTAATCGAACAGATAATTTTCATCAAATCCGTTCAAACATTGAAAAGAATTTGAACAAACCATATGAGAAAAATCAGCGTACATATGATTTACGTACCCGCCCTCGTTTGTTTGAAGTTGGCCAAGTAGTTATTAAAAGAAATTTTGCTTTAAGTAAGGCAGCAGATAATTTTAATGCAAAATTAGCTCCAGTAGGCACCAAAGTGCGCATTAAAGAAAAGCTTGGTCAGTCGATTTATTTAGTCGAAGACTTAAATGGCAAAGATTTGGAACGATTCCATGCAAAGGATTTGTGGTAGCCGATGTGATGACACCATTCGGTTTCTTTTCAGCTTTTATCTTCACCCAGTGCGTTAAGATTAAACCTGTGGTTCAATGGTGCGACTTAGCTGGTACAATTTCAAATTATAACAACTATAGTTGTTTTTAAATAAGCAACTGTCGTTGCAGTTCGTAGCCAATTATCAGCACTGCCCCTGTTAACAGTCTGGCAACCCCGAACAGCATCAGCTGATCATAGAAGCAAGTGGGCCAGATCGCAACTGTTATAGCTCTGTTAAATGAGAAATAGCAACCCTGTAGGGCAATTTGCATCGGCAGGGTCACAAATAAAAAAAAAAAAACAGAAGGATATTTAAATCCCCATGCATCTAACGTAAAACTGCTAAGTAAGCGATAAAATTTGCATCTCGCCGTACCGGCAACACAAGCCGCGCCCGCCGCTGCAGAGATTTTTGCGTCTTTGTGGAAAATACCCTGATGCTTGCCTAAACTGAAGACGAGTGAATCTTGCGATGGCTTGGTGTGCACGCCCTTGCGATAAGCCACGACACGCTACCGCCTCAACATAACCGCAACTGAAGCTGACGATTAAGCGAAGTTGTTTTATTTGCACCACTGTGCACCGAACCATGGTTCATGTATCGAAAAGAATAAGTTTGAATCTAGTTAAAATAAAAATTTTGAATTTTTAGAATTATAATTTTCTTTGACTTATTTAAAGCCATGCGCGTTTTGTTGTAAACATTAATACATACACTCCAACACATCTATAATACAAATAACCTAAAGCTCTACAGACACCTCTTCGTCATCAGGCCTGCTGACATCGATGGAACTAGTATATTTTCGTGAGTACGGCCCAGCCGATAATACAAAAAAAGTGTAAGCAAATGATTAGAAGAGCATAAATATGTGAGTGTGTATGCTTATATAAGCCAACAAAAGCAAAGTTGCTTACAACAAAATACGCATCGCCCATTTAAAGTCCAGTTTAATCAGTTTAGATCATTAACCGTAGTCCTTAATTACTTTTTATATAAATAATATTTGCTTAAATTCGTTTTGTTAGAATCTGTAATGAAGTTAGTATTATTCAGCCACGAAGGCGTCCTTGAATTTATTTGAATTAAACTTGTTGAGATTTGAGATAAATTAACGTGTTATTTAATGGGCACCTGATCGATTTCATAAACAAGCATTATAGGGTAGAATCATGCAGATCTATAAGGTTCTACCTAAGCTCTTCTTACTCTACATATCTCTTGAGTGAATGTCGATTGACTTTGGTTCTCCGATTTATCCCTTGTCTGTCTACGACTTTTATTCTAGTGACGCGTATGTCAAGGCATTTCCAAAAGATCCCCCCCAATTACCCTGAGCACGGCCGGAACCGTATAGTAGCCAGAGATTGCCGAAACATTACTGTTGTGCACGTTACAGTGTTAAAGTTTGTTTGGGAAGTCTTGAGGAACAGATTAAAACGAGGATACAATCCCAATTCTAAGTGGAGATATTGGAGAGCTTTAGAGCCGATAGGCTGCCTTGGATGGTGCTCTGTAAATCCTTTAATGCGGCTGCAGACTCGTGAGAAATGGGTTGTACATTAAACCGAATTCGAAGTTGACTGTTGACTTACAGTCTTTTGTTTTCAAACCTGTTGACGAACGCTTGCCATGCTTACGCAAACCCATCATTTGTTAGAGGGGATTTGGAAACGATAGCCTTAGCATCGCCACTCGTCTTTGAGTTTAAGTGGAATAGTTTTTTCGACTGGGGTAAGATTTGGATTGTTGGATTGTTATACTGTGAAAATGTCCCGGAACGTAGGCCATTTCAAATAGTCTCCGGAAAAGACTTCGGTGTCAATAGGCGATAAGCGACAGCCTCTCGGCTGTTAGGCAACATTTGGACTCGGAATTGGAACCGTAGCGTTCTCAATTTATTCGCTAAGCATGGATGCACAACGCTCGTACGCCCCATAGCAATGGTCATATTTCGAATGGAGGATTGTGGTGTCAGTCAGATTGCTGAATCCCTCAGATTCGGGGAGCACTCATGAACAGCTCTCGAATTCCTGCTCGACTATGTCCCACAAGGTCCAAATCTGTGTGCAGTGACAAGTCGGAATTGGAAGCGAACTTAGACTCAAACTGACTGAGACGATCGGTCACGGAAATGAATGTGGTTAAAGTAAACATACCTTGCATTTTAGTTTTTGAACGACGGATCTAGTAATTAGCGGCGGGACTGTATCTGGACACTTTGCAGATGTGGACGCTACTAATGTATTTGGATCGGACCTAGATCGCTCATGGAGCCCGGAAGGAACGGCAAGGAGGTTATTTTTATCCTTGACCTCGCCAATGGGCATGCTAGGATCTTAAGCAGTCAGAAATAAATAACTATTTACTGAGGACGATATACACATATGCCAATAGAAACAGAACAGTTCGGAACGGTGCACAAAAAAAAAATTAACGTATTTTTTTATAAATGCGAATTAGGATTTTCTTATTGAATAAAACACGGTTTATTTAATAGCCTCGAAACGATAACGATACATCACAAGCATATACAAATGTGAACGTCGGACGCGAAACGGAGTTGTGATGCTAAAAGATAAAACCCCTTAGTATATGTCGATATCGATCTCGCCGATAGTTTGTATTAGCATGCGAATGTTATTACAAAGAACTTGCAATGCTTTTTAATAAATTATGAATAAATGACGCATGTAGTATTTAATGCTTAAAATAAGTTGTAATTGTGTTTGTGATCGGCCGCCTTATTGAAAATTTATTTATTTATTTGTCTCTTTGTGTTGTAGGTTGTAGATATTATTGTGTTATATTTTGTTATTATTTATGTGCATGTGCAAGTCCAGTTTATTGAAAGTGGACTATGGACTAATAATAATAATTTTTAATAAAGTAAATATTTTTTATATTAAAAAAAAAATTAAATAATGTATATGAAGTAATAATATACCCCAATTTCGGAAAGGGTATTAAAAATATAATAAAATATAAGAATTAACAAAAAAAATTTAAAAATATGTGACAGGTTAAATGGAAAAAAGTGTAAACCCCACTTGTTGGAAAAAAGATAAGGTATCACAAACCGTTGGCTTTTCAATGCATATACGAATGCAAATGTGCCGCCGAAAATTTTATTATTTTTTATTGTCGCTTTGTCGCGATGGAAAAAATAGTAATTTATTTATTATCTGGAATAATAATAATAGTATGTGATAATAATATATCATAAAAAATTTTTTTTTTAATAAAAAGTTAAATAATATTTGTAATTGATATACCCCAATTCGGAAAGGGTATTAAAAAAAAAAGGTTATGTGACGAGTTGATTGTAGAAAAGTATATACCCCACTTTGTGGGAAAAAGATAGGGTATCACAAACCGTTGGTTACCGACATCTGTTGCTTGGACAGCCAACGATAACGGCTTGCAGTCAGTAACAACGTATGTATGTATGTATGTGAGTTTGCCGGCATATGCTTGTTAATATGTAAGTACGTTCACTTTGCAATGCATCTGCAAAAGCAATTATGCCGGCTGAGTTTTTTTTGACGCGATGGAAAAAAATTATATGTGGATATAAATTATGCACTTGCCCTTTTATGTACTGCATTTCTTTTGTTTGGATTTGGTTTTATACCTTCTGTTGTTACAACATGTCCTAAAAATTCAGTTTCCTTATTTAGAAATTCACTCTTGTCTAATTGCAATTTTAAGTTGGCTTCCCTTAGTTTTGTGAATACCTTATTTAGTGACAAAATGTGCTCTTCCAATGAAGTGGAGTAGATCATAATGTCATCTAATACACTTAACAATTTTTGTAGATTAGATCTTCCAATAAATTGTTCGTACAATGTTGAAAAGTAGCTGGTGCATTTTTTAGACCAACCGGCACACGTGTGTATTCGTAATACCCATGTTTAGTGGAAAATGCTGTTTTAACTATTGACTTAGGGTCCATTTGTATTTGATGATAGCCTTTAGCTAGATCAGGAGTTGTGAAATATGGCATCAGCAAAGTTTATCTAAAATTTCGTCCATAATTGGAACGGGAATTTGTCGTCAATTGTGATTTCATTTAGAAATCTGTAGTCAATTACTACTCTATATTTTGGTTTACCTGAGGCATCAAATTTTTTGGAATTACCATTACTGGTGAATTGTAAAGTGATGTATGATGGGGGCGGGGGCGGATTGAGTCGGTGTGGGATCCAAACTTTTGATGCAGATCTTTGTGAAATGTCAATTGCTATCTGCATACCAAATTTGGTGACTCTAGCTCGAAGTTTGCTAAAAATTGAGGAAAGGGGGCTGGGGCAGTATGGGTGGGTGTGGCCTTCAAATTTTTGCTGCAGATCTATGTAGAATGTCCATTCCATTCTTCATACCAAATTTGGTGACTCTAGCTCGAAAATTGTAAAAAGGGGGAGAGGGTGGCTGGGGGCATACAAATTTTTGCTGCAGATCTATGTGGAATGTCGATTGCAATCTTCATACCAAATTTGGTGACTCTAGCTCGAAAATTGGTAAAAGTGGGAAAGGGGTGTCTGGGGGCGGTATGGGCGGGCGTGGCGTCTTAATTGTTGCTGCAGATCTATGTGGAATGTCAATTGCATTCTTCATACCAAACTTGGTGACTCTAGCTCAAAGTTTGTAAAAGGTGGGGAAAAGAGGGATGGGGGAGGAATGGGTGAGCATAGCTCCTAAACTTTGATGCAGATTTTTGGGAGTCGCTGCCAGCTATCTTCCTACCAAATTTGGTGTTTCTAACTCCACAACTCTGGAAGATATACACACGTGGATGCGGCGGCTAGGGCAGTAAAACTTTTGATGCCGTTTTTGAAGGGTCATTAAAACCTTTCTTGGCACCAAATTTGATGGCTATGGCTTAAAAACTGTGGGCGATATCGGTTTTTTTGACTTTAAAATGCGAGGGGGGGGGGGGGCGGAATGAGTGGGCGTGGCTCCAAAACTTGTTATGCAGTTTTTTGGAGGTTGCTAGTAGCTATTTTCTCACCAAATTTAGTAGTTATAGCTGTAAGGATGTACAAAATATTTGGATTTATCGGTTTTGAGTTATCGAATTTATCGATTTGCCAGCCCCCCAGTTAGCGTAGAACCCCCATCTTGACACTTTCATTTACTTTCCTATAGATAAAGAGAATTGGAGAGTTTCACGTTTCTAGCTTGTCCATTACGGACATTGCACAAACTCAATATACTTTACCTTCGGTATCGAGTATAAAAAGCTGCCCCAGACAATATTTGAAAATTTTTCCCGCAATCACGTTTTGAAAAAAGCCAGATCTGATGGGGAAAAAGCGGTATTGGCAGTACTGCCCACGACCCATATGCTGGTGGTGGGCTAAGTGGGTATGGCGGCGGGTAGCCCAGGTCGCCGAAGCGCAACACCACGCGGTATGCCTCGGAGCTCGTGACGCTCTCGATAGCTTCAGTCCGGGTGGCGGCCGTCGGCGTATTGGCGATTTTGGGGTCGCCTCGCTCTCCGACCCTTCTTCCGGGTTGCCGTCCGAGCGTGGTGTCGTGCTGCGGCCGTCTTCCTCGATCTGACGGTTCAACTCCGCCACATCCCAGTTAAGGGGGGCCCTTGCTCCGCCAGTTCCAAAGCGCCCGTCGGGTACCAACCAATGATGGATATTACATTCATCTCATGGCGTGTGCCTTCCACCCAACCTTTCACGGCCTGCATACGTACTGCCATGGGAACCGGCTCAGGGTGCCACTCCGCCATGTCGACTCGGCGAAGTTGCCCCTCCTGCGACGACTGGCCCCAGGGACGTCCCATCCATAGAGATCTCCCTCCGATGCCTTGCTGCTTGGCTCCGTTGTCTTCGTGCTAAATTAAATAGTGTGTATGTTTTCTTCACTACCTATGGTGGATTACAATTCTTGATCTTATTAACTAATTTCTGTTTTTTTTGTTTTTTTTTTCTTCATTGTGTGGTGTTATACTGGCTCACCAATAAAAGAGGTCCCAGTAACTTTGCTGTTGTCGACTAGTTGTCTCTGATGTGATAATTGCTATTGTCGTTGTTATTGGTCTCGTTGTCATCCGCGTTGAATTCCTTGAGATTGGCCAGGCTTGCTGTTTTCCGTTGTCGTCCGTTCAAACTTTTAAGCCTCACTTTGTTTGGTGAGATAAACTTTATTACCTTGTATGCTCCGTCAAACTTGGCGGCCAGCTTCGCTGCGAACTCGTCTGTAGCTTTCTCTTACTCTCGCGCCGGGTGCGGGTCTCCAATCCCGTCTTCTAAGGTTGTTTCCTTTACTCTGCTCCTGTGATGCCCGTTGTATGTTCTGTTGTACGACTTGGAAGATGTCTTTGAGTCTCTTTGCCTTTGCGTTCGGGTCTTCTGTGTGGTCCACTAGCCCTGGCGTCACTTCTTCGTAGAGGTTTCCTGGTAGCCTGGGTTCCCGGCCCAGAATCAAGTATGCGGGGCTAAATCCTGTGATGTCTGAAGTTCTATTTTTGATGGCTTAGCTTAGTTCCGGCAGAAGTTCGTCCCAGGTACTTCGGTCTCTATCGATGTACTGGGCTACCATTGTTTTTATAGTCCTGTTTGCCCTCTCTGTAGGGCTATGTTGCGGCGTGTACGGGACTGTGTATTCCAGTTCCATGCCGGCTGTTTTGCAAAAGTTCCTGAACGAACGACTTGTGAATTGTGTACCACACAATCTTCCGCGGTACTCCAAATCGACAAAGTATTCTCTCCTTGAACGACTTTTCCAATTGTGCGGTGGTGGCCTTCCGTAAGGGTACCACTTCCACCCATTTGGAGAATACGTCAAAGAAGACCAGGAGGCTGGTGCTGCCATGTTTGGACCTCGGAAGGGGCCCATGAAATCTGCGCAGAGGATGTCGAATGGACCCTGAGCTTGTCTGGTGTGCATATGCCCTGCTGGCTTGGTTTGGCTCACTTTAAACTTCTGACACTGGGTGCACCTTCTGATGTACCTTGCCTGGCCTATGGTACCGTTGTGTTATCCTGGTCGCCGTCTTTCGAATTCCCAAATTTCCCGCTGTTGAATGGTCATGGCACTCTTCTAAGATCCGTTGTCGCTTGTCGGTAGCTACACAAAGTTTCAAAGTCACATGTTCCTCCTCGGGAGGCCGTTGGCCTGTTTGCCGGTAGATCTGCCCGTTCTCGTGTATGTATTCTGCGAACTTCTCTGGCTGCTGTTCCATCCTGTCGCGCAAATGTAGTAACCAAAGGCACGTTGGGGCTTCTTCCTGTGCACGCTGCAGGGTTTCCAATGGTTGCCTGGAAAGGGCGTCTGCGACCACGTTGTATCGGCCCCGCCTGTACGTTTTGTCGAACTGGTACTGCTGTAATTCCAACGCCCAGCGCGCGATTCTTCTAGTTGATTTGTCAATCGAGTTGAGCCATTTCAGAGCGAGATGGTCTGTGATAACTTCGAAATGATAGCCCTCCAGATAACAGCGTAACTGCCTTATCGCCCAGACAATTGCTAAGCACTCTTTCTCCGTGGCTGAGTAGTTCTCCTCGGCTTGCGTAGGCTGTTACAAGTTCTCCTCCCTGCAAGCTTTGTGTGAGCACAGCTCCTAGTCCATAATCACTGGCATCCGTTTGAAGCGTAAATTTCTCCGTAAAGTCGGGGCATGCCAAGACCGGTGCTTTTGTGAGTTTGTCCTTCAAATCCTCGAGCACTGCTTGCTGTTCTTCGCCCCAAATCCAATTCTTGTCCTTTCGCAGGAGACTTGTCATTGGCTGTACGTTGGTGGCGAAGTAATGGACGAAACGGCGACATCTTTATACAGCGTCGTAGCTCTTTGGGTGTTGTTGGCGGTGCTAAGCGCTGCCCTGCTGCAATTTTTCCTGGGTCCGTATGTATGCCGGTTTCGCTTATCATGTGTCCAAATACACCAGCTTCCGTTGAAAGAAGCTGCACTATTTCTGGTTTAACTTCAAGTTCGCAGTCAGATTTCGTTGAAATACCTCGCGCAAGTGTTCCACGTGTGCCTCCAATGTAGATCCAATAACAATAATAAAGCGTATGGTTCCATCTCCGGGTCGATGACGCCGTCCAACGCGCATTGGAATGTCGCTGGAGCTGAGTGTAGCCTGAACGGCATAACCTTAGTGCCGTGTATTTGCCGGGATTTGCTAGTACCCGCTCTTAAGGTCCAGCGTAGATATGTACTTTGCGTTGCGTAAGCGTTCCAGTATGTGGTTGATACGTTGCAGAGGGTACGCATCGTGCACGAATCGCGCATTAAGCTGCCAAAAATCTTCGCACATACGTATCTCGCCCGTCTTCTTACAAACCAGTACAATGGGCGCTTTACCGGTTTGTCATTCTTCATGTTGATGGAATGCTGGGCGATGTGAGACCCTCCTGTCAGTTTCGCAAACTTGCTAAGCTCCCATTCCAAGATCCAAATGGGCAATTCAGGGTCCGTTGCGTTTGCTTCTGCTGGTGGCACCTCGCCTCCTGGGTCAGTTGTGACTGCAGCTAGGCTGATGGGAACCTCTCGTTGGTAAGTTTCCAGTTCTTTCATACTTTCCGGTAGTGTTTGGGGTCGTTTCCGAAACGGGTTCGTTCTCCGAGCTTTGCAGGCGTCTTCCAATAGTTTGAAAGTTTAACATTTGTAAGAACTAGGCTGTTGCGTTGTCAATTCACTAGCCTGCGCTGTTTCTCCGGATTCGCCGAGCTGAGTGTTGCGTGCATCCTGCGTTGGTACAACACTAGCCTGCGCTGTCTCTACGAGTTCGGCTGGCTCATTGTCATGTGCGACCTGCGTTGCCGTGTCACTAGCCTGCGCTGTCTCTACGAGTTCGCTCTGCGCCCTGTCCACTGTCAGACGGAAACGTTGGCCGTTTCCCTACCTGGCGAAGCGGCAGCATCCGATGGTGCGATTCCCTCGTCGGCCACATTCCCAGCAGAATGATAACCAAGCGTTCCGGCATTCTTTAGCGAAATGCCCAACTTCCCCACAGTTGCGGCAGCATCCGATGGTGCGAGTCCCTCGTAGGCCACATTTCAAGCAGAATAACAACCGAGCGTTCCGGCATTCTTTAGCGACATGCCCGATTTCCCCACAGTTGCGGCATGCTCGCTTCGCATCCACTGCTCCACCCGGGTCTCGCGATGTCATCCTGGTCGCCGTGTCTGTGTTTCGTGTCATCCCCACCGGATTGTCGCCGCCTTGTCCGTGGTCTCTGCTGTTCTGGGCGTGGCCGAGGATAACTTTCGGCTTGCTGTTTTGCGAAAAGGTGCCATATCCCTTCGGATCCCCGTCCTGGGCAGTCTTGGAATTCGTCACCAGTTGGGTCAATGTGGCCAAAGTATCGAATTAATGTTGTCGCGTAATCAATTGATACTACGGTAGTAGGTTCTCATAGATCCTCTCTAGTTCCTGTTCTGGCAACTAATGGGCACGTTGCATTATCAACCGGAGCTCGATTAAGTAACCCTTGAACGGTTCGTCCAGCTGCTGGAAAGGAGTTTAGATGGGACGGCCAGCGAAAATACCGGATATTGCTCGCGGCAGCTGGTCAACACTCACCCAAAACGATGCGACTCGCTCTTCCAGTTTGTCAATGGAACTAAGTGGGTACGAGATACCGTCAAACACGACGCCCCAGTTGCCAGAATTGAGCACGATATTTCTTCCCGGCCTGCTCTTTTGCTTGCGACACTGGAACCAGCAAATTCGAATTAAGCTGGTGTCTATCCTTAATATACTCTCGGCTTTCTGGAGCCGGGGCCCTAGCTGGCGGGTGGGAATCCCGAGGGCTTTCTGTATCTCCATAGCTTGCTTCCCGCTCACCCAGGCGGTCTAGCATCGCTTCGAAATGCTCTACTTTGAGACGAAAGCTTCATTCCTGACCGAATCTTCTCCACAGTGCCGGTAGTTCCCAACCCGAACATCTGCGCCACCTGCTCTAGCTCGTCCTTGCGACGGAAGGATATCCACTTTACACCCATGCTATTTACTGCTCTGATGTGATTACTGCTCGCTGCGTGTCGTGTTGGTGGTCTCGCTGCGTGTCCTGTTGTTGATCCTGCGGCGTGTCCTGCTGTTGGTCCTGCGGCGTGTATTGTTGTTGGTCCTGCTGCGTTTCATTTTCTTTATGCAAGGATTGTTCAGGATGCTCAGTTGTTTTATTTTATTCTTCACTGCGCAAGAAGTGTTGTCTAGGATTATTTTCACTGTTGTAGGATTGTTGTTTCCTAGTTAGCTCCGTGTCGGTGACTGACTACTCTGGTCCCCGTGTCTGCTTAATATACCAAGAGTGATCGCGCTGCCTTCGGGATTTCGGTAATGCGGACGGCTTCGTTGCGATGCGCCTCTGTCGCTGTGCTGTTACTCTTCGGCTCGTTGAGCGAATCGCTCTAGGCTTGGCGTTCTCACGACGCAAAAAATAAAAATAAAAATGGAAGGTGAACCCTAATCCGGAGAGTTAAATGTTTGGGATAGTTCTCTTGTGCGGCTGGTTAGTAAAAAAAACAAGAAAAAATAATGGCGTGATAGAGTGTCAAAATATCCCACGTTTCGCTGGACGCGTGGTTCCATGTGACTAACGCAATAAATGAAAAAAAAACAAGTAAGAAGGCTCTAGTCGGGAGAGCCCGACTAGAAGATACCCTGAACCCAGTTGCAATAAATATATTAAATTTATATAAGTCTTTGGTATACTGACCTTACTTCAATCGATAAATTAGATATCTCCGGTGTTTCTTAACCGATTTGGACGAAATTTTCAGAAAAACTCTATCGTTACCCATTCTTTCAACCCTCATTTTTACATTTTCCAAATTCGATATTTTTTTGTTATCGATATTATGTGTTTATCGGAAACCAGAATAGTTATCGATAATTTGAAGCAAACTTGTTCTGCTCATGGTATAGGAGAACTTATATACAAAATCTGAAGTCTCTAGCTTTTGTAGTCTCTGAGATCCACGCATTCATACAGACGGACAGACGGACAGACAGACGGACAGACGGACATGGCTAAATCGACTCGGCTATTGATGCTGATCAAGAATATATATACTTTATAGGGTCGGAGATGCTTCCTTCTGCCTGTTACATACTTTTGCACAAAACCATTATACCCTTATTTACCCATTTATGGGTTAAGGGTATAAAAACAAGTGAAAACGTTGCGGTCGGATGCAACCGACTGCGGCGTACTCGATACCAGTATTGAAACCGGTAAAAAGAGGCCTGATTGCAAAGGGGTACGAATGCAGCAGGTGTGTACGCAGCCTTTAAGATTCTCCGATGAAGATAAGGATGCCACCAGCTATCTTCATACCAAGTTTGGTGACTCTAGCTTAAAGTTTGTTAAAGGTGGGGAAAGGGGGCTGGGGCAGCATGGGTGAGCGTGGCATCCAAATTTTTGCTGCAGATCTATGTGGAATGTCAATTTCTATCTTCATACCAAATTTGGTGACTCAAGCTAGAAGTTTGTAAAAGGTAAAGAATGGAGGGCTGGGGGCGGTATGGATAGGCGTGACGTCCAAATTTTAATGCAGATCTATGTTGAATGTCAATTGCTATCTTCATACCAAATTTGGTGACTCTAAAAAAGCTACAAGTTTGTAAAATGTGGAGAATGGGGGGCTGGGGCGTTATGGGTGGGTGTGGTGGGTGTGGCATTTATTTTATTTATTTTATCTTCATGTGTGAACATAATTTTATTCGGATGTTTACGAATGTTACTTAAGCTATTTTGTCGCGCATTATTATTTTTATTGAGCCAGTGTAACTGTGTCGTTGAGTGAGGAAGAATTCCGACCGATCCGACAAGCTAGTACCGAGCATAGCAAGAATACGCAACCCTGAGCCTGGCTACACCATGTGAACACTACACTCTTCACAATCAATTTTTGTTTTGCAAGCTTCTAAATAGTTTCTTCCAAGTAATAAATCATATCGATTTGAAAACTTTGTGCGAAAACTGTGCTCTTAATGAATTGTGGCCACCACTTATTTCAACAATCACAATAAAGTGCATAAAGTAAAATTTAGTAATAAAGTTAAAAAGTGCAAGCGCAGCGTTTCCCGTTGGTCAACGGTCTCAAGCTGGCTTAAAAAAATATATACAATCTTTATTTTATATTATCACTAATAAGCACTTTATTAATTTATTGAAGTATTGGCAGTTACAGAGTACAAGAATACGAATGCGAGACGAATTTATCGTTTTAAACTTAATATCAAACACGAACCTCAAAGTTCTTGCTTTGAGTTTATATACCATAAGTGGCTTTCTTTTGTTTTGGTTTTTTTTCCATGCTGAAGCCGAAATATGTTTATATTGAAAGTTTTCTGGTGTGAATGCAGATATTGTTTACAATAGTTTGGTGTGAATAACGATATTGTTAACAATTAGATTGAGATATACATAAGTAGTTTGGTGTGGATACAGATAGTGTTTTCAAATAGTTTTAGATATTCATGAGTAGTTGGTTAATTGTATATATCTTACTTCCCCAACCTTAAAAAATGTTCCTGTCTACAAGCGGTTATTATGTTTCGAATTTTGTTTCGATTTGTTCCTTACTTATTTCTTACTCTCTTGGCTTTGATATTTTACAATGAATGTTTTGGGTAAGCTTGTAAACTAATATGTTACATACAATAAAATGCTTAAAATTGTAATTGTTACACATGCAAAAGTTATTATTCATTTCGTATGTTTATTGATTAATTTTTTGTTTGAATATATGGATATATTAAATCGTTCTGTGTCTGCTATACCTCTTTTGCTTGTGGTTATATTAATTTTAACATTTTCTGATTTTAACCACTGCTGTAATGCTGCACATATGAGTGCTGTACATATGAATGCTGAGTCTTTGTCTGCTTTGCTTTCTGTCTCTCTTTGAACTTCAACTAATATCACAACTTACAATAAATGTCTTTTATTGTTTGTTTATATAAATTTTTTGTTTTCAGCTAAATAAAAAAACATAATAACGCGAAACTTATTGGCTTAAGATTTGTGTTAGGACTGCTTCTAAAGCTACGTCACTGGCATCCGTTGCAAGACAAAATGGTTTGTTATAATCTGGATGTATAAAATGGGGTCGGATGCTATAAGTAATTTTAATTTTTCGAATGCTAAAGAGTATGAATCATCTTTAATATCTACTGTTGCTTTTTTTTAATGTAAGTGTCATGGGTTTGACGATATATGCAAAGTTGGGAATGAATTTTCTATAAAATCTACATATTCCTAAAAAATATTTCATATATTTTAAATTCTTTGATTTGGGGAAATCCATTATTGCATTTTTTTATTGTATATGGTTTTATACTTTCTGTTGTTACAACATGTCCTAAAAATTCGTTTCCTTTTTTAGAAATTCACTCTTGTCTAATTGCAATTTTAAGTTGGCTTCCTTTAGTTTTGTGAATACCTTATTTAGTGACAAAAGTGCTCTTCCAATGAAGTGGAGTAGATCATAATGTCATCTACACTTAACAATTTTTGTAGATTAGATCTTCCAATAAATTGTTCATACAACGTTGAAAAGTTTCTGGTGATCGGGAATTTGTCGTCAATTGTGATTTCATTTAGAAATCTGTATTCAATTACTACTATACAATTTTGTTTACCTGAGGCATCGAATTTTTTGGAATTACCATTGCTGGTGAATTGTAAGGTGATTGAGATTTTCTTATTATCTCTTGCTCTAACATTTAATTGACTTGTTTGTCTTTATCCCCATGTTGTATTGGTGAATTAGAGTATGGTCTTCTAAAAATTGAATCTTCTTGTACCTTCGTGGTACTGAATATCTCGAAATTTTTGTAATAACTTTGATATACACATTGTTTTTTCATCGTTTAAGTGATCTAGTCGAAATTAATTGATTTTTTTAATATTCGTTTATTGCGAAATTAAATTCTTAGTCTCCAACTAAAGGGTGATCTAGGCACTCTGGTGCTGGCTCTTCCCCAAGGAGGAGTGCTCTCACCCCTACTGTGGAACTTGGTCGTAAACGACCTGCTTAAGAAATTCAAACGGAAAGCCCCGAAGATAACTGCCTATGCGGAAGACATAAGCATAATTATCACGGGAAAGTGTCCATCGACAATCAGTTCAGTCATGGACAACACACTCAAAGAGATACTAGCTTGGGCCACAGAAGCTGGGCTAGTATCACCGCGGACAAGACGGACCTTATTCCCTTCATCAAGAGATTCAAGGTACCACGCTGGACGCTACCGAAAATAAACGATAAAATGCTGATACCAAAGGAAAGTATCAAATACCTGGGAACAGTAATAGATAGCAAATTGAGTTGGAAGCTCAATGTGGAGGAAAGGGTTAAAAAGGCCACCAATGCACTCTGTACATCGCAAAAGATGTTGGGTAGAACTTGGGGACTGTCACCAAGACTGACAAATTGGGTTCTCATCTCGGTTGTGCGCCCCATACTGCTCTATGGAATACTGGAATACGGGTATGGTGGAAAGCCACAGAGAAGTCCACATACCTTAAACGAATGGAAAAAAACTCAGCGACATGCACTGATGTGCATCACTGGGGCGCTGTGAACTACACCAACTAAGGCACTACAGATTATGCTCAATGTCAACCAAGTAGACATGCAAGCACGCCTTACAGCAAGAAAGACGGCACACGGCTATACACGATAGGCAATTTGACGATAGACAGCTACGGGTACAGTACAATTGGAAGGGGGACGGAAGTCGAAACAGACCATATGACCCCAAGAAACAATTTCAACTTCACGCCCACTTTCTTAGGTAAAGATGACTGGCGCTCAGGAGCAGAGCGGTCAGCCATAAACATATACACATACGGCTCAAAAATGAGGGAGGGAGTCGGCGCAGCAGTATACTGTGCCGAACCACTCTTGAGCCTGTCATACAAACTCCCGGACCACTGCAGCATTTTCCAAGCGGAGATATTCGCAATCAGGAAAGCAGCAGAAGCAGTCTTACAAACTAACACAAAACACGATGAAGTTAACATTTTCGTGGACATTCAGACAGCAATTAAAGCCTTGCAGTCCCATTACATAGGCTCTCGGAATGTCCTGGCGAGCAGGGAAGCACTAGATGCACTCAGCATTTTTAAAAAAGTGCGCATCTATTGGATTCCAAGCCATCAGGGATTCGAGGGCAACGAGATAGCAGACACTTTGGCTAAGCAAGGTGCAACGGGACTCAACAGTGATTCTGCGAATGTTCTGATCTCACTGCGAACGCTACACTCATACATGGAAATACAAGCACGGGATACAGCAGTACTAAGGTGGACAAACACCTCTGACTGCAAAAACTCTAAAATAATGTGCAAAACATATGATGTTAAACTAACGCAATACATGCTAAACCTAAAAAGGCATGACTGCCGAAGGCTTGCGGGTCTCTTGACGGGACACTGCCTAACCGCGGTACACATGAAAAGGCTTGGCTTAACGGATAACGACGAATGCAGGAAATGAAAGAATACAGGTGTCAAAGAGACGTTAGAGCACCTCCTCTGCAGCTGCCCTGCACTAGCAGCACAACGACTACGCCACTTCAAAGCTCCCTTTCTTGCATCGCTCGATGAAGCCAGCAAGAAAGAACATAAAAAACTTCTAGCGATTGCTAGAAGCACTAACACTCCGCAGGACCACACAACGAGATAGTCCTAACCGTCTCTAACCACCGGCCCAACTAAGGACCCCTTTAGCGGTCTATGTGTGACATTCCCCCTTGGAAGGGTCAGCCGGTCCAACCTAACCTAACCTAATACAAAAACAAGTAAATCATAAAAAATTTTGAAGAAATGCTTTTATACGCTTTCTTGCAAACATACATATAATCGATAGTTTAAAACTCGGTCAGAGATCGAACCCACAATCTTCGGCCTGTAAAGCAGCAGACTTCTCTCTGTGCCACCAGAGCTCGTCAATCTTTCTAGTCAAATAAGTTACTCAATGAAAGGGTTTTCAGGTTTTCGAGGTTTTGACATAAAATTACATATTTTATCGTGCAAAAATCTATAAAAACATGTATAGTTATCTGAAACACATCATTGGTGAAAATTTCAGAGCTCTAGCTAGCCGGGAACTTGGTGAAAATTTGAATACAAGAGTTCGGTACAAACAAACAAACCATCAGACAGAAAAGTCAAGTTAAAGAATAGCATGTAATGAGTTGTAGCTAATCACCGTATGGATTCAGTGCTAATCTAAGCCGTCAGTGCGAGCTTGCCAACGCCCTAGAATATCTCTTGCTTCTATGATTCGTTATCACCGCTTTTAAAGTTCAAGTTCAAGGCCAAGTCTCTGCATTCTCTCTGCATTACTATAACCATATGTTAATTTAATTTGCATTGTGCAAATTATTCTGCATTATTCTGATAATTAATTTTTTAAATCAGACTCAACATGAGCAACATCAACAACGTCATCATTTGGAATTGTGAGTAGAACTAATCTATTTGAATATTGCTATCTATACTATACATATACACAGATTTTACAACTCATAAATATTTATTTTTAAACTCGATACCGAAGGTAAAGAGTATGTTGGGTTTGTGCAATGTCCGTCATGGTGTCCGTCCGTCTGTCCGTCTGTATGTTCGCCACTTTTTTCCACACCCTTCAAGCTAGAGACTTGAAACTTTCCAATTCTCTTTATCTATGGGATAGTAAATTAAAGTGTCAAGACGGGGGTTCTACTATAACTGGGTGGCTGGCAAATCGATAAATTCGATAACTCAAAACCGATAAATCCACATATTTCGCACATCCTTACAGATAGAACTACCAAATTTTGTGGGCAGATAGCTACTAGCAACCCCCAAAAAACTGCATCAAAAGTTTTGGAGAAACGCCCACCCATTCCGCCCCCAGCCCCCCGCACTTTAAAGTCAAAAGTCATCAAAAGTTTGGATGCCACACCCACCAATACTGCCCTAGCCGCCCCCATCCGCCCCAACCCTTCGTCAAAAACGGGAATGCGTGTATCTTCCAGAGTTGTGGTGCAAGAGCCACCAAATTTGGCAGGAAGATAGCTTGCAACGACCCCCAAAAACAGCAGCCAGCCAAACCATTCCGCCCCCCTTTCCCACCTTTTACAAACTTTTAGCTAGAGTCACCAAATTTTGTATGAAGGTAGCAATTGACATGCCACATAGATCTGCAGCAAAAATTTGGATGCCACGCCCACCCATACCACCCCCAGTCCCCCTTTCCTCACTTTAAACAATTTTCGAGCTAGAGTCACCAAATTTGGTATGAAGATAGCAATTGACATTCCACAAAGATCTGCATCAAATTTTTGGATGCCACGCCCAACCATACCACCCCAGCCCCCCTCTCCCAACTTTGAACTATTTTCGAGCTAGAGTCACCAAATTTGGTATGAAGATAGCAATTGACATTTCACAAAGAATTGCAGTAAAATTTTGGATGCCATGCCCACCCATACCGCCCCCAGCCCCCTTTCAACAGATTTAACAAACTTTCAGCTAGTGTCACCAAATTTGGTAGGAAGATAGTTGGTGGCATCCCCATCTGCATCGGAGAATTTTAAAGGCAGCGTACACCCCTGCCCCATCCGTACCCCTTTGCAATCAGGCCTCTTTTGACGGTTTTAATACTGGTATCGAGTATGCCGCAGTCGGTTGCGTCCGACTGCAACGTTTCCACTTGTTTTGTAAGCAATTTTGAAGCATATTATGGCCAACCTTTTAATAGTAGAATCATGTGTATAGCTCAGCTCAATTGATGATTGTCTAGATTTATATTTATATAAATAAATGAACTATGATGAAGTACAACTTGTATGTTTAAATATCTAGTTATTAAAGATGAATATGGAGAATGAATACAAATGCATACATATAATGAAGTTTGAAGAAAAGATATTAAGACTATTTAATCATTCAAATATATCCGCCAACTAATCATGTCGAATCTCTTTAGGATGCCTTAAATGATTAAGAGCCTTTATTGTAGGGACAGCGCACATACCCTAGCAGTTGTCATGGTCGGGTGGGTACAGACAGAGAGCGACTAACACCTCTAGCTTCTCTAAAATAACATCTAACAGTATACACTCAGAAAAAAAACACGTTCTAAAATCACGACCATTAGTCTTGATTTTCACCGGGCTCGTTCATAATTTTTCGTTCTTGTCTAAGAACGCTGGTAATGAAATGGTCATGATTTGGTCTTTTAAAACGGATTTGGTACATATATACCAAATTAAGAATGAAGCTCGTAAAATAGGAACATATGTACATGCTTATTTATCACCTGAACCTTATGCACTAACGGTAAACCCAAGCCGATGATCGTGTGTGTGCAGTTTTTTTTTTGTGTTAGTAGCCGATCACGTTCGATCGCTGCAAACATGTACATAGGTCGGCTGCTGACAAAAATTTGACTGCACAGTCCAACAAAAGCGTTGAACGTGCGTGGAGGCAAAAAAGTAAAACAAGTGAAATAAGTGAAAACATATTGTAAATGGACGACGGCGACAAAAGCGGCGGAAAAAGTTTCCTACATTTCGATTCCGAGCACAAATGGATCGTTATGAAAACGAGTGACAATTAGCACTCGAAATGAAAACGATTGTGCTAATAAAGCAACTTATGTGTGTTTTTAAACCCTGAAACTATTTTTATTTAATTTATATACTATTGGCAAGAACTTTGCATTGTCATTCGTAGGGCCTGCATATTATTTTTCATTTGTTTTTTGTTTATAGTTGTACACTTAAAATTTACGTGCGGTGGCAAAGCCAAAGCGATTGGAATCAGTCTTATACAAAATAAAGAGCTGTCATGTTCAACCAAAGAATTATATATGTTTTTAATTGTTGTTATTTACACAAGATTTTTGTTAAAATAACTATAAAAACTTGATTCCTATATAAGAGACAAGTTTAGCTTAAGCAAAAACGAGTAATTACACTAATATAAGTAAACTAAAAATATCTGTGCTGTGTAAGGGCAGCCCTAATACTCGATAGCTATCGAGTATTTTTGAGTTATCGTTGCGGTAAACAGCTGATCTCAATCATATATTCAAAATGTAAGTAAGCGAATAATTATTTGTGAACATTTAATTAGAAATTTTGCGTTTTTAGGGGCAAAAAACGAAACACAGACCAAGAAAATTTACTTTTGAGCTTCATGAGGGAAAACCCGGACATTGCAAAAGGTTTCACCAAAGGGATAAGGTGGAAATTGGTGCAAAGTTGGAAGAACTTGCAATTCAGTTGAATGCATATGGCCTCCTTGCAAAAATGCAAGTGACTGGAAAAAGGTATGTTTTGTTTGAACATAAGTTGTTTTTTTTTTTTTTAACAAATTGTATTTAAAACAAGTGGAAACGTTGCAGTCGGACGCAACCGACTGCGGTACACTCGATACCAGTACAAAAGCCGGTAAAAACAGGCCTGATTGTAAAGGGGCACGGATGCGATAGGGCCTTGAAGATTCTCCGATGCAGATGGGTAGCCATTTCTGATTTCAAAATGCGGGGGGGCTGGGGGCGGAATGGGTGGGCGCGGCTCCAAAACTTTGATGCAGTTTTTTGGGGATCGCTACAAGCTATCTTCCCATCAAATTTGGAAGCCATTCCGCCCCAGCCCCCCCGCAATTTAAAGTCCAAAAAGCGTATATCTCCCACAGTTTTTGAGCTAGAGCCACCAAATTTTGTGCCAAGATAGGTGATGATGACCCCCCAAAAACTGCATCAAAAGTTTGGATGCCACGCCCACCGATACTGCTCTAGCCGCCCCCATCCACCCCAACGCTTCGTCAAAAACGGGAATGCGTGTATCTATCAGAGTTGTGGAGCTAGAGCCTCCAAATTTGGTAGAAAGCTAGCTGGTAACGACCCCCAAAAAACTGCATCAAAATTTTGGAGCCACGCCCACCCATTCCGCCCCCAGCCCCCGCATTTTGAAATCAGAAATGGCTATATCTCCCACAGTTTTTGAGCTAGAGCCACCAAATTTGGTGCCAAGATAGGTGATGATGACCCCCCAAAAACTGCATCAAAAGTTTGGATGCCACGCCCACCAATACCACCCTAGCCGCCCCCATCCACCCCAACGCTTCGTAAAAAACGGGAATGCTTGTATCTTCCAGAGTTGTGGAGCTAGAGCCACCAAATTGGCAGGAAGATAGCTTGCAACGACCCCCGAAAAACTGCATCAAAGTTTTGGAGCCACGCGCACCCCTTCCACCCCCCTTTCCCCACCTTTTACAAACTTTGAGCTAGAGTCACCAAATTTTGTATGAAGATAGCAATTGACATTCCACATAGATCTGCATCAAAAATTTGGATGCCACGCCCACCCATACCGCCCCAGCCCCCCTTTCCCCACTTTTTACAAACTTTGAGCTAGAGTCACCAAATTTGGAAGGAAGGTAGCAATTGACATTCCACATAGATCTGCAGCAAAACTTTGGATGCCAAGCCCACCCATACCGCCCCAAGCCCCATAGCCCCCCCTTTCACATCCTTTTACATGCTTCGAGCTAGAGTCACAAAATTTGGTATGAAGGTAGCATTTGACATTCCACAAGGATCTGCAGCAAAAATTTGGATGCCACGCCCAATCATACCGCCCCCAGACCCCTTTCCCCACTTTATACAAACTTCGAGCTAGAGTCACCAAATTTGGTATGAAGAGAGCAATTGACATCCCACATGGATCGGCAGCAGAAATTTTAATGCCACGCCCAACCATACCGCCCTCAGCCCCATAGCCCCCCTCTCCCCACCTTATGCAAACTTTGAGCTAGAGTCACCAAGTTTGGTATGAAGGTAGCATTTGACATTCCACAAGGATCTGCAGCGACAATTTGGATGCCACGCCCAACCATACCGCCCCCAGCCCCCCTTTCCCCACTTTATACAAACTTCGAGCTAGAGTCACCAAATTTGGTATGAAGATAGCAATTGACATCCCACATAGATCTGCACCAAAATTTTGAATGCCAAGCCCAACCATACCGCCCCCAGCCCCCCTTCCCCACTTTACAAACTTTGAGCTAGAGTCACCAAATTTGTTATGAAGATAGCAATTGACATTCCACAAAGATCTGCATCAAAAATTTGGATGCAATTCCACCCATACCGCCCCCAGCCCCCCTTTCCCCACTTTATACAAACTTCGAGCTAGAGTCACCAAATTTGGTATGAAGATAGCAATTGCCATCCCACATGGATGGGCATCAAAATTTTTAATACTGGCATCGAGTATACCGCAGTCGGTTGCGTCCGACTGCAACGTTTCCACTTGTTTTTTGCTTGATTTACACAATCAGCGGTTTGTATCGATAAAAAATTGGTATCGAAATTGAGTATAAGAAGAATATAAGTCGATCGAAATCTGGGAATGCAACCATCGAAATGAGAATCCATTTCTATTCCGTTTCGACTCGGAAACTAGAACAGGCCTGTATATATTAAGGTTTTTGTTGACGATTACTGAATATTGTGACAAGGGGTATTTTTACTTTGTTCTATTTGTGCATCTCATCTGCGACAAGCCAGCACGTTGCTTGTTTTGTTTCAGCTCCGCTTTGCGTTCAGCGGCCTGTGCATTAAAGGAGAGGCGGCGGGCCAGCGGAAAGCAAGAACGGTTAAAATGTGATAGTATGCCTATGCACGTTCGTTTGCTTCATTGTTGCTGGGCCTGCTCGTTGAGATTTTTGTTAGTTTTTCTTTTTACGGTTTTTCGACAAATACACTATTCAATACACTTTCGGCATTTTGGCGCATCGCTGCATAGCTGTGTGATAGATGCGATGGCAAAATTGTTGGAAAGTGTCATAGAGCTAAAAACAAGAAAGAGTATGAATGACCAGCAATGCAAACTGATATTTGTCTGCCTATTTTACTAAACGCTTGTTTATTTTCCTGTTCCCCTGCTTCTGCAAATGCTCAACCAGAACCAAAAATGATATTGTACTGCCTTGGAAGTATTGTTTTTCTTATTTTTCTTAGGTTTTTGTAGGCAAATAATACAAAAATATGCACCAAATTTAATCTAAATATTGGCTGTTTAGGGTTTTCCTATTCTCGAATGGCACACGCACATGCATTCACACAAAATTACACGCATAGAAGAATTGACTTAGTTGCCAAGGCCACTAGCTACACAGCCACACCAACAAGACAGCAGTGTATTGTAAACAAAAACCAATAATCAAAACAAGCGCAGCTGTTTGTCATTAGGGGAAACCGACTTTTCTACTCGTTGGTCTGTCCGCTTCGTAGTTGCGACTTGGTTTACAGCATGTTAACTTGAACAATTCTTAAAACCCGTCCTTATGTTAAATGGTCTTTGATCATGAGAAGATCAGCCAGTGACCATCCACGATCTTTTAGTGTGTGGATCTGGTTTACTTATATATTTGCGACCTGTGCTGAATACCTTTCGGCTCCCCCATTCAGGTGTCTCACATGTTAAACATAACCTAACCTGATAGCGTCCCGAGACACCCACCCGCGGCTATAGCCACCTACAGTGCACCCGATTACAACCATTCGTCTTTTGAACATCAATTAAAACAAATGCTACCAAATGAATGAAAAACTAAACAAAAATAAAAAAAAAAATATCAGAGTTATATTACAAAAAAAAAATAAAACAAGTGCTCGCGTTATTTGCTGTGCGGCCTGAAGATGAATGTACATTATTTACACAAAAAGATTAAAAAAAAAAAAAAAAAATGAAGTTAATAAATAAAGAAACATTTTAAGTTAATGTACATAACTGAGCGTTCGGAATAAGATCACCGCAAGTAAATGCCATAAGCACTCTGCATTCATAAGAAGAGAAAAGAATAGTATTATCTATAAATGTAATAAAGAATTAAGTAAAATGTTATAAGCTAAATTATATCAGGATTAGTCTTGTGTTAGTTGTCATAAGCAAAAGCTTTAAGCTTCGACTCATGCTTAAACAACAAAAAGCACCCTCTAGATCTCGATCCCCTGCTCCTGGACAACGTTCGTCGCCAACCGCATATCCAAGATCGGCCAGCTTACTGACTGTCAAGCGTGGTCGCACGTGCGGTCGGAGGACAATCCTGCGGACTTAGCTAGTCGTGGGGTGTCACCACAAGAGCTAGAGGACAGCCATCTGTGGTGGAACGGTCCTGACTAGTTACGTCTCCCTCGAGAACAATGGCCAATTCCATCGGATTCCAATCTTGAGACTGAATTACAGCAGCGTCCAGTTAAGGCCCACATTGCAGAACTAGTTCCGTCGTTCGATCCACTAGAACGTTTCTCCAATTTTGGCCGGGCTTTAAGAGTTACCGCATACGTGTTCAGATTCGCTAAGCGATGTCGCCAATCCTCGCTGTTGTTTCCAACACACCAACTCCAAAATAGTGAGCTTCTAGAAGCTCAAGAGCGACTTGTTCTCATTACTCAACGGAATTCCTTTCCAAAGGAATATGATTGCCTTCGTGACAAGCGCAGCTTGCCAGCATCTAGCAACATTCTAAAATTCAATCCGTTTCTTGATGCAAAGGGCATTATGCGAGCATCCGTTCGCATCTGCAAATCCGGCAACCTGAACTATGACGAGCGGCACCCTGTTATACTCCCATACTCGTGTTCGTTCAGCCGTCTCCTTGTCAAGTTCACGCATCAGATTTTGCTGCATGGTGGAAATCAATTAATGATGCGTCTCATTCGTTCTAGGTTCTGGATCCCTAAGCTCAAGACTCTGATCACATCCGTGACCAACTCCTGTCGAGCCTGTGTAGTGTTCAAGAAAAAACTCCAGACTCAGCTTATAGGTAGCCTACCGGAGGAAAGATCGACATTTTCACGTCCTTTTACACAAACTGGCATCGACTTTGCTGGACCGTTCGAAATAAAGAACTACACTGGTCGTCCTTGCCTCATAACCAAAGGCTATGTGTGTGTCTTTGTGTGCTTCAGCACGAAGGCAATCCATCTTGAAGCCACTTCCGACTTGACTACGGACAAATTCCTGGCAGCGTTTGCTCGCTTCATAGCAAGACGCGGATGTCCGTCCAAAGTCTACTCCGACAGTGGGAAAACGTTTGTTGGAGCCTCCAGAGTAATCACTCGTGACTTCTTGGCGGCTACAAAAGCGCGCGTCGAGACGTCATACAGTCATACATACGTCATACGTCATACAGTCATAGAGTCACGAAAGACTCGTGGCACTTCAATCCACATATGGGCGGCTTGTGGGAGGCTGGTGTCAAAAGCTTCAAAGCGCTATTTTACAAGTCGACCGCAACCTTCAAATATACCTTTGAAGAACTCTCCACCCTCATTTCAAAGATCGAAGCCTGCCTGAATTCAAGACCGATTTCCCCACTATCCGAGGATGTGACAGACTTGCTGGCGCTAACACCAGGGCACTTCCTGGTAGGAGGCCCACTCCTCGCCGTTAGTGAGCCAGAAATCGAGGGAGATGCTGCGTCAATTCTAAATAGGTGGCAACGGCTCAAGGCTCTTAACCAACACTTTTGTTTCCGTTGGAAAGAAGAGTACTTGAAGGAGCTCCACAAAAGGACAAATTGGCAACTACCCGAGCGGAACCTGCAACAAGGCGACATGGTAGTTGTCAAGGAGGATAACCTTCCATTCAAAGAATGGCGTTTGGGTCGCGTCCAGGAAACTCATGCGGGGCAGGATGACCGGGTCCGAGTGGTCGATGTACTCACAACCCGAGGGATTATAAAAAGGCCAGTGGCCAAGCTTATCCTCCTTCCAATCCATCCCGAACCCAAACCTCCAATGTCGTTACTAACTATTTATTTCAATAAGAGTTTGTTGTCAAATTCCTTTTTTGTTATATTTTTTCTGACAACATTCGAAGAGCCATGGCACCCACATCCAAGACGCAAAAACAGGCAAGTCGTCCACGCGGTGTCGCATCTTTTCGCTGCCGAGTCTGCCGGGGTGTCCATGCCCTTAAAAAATGCCAGCGTTTTATGCATTTCGACGCTGAGAAGCGTCTGCGGACAGTACTTATCAACCAGTACTGCCCCAACTGCCTGGCGCATCAGCACTCCGGGCGAACGTGTCGCAGTGGAGCGAGGTGAGCACCACACCTTGCTCCACCTAAATGAGGATGATTTTCCGGCCTCCCCACAAGGTGCTTGACCAAGGAGCCGATCTCAGGGCTCACCGCGTCACACGAGGAGACGCTCTCCGGTCCGAGTGCAACGGCACCCAACACTCTGGAGCTAGCAGTCTTGCCGACAGAGATAGTCCTTGTCACTGTCGGTGAGAAAACCTTCGAGATGCGGGCACTGGTCGACCCGTGCAGTTCACACAGCCGCATCGATGCCTCCTGGGCAAAGGCTCTACGCCTCTCCGCCATCAGGCTCGATGACAGCGTCAGAGCTCGCATCAAATCCAAGAACGGCACCTTCGAGAGGGACTGTCACATGGAGGTTATCCAGAACCTCAACTTCCAAACACCAAAGGTGCCGGTTGAGGAACGTTTCAGGGAAAGCGTTCCTAACATTGTGTTGGCTGACTCAAGATGGTTTCTGCCGTCTACAGTGAGTTTGGTGTTGGGTGCCGACGTATACGGCTACATTATTCAGCCAGGAGTGCTTCCGAGCGAACATGGGCCAGTGGCTCAGAACACAACGTTTGGGTGGATCCTGTCTGGAGTCTGCAGCCAATAAGGTCCGCTCCCCAAGTCCTATTCCATTCATTTGCAACTATATTGCAAGGGGGGTGGAATGTTCACGCCGGAAAGTAGGCAGCGGCATCTGTAGCTCCCCACCTGAATGAAGCTTGCATAAAAGCTCGCACTCTCTCCGTTCATTTCATGATTTTTAAGGTTAACATAATGTTATTAGCTTGCTGAGCATGCTCAGTCGGCTTGTAAGTCAGTACTGATTTTCAACTAATAAAAAGAAGTTCTACGCCCACGCGAAAACAGCCCGAAAATTCTTAGTGGTATTTCATTTAACTCATTTGCGGTTGAACATATTTTTCTTGTCGTGTGTGCGCCATTCAAAGACTCCGACCCCCAACGTTTTCAGCCATAATTCTTTTTGTTTCAGCAACCACCGCTCACACTCATGAAAGATCTTTCAACGTGGGACACATAAAACGAGTGAGTGAAAGCTTTCGATTTTAATCATTTGTGGTTATGGGTATAAGCGCCTTCCGCGACTTGTTCCAATAATGATATCAGAGCTTTGGTACATTGCACACTGGTTTATGTTGTATGGGGAGGGCGGCAATACCAAAATAATTTTATGCTGTCTCTTTTGATGATATTCTTGAAGAGGACAGTTAGAACAAAACAAAAACAAGTATACAGTTTAATAGCTAGACCAATTATGAAAAAGTGTTGATGCATTTAAAGACTGTGCATTGATGGAATTTTTTTTGTTGTTTCTGCATAAGAAACCCAAAGCGTCAATCTAGCAAGTGCGTTACAAATGTAGTTGTTTTTTTTTTGTTTTTTTTTTAATTTTCGTTATTATTAATTTACATGAAATTGATGTCTTGCTTCTGAGTGAGACACACTGTAAGGGGTCAGAGGCTCCCAAATTATTCGGGTTTGAGGCCTATCTTGCAAATGATCCGACCGCTGGCAACGCCAAAGGTGGTGCAGCGATTCTGATCAGATCACGGCTGGTACACTTCCCGCTAATACCAATAGCCACGGACAAGGTGCAACTTGCATCAGCAGCCATCGAAACTGAACACAATAAACTTTGGAGCAGTATACTGTCCCCCGAGGTTTATATGGACTACGGATGAATTTGGGACAATTTTGGAACAGCATTATTCCAAGTTCATCGTTGCAGGCGACTGGAATGCGTCCCACTGGCTCTGGGGAGCGGGGAGGTGCAACCAAAGAGGACATGCGCTAGCAAATCTCGTCTTCAATTCAGAGGTGAACTCGCTAGCAACTGGTGGCCCAACGAGGTACCCGTATAGCAGTAGAGGCTCACCAGGCTATATTGATTTTGCGTTGACAAGGGGTATCCTGGGTATTCATGCAGAAATACGGCCGGTTGTTGAGCTTAGCTCCGACCACCTACCACTCGTAATTACGCTGGATGCGGCAGCAATAGCTTACCCTGGGATGGAGCGGCTAATCACCAAACGCACTAACCTGGAATGCTTTCAAGAGCACCTTGAGTCCTCACTGAACCTCAACACGGTTATCAAAACTGGGAAGGACATAGATGATGCTATCGACTCTTTTACCTTTAAAATCAAGACAGCAGCTAGACAGGCTACTCGCACCCCATCTCGGAGGCCCGCTGCAGATAGAATCCCGATAACCCGTGAGATTCACCTGCTCATCGCGGAGAAGAGCCGCTTGCGCGCTAGGTGGATGAGGTCTCGCCACCCATTGGACAAAGCAGACTGGAATAGTGCGCAGAATAGGCTCCGTCGCGCTCTGGTGGAACATAAATCAGCATGGTTTGATGACAGGCTAGCCAATACGGGGGTTGATTGCGAAGCGACGCACTCGCTCTGGAAGGCCACACGCGCCATTAAAAGGCGATGCGCAAGAAAAGCGCCACTAATGGACAGAAACGGGACATGGTGTCGGACTGACTTGGGGCAAGCGGAGCTGTTTGCCGCGCACCTCGCAGAGCGCTTTCAGCCATTTCATCTTGTCAGTCTGCAGCAGGATGAAGAGACGCAGGACCAGCTGACTCAAGCCCTCCAAATGGACCTGCCCATCAAAAAAGAATTTGACCCCAGCGAGGTAGCCGATGTCATTGCACTCCAGAACATCAAAAGGGCACCAGGCCATGACACCATCTGCAATGCCACGTTAAAGGCACTGCCCAGTTGTGCTATTCGCTTCATAGCGTTGGTGTTTAACGCTATTGTGAGGTTACAGTACTTCCCTCCGCAGTAGAAGCTCGGGATTATCTCAATGATCCACAAACCTGGCAAGCTTGAGAGGGAACCTTTTTCCTATCGGCCTATCAGCCTTCTCCCTTCGATTTCCAAGATGTTTGAGAGATTGATTGCCGCCCGGATGGTCAAGTTAATGGAAGCTAGAGGGATCTTTCCTGAGCACCAGTTTGGATTCCGTGCCGGCCACTGCACTGTCGAGCAGTTACATCGGTTGTCGAGCAAATCCTGACTGCCTTCGACAAAAAGGAATGTTGCAATGCCCTTTTTTGGACATTCGAGAAGCGTTTGATCGGGTGTGGCATACCGGAATTTTAGTAAAAATCAAAGATACGCTGCCTGCGCCATATACTTAAGTCGTATCTTGAGGGAAGACGATTTGCGGTCAGATTTCACTCGGCACTCTTTACTGAGCACGATGTAGCAGCTGGAGTACCACAGGGTAGTGTCCTTGGTCCCCTGCTTTACTGCTTGTATAGCCACGACATGCCGCAGCCAGATAGAAGCCTGTATGGGACATCAATGCTAGCCACATTTGCCGATGACGTGTGCGTCACCTACAGGTCTCGATGCGAACACGATGCAGCCGACGGCATCCAGGACTATGCCACTAAGTTTGCGGAATGGGCAAGGCGCTGGAAGAGAACACCACCGGCCGTGTTTATTGAGGGGGCCCCTGTACCACAGCTTACCGAAGCAAAGTACCTTGGAGTCACTCTGGATCGCAGGCTAACGTTTTCTAAGCATGTGACTTCCATTAGAACGCGCATACGTGCTTCGGTGAGGAAGCATTATTGGTTACTCTGCTCACTCAGTAAGTTGTCAATATCGAACAAAGTGACAATTTACAAGCAAATTATTGCACCAATATGGAGGTACGGGTGTCAAATCTGGGGACTGGCCTGCGATAGACAAATTCGCAGAATCCAGGTCGACCAAAATAGAGTAGCGAGAACAATCACCGGTTGCGACTGGATTGTACGTAATAGCACGCTTTACCGAGACCTTGTAATCAACCAAAGTGCTCTACGTGGTGCATAAATTCCATACTGGTCCGTTAACCTATAAAGTACAGGAATACAACCACCACTTTTGTAGCAACACGCTGTTAGGAACAACACTCATTAAAACAGAACTACCAAAACTGGGATTTAACGGAATGTTACACTCAGCTGGAGTAATAACTAATGTCCATGCGATCTTTTAAACTAGTAGAATGTCTTCGTTTGGTTTTCGTTTAAACGACTAGCAAAAACAGCCTGTGGGGGCGTTCGTTGAAGAATCCAACTACGTTTACGCACGAGTTCGAATATAATTAAAAATAAGAAAACCTAGCCAAAATGATAGAAAGAGGGACAGAAGAAAGAAAGATACCGACTACTACAATCAAGACACTTGTATCCAAATACTTCAGCATGCTAAGATGATGTAGCAGCTGATTCGCGTCACAACCCTACCCTACCTATGAGCTTTTCTGCGCGAGAAAATTTTGAAAAGCTCCCAAAATCAGTTTACCCTGTCATCTGCTTTAAGGCAAGAAACGGTGTTTAGTTCATTTTAACTATCCATATAATTCGTTATAAATTCATTTAAATTGCTTATAAAAAATTGGTTCCATTTATAACGGTAATATAAATTCACATATTTTGGTTTTTTTTTTTTGTTTTGAGGTGTAAACATTACATTAGGAATAAATTTAAGTTTTGATCTTAAGCCTACAAAATGGTTTTTGGGTGATTCATGTAATAGTGCTGCGCATTTTATTTAGTAATAAACGAATTAATATTTTACCTAATTAATGTGCAGTTTAAATTTAGTCGTAACGTGCGCTTAATTGCATTTTTTTTTTTCTTATTATTATTATTTTTTTTTTTAGTTATATTAAATAGCATAAAATTCCAATCAAATTAAATGAGGTAGATGAAAATGCCAATAGTTATTTACGTTTATTAAAATTATTACGAATCTGTCTGGGAAAGTTACTTTAAATACGCACTGTACGTTAATCTGCGCAAGCAGAGGATCCAAACAAGAGAAGAAAGAAAAAAAAGTCATAAAACTCGATCGCTCCAGTGAAGCAACGATAAGGAAAAGCCACAGATATTGTTGTTATAGATAACAAACAAGGCCAGCGCTAAGTTGGAATCACTTTAACTATAAAACTTTGTATTTACTTGACAACAAGAACCATAAAAATTATAATAAGTTAGCACTCACCGATATCCAGAAACGATATTGAAGGCCTTCCCATACTGTCTATTGTTGTTTTTGTGGTTTCTTTTATTTGGGGGTGTAAAATTAGTTGCAAATAATTATAATTTCATGTTCATGTTGTTTGCCGATTACCATTTGTATGTACGACTGAAGTTTGTTCTTGCACATATTCTCTTTTAATTTGTTTGTTACGTTTCGTTTTTCTTTGTTTTTCTATTTAACCATAAATGCAATATTTTAAAATTTATTTCATTTGTTTTTTTTTTTTGGGTTTTGCTTAACTTGTTACAAGGAATATTTAACCTACATGTACTTTTTTCTTTTGCTTTTACAATTTGGTTTGTGTGTTGTTTTTTTTTTTTTTTGTCTTTGCATAGGTTTAACAGAATTATACATATGCGATTTTGATGGCTCTTGCCAATTAACAAGGTATTTAATTGTTCAATTTAAAGGGAAGGAGTTTGTTTTATATTTTTGGACCACTTTCCTAAACTCGGCTGACTGTTTTTTTTTTTAAATGCGCCTGCTCTGCATGCCCCTCTCTATCTCCAGACTGTTGGTGCATTTTCCTAATGCCTGCGGATGTCATTGATGAGGTACTGCAGCCGCAGCAAAAGAAGAAGATCGCCGCTTAATACTGCAGATAGATAGATGAAATTCTTGATCTTTTCTGACAGCCGGAGTGACCTCTTTTCGCAGCAAGTGGGTAATGTGGCGTTTGACCAAGATGGTCCGAAACCAATTTGTTCCAACAAATGTTCCAAAATATAGTGGGGATCCGTCGTCCAACGCACGCCCAAAACCATTTAAAATAATTGAAAACGTTTTGCGTTTTGATGCCACCGATTGGCGTGGATTAAGTTTTCCAATATAACAAGTGCAAGAGGAGTGCTCGCCAGCTTAAGTCGAGCTTATATAGGCCAATTGGCCGGAAATGCCATTCTCTCAGAGAACAAGATTAAGCTGTGAGCACAGGTACAATAATAGTCGCACATACAATAAATATACTGAATGCAACTAGTATCGATATAAAAAAAAAACTGATTTTCAGTAGACTTCGAAAATATACTACTAATGATCGTTATGTTTAAAAATAATTTATTTGTGCAAAATGCATACACTACAACCTGAAACTTGCCACGGTCTTTGACGAGATCAACAAGCACTCGAGTCGCTACCATGACAGACTAGAGCGACATAGAAACCGGCTGGCAAACTGTCTAGTCAGATCTCACCCACAAAGGAGACTCAAGAAGCGAACACCGAGGGATCTCATTCTTCGAACTCCACTGCTGAGGGTCAGAAGAAGCTGACACACCATTGCAGTATTTGTTATATTTGTTGTTAATTGTTGTTGTTATTTAGTGTTTAGCGCTATGTTGTGACAGCTAACTAAGTTAGCCGGCGCGCCCAAATTGGGCTGAATTAATAGAAAATAAGGTCACAAAGGGGTTCATCGATTCTCCGTATGCCTTAATAAAAATCAGAAGAAGCAAAATGCAAAAAAAAAAATTTACATGAACGGCTTGGCCTTAAGTAATATTACAACAATAAATAAATAAATAAATAAATATAATAATAATTTTAGCAATATCTTTTGATGATATAAATATATATAATTTTTTGGAAATAATGTTTTATATAACTTTAGAAAATAATTATGAATTTCTTTAAAAAATTGTCAACTCTAAATATGAACTAAATTTAAATTTTTAAGGAAAACCATGCTACGCTACAAGGAAACAGCATAGTCGTGCGAACAGCTTTTTTTTAGGGATCTTTATTTTTGTTTTGTCTTGCCTTTAAGGATTATGGTAGGGTGGGCGATTGCTTCTTTGTAGCAAGAACAATGAAAAATAAGTGTTCGTTGTCGGTAGCCTTTTTAATTTGGTTGACTTAATTTTTGTAACTTCCTTCGGCCCCTCCTATCCCATATCATGGTATGCGAATTAATTGTTTATTTCTTGCTGAGCCCCTCTCTATCTAGCAAGAACCAACTCACTCCCAACAGCGACGAGCATAAGCCGGTTGCAAGCGCGTACCGTTGTTAGTATAGAAAAATTACACCTGCTCTACTACGTGAAACGTTACAGAATAAATAATTTGGCGCCCAACATTAGGGCCAAACTATTAAATAATTTGGCAACCGTAAGCTCAAATTATAATAATTCGGTGCCCAACCTTAGGGCCAAACTATTAAATAATTTGGCAACCGTAAGCTCAAATTATAAATAATTTGGCGCCCAACCTTAAGGCCAAACTATTAAATAATTTGGCAACCGTAAGCTCAAATTATAAATTACTTGGTATCCAACTTAAGAGCCAAAGCGTATATATAAAATAACGCCCAACCTAAGGGTTAAAGCTACGTTTTTGGTTCTTAACATATATAATCTTTATTGAGTCATCAATAGCTAAGACAAAAATCCCCGTCCGTCAGTTCATTTTTATTTTGGAGTAGAGATTTGCTTGATCTATTAGGTTGGTTTTCTTATATAAATCCAAAATTCGCAAATCAGGAATTACAGCAAAGACAACAACAGTTGTGTAGATATGAGAAAATCGTAGTAATCAGAAATTACACATATGTCTTTAGCCTGTTTAGTGTTAAGCTTAAGCTGGAAAGTGTTCATCTTTGGAGTGTTCCACGACCATCCACTGAGGCGATACTCCATCATCCTTACGTTACCCCGATCAGTGAAAAATTTCAGCTTGAAAATGGTTTCACTATGGACTTGATCTACGACCATTCGCTGATTTGATACACTATAATCCTGTCCGTTACAAAAAAATGAGTTAGCCAAGCATTCTTGTGTTAGAATAAAGACTAGTAGTTGATAGTTAGTCACACAAGAGTTTTAGTTTAAATTTTGTTTAATACGTTTTGTTTTTCTAGTAAGCTATACTTTAATATAGCGCAAAAGCATGCAAAAATAATTTTAATGACATTTTCTTATCTAGCTGGAGTGTAGGAGCAGTGTATTGTAAACAAAAAAACAATAATCAAAACAAGCGCAGCTGTTTGTCACTAGGAGAACCGATTTTTCTACTCGTTGGTCTGTCCGCTTCGTGGTTGCGACTTGGTTTACAGCATGTTAACTTGAACCATTCTTAAAACCCGTCCTTATGTTAAATGGTCTTTGATCATGAGAAGATCAGCCTGTGACCATCCACGATCTTTTAGTGTGCGGATCTGGTTTACTAATAGCGTCCCGAGACACCCACCCGCGGCTATAGCCACCTACAGTGCATCCGATTACAATCGTCTTTTGAACATCAATTAAAACAAATGCCACCAAATCAATGAAAAACAAGTGGAAACGTTGCAGTCGGACGCAACCGACTGCGGCATACTCTATACCAGTATTAAAACAGGTAAAAAGAGGCCTGATTGCAAAGGGGTACGGATGGGGCAGGGGTGAACGCTGCCTTAAAAATTCTCCGATGCAGATGGGGATGCCACCAACTATCTTCCTTCCAAATTTGGTGACACTAGCTGAAAGTTTGTTAAAGCTGTTGCAAGGGGGGCTGGGGGCGGTATGGGTGGGCGTGGCATCCAAAGATTTACTGCAATTCTTTGTGAAATGTCAATTGCTATCTTCATACCAAATTTGGTGACTCTAGCTCGAAAATTGTTCAAAGTTGGGAGAGGGGGGCTGGGGGCGGTATGGGTGGGCGTGGCATCCAAAAATTTGATGCAGATCTGTGTGGAATGTCAATTGCTATCTTCATACAAAATTTGGCGACTCTAGCTCAAAGTTTGTAAAAGGTATGGAAAGGGAGTGGAAGGGGTGCGCGTGGCTCCAAAACTTTGATGCAGTTTTTTGGGGGTCGTTGCAATCTATCTTCCTGCCAAATTTGGTGGTTCTAGCTCCACAAATCTGGAAGATACACGCATTCTCGTTTTTGACGAAGCGTTGGGGCAGCGGGGGCGGCTAGGGCGGTATTGGTGGGCGTGGCATCCATACTTTTGATGCAGTTTTTGGGGGGGTCATCATCTCCTATCTTGGCACCAAATTTGGTGGCTGTAGCTCAAAATTGTGAGAGATATAGGCTTTTCTGATTTCAAAATGCGGGGTGGCTTGGGGCGGATTGGATGGGCGTGACTCCAAAACTTTGATGCAGTTTTTTGGGGTTCATTACCAGCTATCTTCCTACTAAATTTGGTGGCTCTAGCTCCACAAATCTGGAAGATACACGCATATTCATTTTTGACGAAGCGTTGGGGCAGCTGGGGGCGGCTAGGGCGGTATTGGTGGGCGTGGTATCCATACTTTTGATGCAGTTTTTAAGGGGTTTTAATCACCTTATTTGGCACCAAATTTGGTGGCTCTAGCTCAAAAATTGTGGGAGATATAGGCTTTATTGACTTTAAAATGCGGTGGGACTAGGGGCGGAATGGGGGGGGCGTGGCTCCAAAATTTTTGATGCAGTTTTTTCGGGGTTGCTAGTAGCTATCTTCTATCCAAATTTGGTAGTTCTAGCTGTAAGGGTGTGTGAAATATGCGGATTTATCGATTTTGAGTTATCGAATTTATCGATTTACCAGCCCCCCAGTTATCGTAGAACCCTCATCTTGACACTTTAATTTACTATCCCATAGATAAAGAGAATTGAAAAGTTTCAAGTCTCTAGCTTGAAGGGTGTGGAAAAAACTTGCGTTCATACAGACGGACAGACAGACAGACAGACAGACGGACAGACACCATGACGGACATTGCACAAACCCATATACTCTTTACCTTCGGTGTCGAGTATAAAAAAGAAAAAAATATAGTTTAGAAAACTAAAAACCACACTGATAGAAAAAAGCCGTGCTAAAACTAAGTACGAACGTACTTGAATTGAGTATTTGCGATTCTAGTATTTCATTCTTGATTTAAGTATGAAATACTTGAAATGAGCATACAAAAACTTAAATCAAGATAAAATACTTGAAATGAGTTTAAAAATAATTAAATCAAGTACAAACGTTCTTGAATTAGAATAAGAGAACTTGAATCAAGTATAATTCCAGAAATACTTAAATCCAGTACGAAATTCTTGATTCAAGTACGATTATCGGGTTCAAATCCCGGCGGACATGGATTTTTTTTTTTTTTTGATTTTTAAAAACGGGTTACATGTTAATAGTTTACTTTTGTACTTATTTTTTTTTTTAAATCATTAATAAGCATAAAAATGCCAAAAAAGCTGAGGTAAGCCAAGTGCACTTAACATAAAAATGAACTGCAGTCGTAATGTGCCTGGAATTGGCTCAACAGCTAAGGCACTCGACGCAATACCACGAGATCTGTGGTTCAAATCCCGGCGCGGTAAGCATATACAGACAATATTGTAAACGTTATTTCTAATTTCTTTCATATCTAGCTAAATCCTGAGAATGATAGCCAGCTTTTAAAAAGCGCTAGCTGCGCCATGTATCTATATAAGACTTTAAAAATTAATAAAATCAAGTATTATCATGCTTGGATCAAGTATCGAATTCTCGAACCAAGTTTGCACGTACTTATTTTAAAAACTTAATGATTTATCATTTTAAGTACTCAAAAACTTAAATCGAGTTCTGAAAGAACTTAATTCAAGTTAAAAGAGAACTCAAATCAAAAACAAACGAACTTAAAACAAACGTACTTGAATCGAGTACGACATTCTCGGATTCAGTAATTCCGTACTTAGTGAGAAATCAAGTTCGAAATGTGGGGTTTTGAGTACGGAGTACTTGATTATTTCTATCAGTGCACGCTTTTAGAGAAAATCAAACTAAAAAGTTAAAAATAATTTTTAAATAAGCTTAAAACCATAATAAATGATAAATAGTATTATTGTAAAAAAAGCGTGGGGCGCTTTGTCCATATTTCTCGTACATCAAGCGCCCAACGATGTTTTAGTTTGATATGCTCTAAAAGCGTGTTTTTTAGTTTTTTTAAACTATATTATTTTTCACTTTTAGTTCGATGTATTATATAAGCGTGTTTTTTAGTTTTTTTAAACTATATTTATTTTTTAATTTTAGTTCTATTAATTATTGAAAAAAAAATTTGTAAGTTCTAGTGAACATGAACATGGTGCAGAAAAAAAAAAAAAAAATTTATTCGGCCGTGGACGGGATTAGAACCCACGGTCGGTGAGTCCGGGAGCGAAGACCCGCGCCTTAGACCGCTCGGCCAACGAACGAATTTGACGTAGAGGGATAAACTGACAGTAATAAGCCACTTGCTTTTAGTCCAAAGGAGAGTTACATACATACAAATAAACATACAAGTGAATCTTATATAAGCGTGTTAAAAAAATGAAGTTAATAAATAAAGAAACATTTTAAGTTAATGTACATAACTGAGCGTTCGCAATTAGATCACCGCAAGTAAATGCCATAAGCACTCTGCATTCATAAGAAGAGAAAAGAATAGTATTATCTATAAATGTAATAAAGAATTAAGTAAAATGTTATAAGCTAAATTATATTAGGTTTAGTCTTGTGTTAGTTGTCATCATAGACGAATAATGTAACAAGACGGGTCTTAAGAGCTGGAATGTTATGTTAATTAACAGAGTCGCAACCCCGAAGCGGACAACTGGGGAAACAGCGAACAGCCAGTAGCTTTTTAGCTTTTGTTTAGCTTTTTGTTGTGACTGCAAAGTGTGCGAAGCGCAAGGCAAAATAAATGATGCCGCACTTCGTTTCTCTTGTTGTTGTCACAAAATTTGAAATCGACAATTTTAGACTTTTGCTTCTTTCGGCTTGCTGCTGCTCACCAAGAAAGGGTAGTATAGACTTCATATGAACTTTGTGCATTATAGAGCAAAACATGAGATACTTTAATATAATGTCTGTTTATATGTTTATATATATTTTGGCAATAAGTTTGGGCTTTCACAACTTATTAGACAAGTTGTGTATATAAAGAAATTAACTACACACGTATTTTGTCTTTAAATGCTTGAAATAAACTACGAATATATTAAAATTATATATTCAGGTTTTTGTTGACGATAACTGAATATTGTGACAAGGGGTATTTTTACTTTGTTCTATTTGTGCATCTCATCCATGACAAGCCAGCACTTTGCTTGTTTTGTTTCAGCTCCGCTTTGCGTTTAGCGGCATGTATATTAAAGGAGAGGCGGCGGGCCAGCGGAAAGCAAGAACGGTAAAAATGTATTAGTATGAGTATGTGCGTTTGCTTCATTGTTGCTGGGCCTGCTCATTGAGATTTTTGTTAGTTTTTATACCCTTAGCTGTTAGCTACTCTGTTAGCTACTGCTGGTACGGTAGTGTTGAACAATGAAAATGTTAAAATATTATGTTAAAATGCTACGGGCAGTAAATAGCTTTCAGCAGCTATTTACAGTCGTAAAAAAACAAAAACATGTCGGTCAAGAGCCGGCTTATACATTTTTCTGATAATATTAACAAGTTGACCTAATTCAGGCTCCAATAAAGCCATACTTATTGTTTTGGAAGTCAATGCTGCGCAAGAAGTATTGAATAAAAATATATTAATAAATCAATAAGGTACAATTTAAGTAACATATAAACAGGATTGTACTGCCACTGATCTATTACAAGGTATAGATCTTTAAGGTGAACTTGCTTTGAGTCTTTTAAGTGGTTTCGGTTATCTTTAGCATAATCTTTAGTAATCTAAGCTCTGCCCATCAAATATGGGTTCACTAAAATGCTTTTTGGTTTTGCAGCTTGCTTTTTTCACAACCGCCAGCAACAGAGCGTTAGTTGTACTCAAACACAAAAGTAGCGCGCGTTGGTCGTGAATCAGTATTTTGAATTTAAGTATACAAAACACAGTTGCATTTCCGATTTATTTACAAAAAACAATTAGCCTACCGCCACAATTTGTGCTTTTTTCAACACTTGTTGTTACGGTCGTAAAACTCATGTATACTGTACGGAGCTGTACGGGGCTCATGCGTACAGGCCTTAAACAAAAAAGCAATTATCAAAACAAGCGCAGCTGTTTGTCATTAGGGGAAACCGACTTTTCTACTCGTTGGTCTGTCCGCTTCGTATTTGCGACTTGGTTTACAGCATGTTAACTTGAACAATTCTTAAAACCCGTCCTTATGTTAAATGGTCTTTGATCATGAGAAGATCAGCCAGTGACCATCCACGATCTTTTAGTGTGCGGATCTGGTTTACTTATATATTTGCGACCTGTGCTGAATACCTTTCGGCTCCCCCATTCAGGTGTCTCACATGTTAAACATAACCTAACCTAATAGCGTCCCGAGACACCCACCTACAGTGCACCCGATTACAACCATTCGTCTTTTGAACATCAATTAAAACAAATGCCACCAAATCAATGAAAAACTAAACAAAAAATAAAAAAAAAAATATCAGAGTTATATTACAAAAAAAATAAAACAAGTGCTCGTGTTATTTGCTGTGCGGCCTGAAGATGAATGTACATTATTTACACAGAAAGATTTAAAAAAAAAAAAAAAATGAAGTTAATAAATAAAGAAACATTTTAAGTTAATGTACATAACTGAGCGTTCGGAATTAGATCATCGCAAGTAAATGCCATAAGCACTCTGCATTCATAAAAAGGGAAAAGAATAGTATTATCTATAATGTAATAAAGAATTAAGTAAAATGTTATAAGCTAAATTATATCAGGATTAGTCTTGTGTTAGTTGTCATAAGCAAAAGCTTTAAGCTTCGACTTATGCTTAAACAACAAAAAGCGCCATTTAGATCTCGACCCCCTTTGCCATAATTTTTTTTGTTTCAGCAACCACCGCTCACACTCATGAAAGATCTTTCAAGACGATGTGTAAAAATCAGCCAGATCGGACCACCATATCAAATAGCTGTCATATGAACGATCGGTCTGAAATCAAGTGTTTTTATGGAAAACTGTTTTGTTTTCCATTATAATGCAACGCAACCTTATAATTCTTCATTAAAAACTACTTTATTTAACCAGGGCGAGCTTAGTGAAAATCGGGATACTATATTATATAGCTGCCATAGGAACAATCAGTCAAAAATCAATTTTTTGTTTGAAAAATTATGTTGTTTTAAACGACAAACGTAGCAATAATCAAACAACAACAATCACAAAAATGTACACGCTCTAATTATAAGGTAAGAATTCAACAAACATAAAAATAATTCAACAAATATACATATATAAGGAAGAAAAAAAATTTGTATGTACATTCTAGTAAATCAATTGCTGATTTTAAAAGCTTCGACTTTGGCCTACAAATAAATTTTGTTTGACCCGTGATGAAGGGATCTGAGGTTAAAAGCATCTGTTCAGTAAATTAGTATTTGTCAGGACTCTTGACATTTTGCGTGTATGCTTCAGCCTGAACACCATATATCAAAAGCAGCTAATCGAGGAAATTGGCATTCATATGTTGTCCTTATGAAAATAATGCGCTCTGAGCATGGAAAAACCAAAAATAAACACAAAACACAAAATAAAAGCAAGAACAACAAAACACCACAAAAACAACAACAAAAAACAACAACTACAACAAAAACAACAAAAAACACTTCCTCTCTTTTCTATACACTATCTTTCGTCTTTGTATAGCACGCTTCTTTAATTTTTTTCGCAAGCCACGTGTGCTTTTTTTAAAGTTGAGCTTAGGATACATTTTTGAATAAAGCAAGAGCACGGGCACCTACGGGCACTTGAAATTAACACCACATAATCTTAAAATTTTAATAAATAATATACAAAAAAGAATTAGAATAAAACTCTAACGAAACACAGCAAAGACAAACACAGAACGTCCACAATAACGTACTTAACAAAATAACGATTTACACAACACACAGCGGGAAGTAGATATATTTTTGTTGTAAAAATATTGTTAAAACCTTTATTTAAATTAATAATCCCATCCATCGCACAATAGCTTTGTTTTAAATGTTTATTTAACTTTTTTAGTGAGAGCTCTACTTGCAGTTGTTCACGATGCAATACAAAAATAATTTTATGCTGTCTCTTTTGATGATATTCTTGAAGAGGACAGTTAGAACAAAACAAAAACAAGTATACAGTTTAATAGCTAGACCAATTATGAAAAAGTGTTGATGCATTTAAAGACTGTGCATTGATGGAATTTTTTTTTGTTGTTTCTGCATAAGAAACCCCAAAGCGTCAAACTAGCAAGTGCGTTACAATTGTAGTTGTTTTTTTTTTGTTTTTTGTTTAATTTTCGTTATTGTTAATTTACATCAACGCTACGTTTGCATACTTTTCGGCTTGGCCTTAAGTAACATTACAACAATAAATAAATAAATATAATAATAATTTTAGCAATATCTTTTGATGATATAAATATTATAAATTTTTTGGAAATAATGTTTTATATAATTTTAGAAAATAATTATGAATTTCTTTAAAAAATTGTCAACTCTAAATATGAACTAAATTTAAATTTTTAAGGAAAACCATGCTACGCTACAAGGAAACAGGATAGTCGTGCGAAAAGTTATTTTTCTAGGGATCATTATTTTTTTTTAGGTCTTGGCCTTTAAGGATCATGGTAGGGTGGGCGATTGCTTCTTTGTAGCAAGAACAATGAAAAATAAGTGTTCGTTTTCGGTAGCCTTTTTTATTTGGTCGACTTAATTTTTGTAACTTCCTTCGGCCCCTCCTATCCCATATCATGGTACGCGAATTAATTGTTTATTACACCTGCTCTACTACGTGAAACGTTACAGAATAAATAATTCGGTGCCCAACCTTAGGGCCAAACTATTAAACAATTTGGCAACCGTAAGCTCAAATTATAAATAATTTGGCGCCCAACCTTAAGGCCAAACTATTAATAATTTGGCAACCGTAAGCTCAAATTATAATTACTTGGTATCCAACTTAAGGGCCAAAGCGTATATATAATATAACGCCCAACCTAAGGGAAAAATCTACGTTTTTGGTTCTTAACATATATAATCTTTATTGAGTCATCAATAGCTAAGACAAAAATCCCCGTCCGTCAGTTCATTTTTATTTTGGAGTAGAGATTTGCTTGATCTATTAGGTTGGTTTTCTTATATAAATCCAAAATTCGCAAATCAGGAATTACAGCAAAGACAACAACAGTTGTGTAGATATGAGAAAATCGTAGTAATCAGAAATTACACATATGTCTTTAGCCTGTTTAGTGTTAAGCTTAAGCTGGAAAGTGTTCATCTTTGGAGTGTCCACGACCATCCACTGAGGCGATACTCCATCATCCTTACGTTACCCCGATCAGTGAAAAATTTCAGCTTGAAAATGGTTTAACTATGGACTTGATCTACGACCATTCGCTGATTTGATACACTATAATCCTGTCCGTTACAAAAAAATGAGTTAGCCAAGCATTCTTGTGTTAGAATAAAGACTAGTAGTTGATAGTTAGTCACACAAGAGTTTTAGTTTAAATTTTGTTTAATACGTTTTGTTTTTCTAGTAAGCTATACTTTAATATAGCGCAAAAGCATGCAAAAATAATTTTAATGACATTTTCTTATCTAGCTGGAGTGTAGGAGCAGTGTATTGTAAACAAAAAAACAATAATCAAAACAAGCGCAGCTGTTTGTCACTAGGAGAACCGATTTTTCTACTCGTTGGTCTGTCCGCTTCGTGGTTGCGACTTGGTTTACAGCATGTTAACTTGAACAATTCTTAAAACCCGTCCTTATGTTAAATGGTCTTTGATCATGAGAAGATCAGCCTGTGACCATCCACGATCTTTTAGTGTGCGGATCTGGTTTACTAATAGCGTCCCGAGACACCCACCCGCGGCTATAGCCACCTACAGTGCATCCGATTACAATCGTCTTTTGAACATCAATTAAAACAAATGCCACCAAATCAATGAAAAACAAGTGGAAACGTTGCAGTCGGACGCAACCGACTGCGGCATACTCTATACCAGTATTAAAACAGGTAAAAAGAGGCCTGATTGCAAAGGGGTACGGATGGGGCAGGGGTGTACGCTGCCTTAAAAATTCTCCGATGCAGATGGGGATGCCACCAACTATCTTCCTTCCAAATTTGGTGACACTAGCTGAAAGTTTGTTAAAGCTGTTGCAAGGGGGGCTGGGGGCGGTATTGGTGGGCGTGGCATCCATACTTTTAATGCAGTTTTTGGGGGGTCATCATCTCCTATCTTGGCACCAAATTTGGTGGCTGTAGCTCAAAAATTGTGAGAGATATAAGCTTTTCTGATTTTAAAATGCGGGGGGGCTTGGGGCGGATTGGGTGGGCGTGACTCCAAAACTTTAATGCAGTTTTTTGGGGTTCATTACCAGCTATCTTCCTACTAAATTTGGTGGCTCTAGCTCCACAAATCTGGAAGATACACGCATTCTCATTTTTGACGAAGCGTTGGGGCAGCTGGGGGCGGCTAGGGCGGTATTTGGTAGTTCTAGCTGTAAGGGTGTGTGAAATATGCGGATTTATCGATTTTGAGTTATCGAATTTATCGATTTGCCAGCCCTCCAGTTATCGCAGAACCCTAATCTTGACACTTTAATTTACTATCCCATAGATAAAGAGAATTGAAAAGTTTCAAGTCTCTAGCTTGAAGGGTGTGGAAAAAACTTGCGTTCATACAGACGGACAGACGGACAGACAGACAGACAGACAGACGGACAGACGGACAGACACCATGACGGACATTGCACAAACCCAATATACTCTTTACCTTCGGTGTCGAGTATAAAAAAGAAAAAAATATAGTTTAGAAAACTAAAAACCACGCTTTTAGAGCATATCAAACTAAAAAGTTAAAAATAATTTTCAAATAAGCTTAAAACAATAATAAATGATAAATAGTATTATTGTAAAAAAAGCGTGGGGCGCTTTGTCCATATTTCTCGTACATCAAGCGCCCAACGCTTTTTTTACAATAATACTATTTATTATTTATTATTGTTTTAAGCTTATTTGAAAAATTATTTTTAACTTTTTAGTTTGATATGCTCTAAAAGCGTGTTTTTTAGTTTTTTTAAACTATATTTTTTTACAATAATAATATTTATCATTTATTATTGTTTTAAGCTTATTTGAAAAATTATTTTTAACTTTTTAGTTTGATATGCTCTAAAAGCGTGTTTTTTAGTTTTTTTAAACTATATTTATTTTTCACTTTTTAGTTCGATGTATTATATAAGCGTGTTTTTTAGTTTTTTTAAACTATATTTATTTTTTAATTTTTAGTTCTATTAATTATTGAAAAAAAAATTTGTAAGTTCTAGTAAACATGAACATGGTGCAGATTAAAAAAAAATAATTTTATTCGGCCGTGGACGGGATTAGAACCCACGGTCGGTGAGTCCGGGAGCGAAGACCCGCGCCTTAGACTGCTCGGCTATCTAACGAACTTGAGGTAGTGGGATATACTGACAGTAATAAGTCACTTGCTTTTAGTCCAAAGGAGAGTTAAAAAATTTTTTTTTCGGCCTTGGACGGGATTAGAACCCACGATCGGTGAGTCCGGGAGCAAAAACCCGCGCCTTAGACCGCTCGGCCAACGAACGAACTTGAGGTAGTGGGATACACTGACAGAACATATAAAGTTCAGGTCGAAAATACCTTCTCAGATACATACGTTCCTAAGGCAGGTACAGCTCAGGGCTCTGTTTTATCATGCTTAATATATATACTCTACATAGTTGATTTTCCCATACATAACGGTTCTCTACACATAAAAACTACTCAATTTGCAGACGATGTCTTAATTTCTGTACAAACAAAACTGGCTAATCTAGCACAAATCGAGCTAAACAACTACCTTCAAGAAATTAATGACTACTGCTACAGATGGAAAATAAAAATAAATATTAATAAATGCGAAGAAATCACAATTGTAGGTAACACGCACCAAACTAAGAGAGCGTTTAGGAAAAAGGCCAGTCTCATTAAATTACATATAAATAATGAAAATATTCCTAAGACCCGAAATCTAAAGTATTTAGGAGTCTACATCTCGCGAGACTTCAAGTTTAACTACCACTTAAATTACGTCAGGCAAAAGATGCTTGCAGCATACTTTGCACTCAAAACAATCTTCTTCAACAGGAAAATTAACTCTTAACTAAAACTCCTGGCCTACAAGCAAATTATTAAACCAATTGCACTTTATGCAGGGCCAATTTGGTTACAGGTATCAAAAGCACAAATTAAGAAAATATCATTAACTGAAAGAAAATTTTAAGGGCTTGTACAAATACGTATCGAAGACCGGATAGCGTAAAATAGCATTACATTAAGACCCTACATGAAAATAGCAATGTCATTCCAATTGAGACAGAACTGATTAACCACTCAATAAAATTCATTGATAAACTTAAATTTATAAACTGCACAAACGACTATTATCTAAGATACAACGAAATAAGTATGTTAAACATAGATTATTATAGCAGCAAACCGCCTATATTTTTAGATTACCTAAGAAACAACCAACAACTTTTTAGCAACAATGATCTTGCGTATTATACAAATTTACAAACAGTATCACAATACAGAAATACAATCTAGCACACATGTGTTAAATATTGATAAGTTAGGTTAACAACCTTAGCATATTTCAGTCACCTGAAAACACACTAAAATCTGTTAATGAACAAATCGAAAAAAAAAACATATTTTAAGTTCCACTATACCATGTCTTTGAAAAATCGCTTTAGGCGATGCTAAGCTAAATGTAATCATATAAAACCACAAGTTTTTCTGTACCTTTTTCCTTGTATATCTTATGATTTCTTTATTTTATAAAGGCGCACTATTAATTAAAAAATTCAGGCGTGGACGGGATTAGAACCCACGATCGGTGAGTGCGGGAGCGAAGACCCGCGCCTTAGACCGCTCGGCCAACGAACGAATTTGACGTATAGGGATAAACTGACACTAATAAGCCACTTGCTTTTAGTCCAAAGGAGAGTTACATACATACAAATAAACATACAAGCGAATCTAATATAAGCGTGTTAAAAAAATGAAGTTAATAAATAAAGAAACATTTTAAGTTAATGTACATAACTGAGCGTTCGCAATTAGATCACCGCAAGTAAATGCCATAAGCACTCTGCATTCATAAGAAGAGAAAAGAATAGTATTATCTATAAATGTAATAAAGAATTAAGTAAAATGTTATAAGCTAAATTATATTAGGTTTAGTCTTGTGTTAGTTGTCATCATAGACGAATATGTAACAAGACGGGTCTTAAGAGCTGGAATGTTATGTTAATTAACAGAGTCGCAACCCCGAAGCGGACAACTGGGGAAACAGCGAACAGCCAGTAGCTTTTTAGCTTTTGTTTAGCTTTTTGTTGTGACTGCAAAGTGTGCGAAGCGCAAGGCAAAATTAAATGATGCCGCACTTCGTTTCTCTTGTTGTTGTCATAAAATTTGAAATCGACAATTTTAGACTTTTGCTTCTTTCGGCTTGCTGCTGCTCACCAAGAAAGGGTAGTATAGACTTCATATGAACTTTGTGCAATTGTAGAGCAAAACATGAGATACTTTAATATAATGTCTGTTTATATGTTTATATATATTTTGGCAATAAGTTTGGGCTTTCACAACTTATTAGACAAGTTGTATATAAAGAAATTAACTACACACGTATTTGGTCTTTAAATGCTTGAAATAAACTACGAATATATTAAAATTATATATTCAGGTTTTTGTTGACGATAACTGAATATTGTGACAAGGGTATTTTTACTTTGTTCTATTTGTGCATCTCATCCATGACAAGCCAGCACTTTGCTTGTTTTGTTTCAGCTCCGCTTTGCGTTTAGCGGCATGTATATTAAAGGAGAGGCGGCGGGCCAGCGGAAAGCAAGAACGGTAAAAATGTGTTAGTATGAGTATGTGCGTTTGCTTCATTGTTGCTGGGCCTGCTCATTGAGATTTTTGTTAGTTTTTATACCCTTAGCTGTTAGCTTCTCTGTTAGCTACTGCTGGTACGGTAGTGTTGAACAACGAAAATGTTAAAATGTTATGTTAAAATGCTACGGGCAGTAAATAGCTTTCAGCAGCTATTTACAGTCGTAAAAAAACAAAAACATGTCGGTCAAGAGCCGGCTTATACATTTTTCTGATAATATTAATAAAGTTGACCTAATTCAGGCTCCAATAAAGCCATACTTATTGTTTTGGAAGTCAATGCTGCGCAAGAAGTATTGAATAAAATATATTAATAAATCAATAAGGTACAATTTAAGTAACATATAAACAGGATTGTACTGCCACTGATCTATTACAAGATATAGATCTTTAAGGTGAACTTGCTTTGAGTCTTTTAAGTGGTTTCGGTTATCTTTAGCATAATCTTTTGTAATCTAAGCTCTGCCCATCAAATATGCGTTCACTAAAATGCTTTTGGTTTTGCAGCTTGCTTTTTGCTGTTTGTCATTAGGGGAAACCGACTTTTCTACTCGTTGGTCTGTCCGCTTCGTAGTTGCGACTTGGTTTACAGCAAGTTAACTTGAACAATTCTTAAAACCCGTCCTTATGTTAAATGGTCTTTGATCATGAGAAGATCAGCCAGTGACCATCCACGATCTTTTAGTGTGCGGATCTGGTTTACTTATATATTTGCGACCTGTGCTGAATACCTTTCGGCTCCCCCATTCAGGTGTCTCACATGTTAAACATAACCTAACCTAATAGCGTCCCGAGACACCCACCTACAGTGCACCCGATTACAACCATTCGTCTTTTGAACATCAATTAAAACAAATGCCACCAAATCAATGAAAAACTAAACAAAAAAATAAAAAAAAATATCAGAGTTATATTACAAAAAAATAAAACAAGTGCTCGTGTTATTTGCTGTGCGGCCTGAAGATGAATGTACATTATTTACACAGAAGATTTAAAAAAAAAAAAAAAAATGAAGTTAATAAATAAAGAAACATTTTAAGTTAATGTACATAACTGAGCGTTCGGAATTAGATCACCGCAAGTAAATGCCATAAGCACTCTGCATTCATAAAAAGGGAAAAGAATAGTATTATCTATAAATGTAATAAAGAATTAAGTAAAATGTTATAAGCTAAATTATATCAGGATTAGTCTTGTGTTAGTTGTCATAAGCAAAAGCTTTAAGCTTCGACTTATGCTTAAACAACAAAAAGCGCCCTTTAGATCTCGACCCCCTTTGCCATAATTTTTTTTGTTTCAGCAACCACCGCTCACACTCATGAAAGATCTTTCAAGACGATGTGTAAAATCAGCCAGATCGGACCACCATATCAAATAGCTGTCATATGAACGATCGGTCTGAAATCAAGTGTTTTTATGGAAAACTGTTTTGTTTTCCATTATAATGCAACGCAACCTTATAATTCTTCATTAAAAACTACTTTATTTAACCAGGGCGAGCTTAGTGAAAATCGGGATACTATATTATATAGCTGCCATAGGAACAATCAGTCAAAAATCAATTTTTTGTTTGAAAAATTATGTTGTTTTAAACGACAAACGTAGCAATAATCAAACAACAACAAACACAAAAATGTACACGCTCTAATTATAAGGTAAGAATTCAACGAACATAAAAATAATTCAACAAATATACATATATAAGGAAGAAAAAAAATTTTTATATACATTCTAGTAAATCAATTGCTGATTTTAAAAGCTTCGACTTGGCCTACAAATAAATTTTGTTTGACCCGTGATGAAGGGATCTGAGGTTAAAAGCAATCTGTTCAGTAAATTAGTATTTGTCAGGACTCTTGACATTTTGCGTGTATGCTTCAGCCTGAACACCATATATCAAAAGCAGCTAATCGAGGAAATTGGCATTCATATGTTGTCCTTATGAAAATAATGCGCTCTGAGCATGGAAAAACCAAAATAAACACAAACACAAATAAAAGCAAGAACAACAAAACACCACAAAAACAACAACAAAAACAACAACTACAACAAAAACAACAAAAAACACTTCCTCTCTTTTCTATACACTATCTTTCGTCTTTGTATAGCACGCTTCTTTAATTTTTTTCGCAAGCCACGTGTGCTTTTTTATACTCGATACCGAAGGTAACTAGTATATTGGTTTTGTGCAATGTCCGTCATGGTGTCTGTCCGTCTGTCCGTCTGTCCGCCCGTATGTATGCAAGTTTTTTCCACACCCTTCAAGCTAGAGACTTGAAACTTTCAATTCTCTTTATCTATGGGATAGTAAATTAAAGTGTCAAGATGGGGGTTCTACGATAACTGGGGGGCTGGCAAATCGATAAATTCGATAACTCAAAACCGATAAATCCACATATTTCGCACATCCTTACAGCTAGAACTACCAAATTTGGTAAGAAGATAGCTACTAGCAACCCCCAAAAACTGCATCAATAATTTTGGAGCCACGCCCCCCATTCTGCCCCCAGCCCCCCCGAATTTTAAAGTCAAAAAAGCATATATCTCCCTCAGTTTTGAGCTATAGCCACCAAATTTGGTGCCAAGATAGGTGATGATGACCCCCTAAAAACTGCATCAAAAATTTGGATGCCACGCCCACCGACACTGCCCTAGCTACCCCCATCCACCCCAACGCTTCGTCAAAAACGGGAATGCGTGTATCTTCCAGAGTTGTGGAGCTAGAGCTTCCAAATTTGGTGAGAAGATAGCTAGTAGCGATCCCCAAAAAACTGCATCAAAGTTTTGGAGCCGCGCCCACCCATTCCGCCCCCAGCCCCCCCGCATTTTGAAATCAGAAATGGCTATATCTCCCAAAGTTTTTGAGCTAGAGCCACCAAATTTGGTGCCAAGATAGGTGATGATGACCCCCTAAAAACTGCATCAAAAGTTTGGATGCCACGCCCACCGATCCTACCCTAGCCGCCCCCATCCACCCCAACGCTTCGTCAATAACGGGAATGCGTGTATCTTCCAGAGTTGTGGAGCTAGAGCCACCAAATTTGGTAGGAAGATAGCTGGCAGTGACCCTCAAAATCTGCATCAAAGTTTTGGAGCCAAGCCCACCCATTCCGCCCCCCTTTCCCCACCATTTAAAAACTTTCAGCTAGCGTCACCAAATTTGGTATGAAGATAGCATTGACATTCCACAAAGATCTGCATCAAAAATTTGGATGCCATGCCTACCCATAACGCCCCCAGCCCCCCGCCCCACCCCTTTTCTAACTTATTACAAACTTCGAGCTAGAGTCACCAAATTTGGTATGAAGATAGCAATTGACATTCCACAAGGATCTGCAGCAAAAATTTGGATGCCACGCCCAACCATACCGCCCCCAGCCCCCCTTTCCCCACTTTATACAAACTTTGAGCTAGAGTCACCAAATTTGGTATGAAGGTAGCATTTGACATTCCACAAGGATCTGCAGCAAAAGTTTGGATGCCACGCCCAACCATACCGCCCCCAGCCTCCCTTTCCCCACTTTATACAAACTTTGAGCTAGAGTCACCAAATTTGGTATGAAGGTAGCATTTGACATTCCACAACGATCTGCAGCAAAAATTTGGATGCCACGCCCAACCATACCGCCCCCAGCCCCCCTCTCCCCACTTTATACAAACTTTGAGCTAGAGTCACCAAATTTGGTATGAAGGTAGCATTTGACATTCCACAAGGATCTGCAGCAAAAATTTGGATGCCACGCCCAACCATACCGCCCCCAGCCCCCCTTTCCCCACTTTATACAAACTTTGAGCTAGAGTCACCAAATTTGGTATGAAGGTAGCATTTGACATTCCACAAGGATCTGCAGCAAAAATTTGGACGCCACGCCCAACCATACCGCCCCCAGCCCCCCTTTCCCCACTTTATACAAACTTTGAGCTAGAGTCACCAAATTTGGTATGAAGGTAGCATTTGACATTCCACAAGGATCTGCAGCAAAAATTTGGATGCCACGCCCAACCATACCGCCCCCAGCCCCCCTTTCCCCCACTTTATACAAACTTCGAGCTAGAGTCAACAAATTCGGTATGAAGATAGCAATTGACATCCCACATAGATCTGCGCAAAATTTGAATGCCACGCCCAACCATACCGCCCCCAGCCCCCCTTTCCCCACTTTATACAAACTTCGAGCTAGAGTCACCAAATTTGGTATGAAGATAGCAATTGACATCCCACATGGATGGGCATCAAATTTTTAATACTGGTATCGAGTATACCGCAGTCGGTTGCGTCCGACTGCAACGTTTCCACTTGTTTAAAGTTGAGCTTAGGATACATTTTTGAATAAAGCAAGAGCACGGGCACCTACGGGCACTTGAAATTAACACCACATAATCTTAAAATTTTAATAAATAATATACAAAAGAATTAGAATAAAACTCTAACGAAACACAGCAAAGACAAACACAGAACGTCTGTGTGGAATGTCAATTGCTACCTTCATACAAAATTTGGCGATTCTAGCTCAAAGTTTGTAAAAGGTGGGGAAAGGGAGTGGGTTGCGCGTGGCTCCAAAACTTTGATGCAGTTTTTTTGGGGGTCGTTGCAATCTATCTTCCTGCCAAATTTGGTGGCTCTAGCTCCACAAATCTGGAAGATACACGCAGTCTCGTTTTTGACGAAGTGTTGGGGCAGCGGGGGGCGGCTAGGGCGGTATTGGTGGGCGTTGCATCCATACTTTTGATGCAGTTTTTGGGGGGTCATCATCTCCTATCTTGGCACCAAATTTGGTGGCTGTAGCTCAAAAATTGTGAGAGATATAGGCTTTTCTGATTTTAAAATGCGGGGGGGGCTTGGGGCGGATTGGGTGGGCGTGACTCCAAAACTTTGATGCAGTTTTTTGGGGTTCATTACCAGCTATCTTCCTACTAAATTTGGTGGCTCTAGCTCCACAAATCTGGAAGATACACGCATTCTCATTTTTGACGAAGCGTTGGGGCAGCTTGGGGCGGCTAGGGCGGTATTGGTAGGCGTGGCATCCATACTTTTGATGCAGTTTTTGGGGGGTCATCATCTCCTATCTTGGCACAAAATTTGGTGGCTGTAGCTGAAAAATTGTGAGAGATATAGGCTTTTCTGATTTTAAAATGCGGGGGGCTTGGGGCGGATTGGGTGGGCGTGACTCCAAAACTTTGATGCAGTTTTTTTGGGGCTCATTACCAGCTATCTTCCTACTAAATTTGGTGGCTCTAGCTCCACAAATCTGGAAGATACACGCATTCTCATTTTTGACGAAGCGTTGGGGCAGCTGGGGGCGGCTAAGGCGGTATTTGGTAGTTCTAGCTGTAAGGGTGTGTGAAATATGCGGATTTATCGATTTTGAGTTATCGAATTTATCGATTTGCCAGCCCTCCAGTTATCGCAGAACCCTAATCTTGACACTTTAATTTACTATCCCATAGATAAAGAGAATTGAAAAGTTTCAAGTCTCTAGCTTGAAGGGTGTGGAAAAAACTTGCGTTCATACAGACGGACAGACGGACAGACAGACAGACAGACAGATGGACAGACGGACAGACACCATGACGGACATTGCAAAAACCCAATATACTCTTTACCTTCGGTGTCGAGTATATAAAAGAAAAAATATAGTTTAGAAAACTAAAAACCACGCTTTTAGAGCATATCAAACTAAAAAGTTAAAAATAATTTTTCAAATAAGCTTAAAACATAATAAATAGTATTATTGTAAAAAAAGCGTGGGGCGCTTTGTCCATATTTCTCGTACATCAAGCGCCCAACGCTTTTTTTACAATAATACTATTTATTATTTATTATTTTTTTAAGCTTATTTGAAAAATTATTTTTAACTTTTTAGTTTGATATGCTCTAAAAGCGTGTTTTTTAGTTTTTTTAAACTATATTTTTTTACAATAATACTATTTATCATTTATTATTGTTTTAAGCTTATTTGAAAAATTATTTTTAACTTTTTAGTTTGATATGCTCTAAAAGCGGTTTTTTTAGTTTTTTTAAACTATATTTATTTTCACTTTTTAGTTCGATGTATTATATAAGCGTGTTTTTTAGTTTTTTTTAAACTATATTTATTTTTTAATTTTTAGTTCTATTAATTATTGAAAAAAAAATTTGTATGTTCTAGTGAACATGAACATGGTGCAGATTTAAAAAAAAAATTTATTCGGGCCGTGGACGGGACTAAAACCCACGGTCGGTGAGTCCGGGAGCGAAGACCCGCGCCTTAGACTGCTCGGTTAACAAACGAACTTGAGGTAGTGGGATATACTGACAGTAATAAGCCACTTGCTTTTAGTCCAAAGGAGAGTTTAAAAAAAATTTTTTCGGCCTTGGACGGGATTAGAACCCACGATCGGTGAGTCCGTGAGCCAAACCCGCGCCTTAGACCGCTCGGCCAACGAACGAACTTGAGGTAGTGAGATACACTGACAGTATTAAGCCACTTGCTTTAGTCCAAAGAAGAGTTAAAATAATTTTTTTTTCAGGCGTGGACGGGATTAGAACCCACGATCGGTGAGTGCGGGAGCGAAGACCCGCGCCTTAGACCGCTCGGCCAACGAACGAATTTTTTTAAACTGACACTAATAAGCCACTTGCTTTTTGTCCAAAGGAGAGTTACATACATACAAATAAACATACAAGTGAATCTAATAAAGGCGTGTTAAAAAAATGAAGTTAATAAATAAAGAAACATTTTAAGTTAATGTACATAACTGAGCGTTCGCAATTAGATCACCGCAAGTAAATGCCATAAGCACTCTGCATTCATAAGAAGAGAAAAGAATAGTATTATCTAAAATGTAATAAAGAATTAAGTAAAATGTTATAAGCTAAATTATATTAGGTTTAGTCTTGTGTTAGTTGTCATCATAGACGAATAATGTAACAAGACGGGTCTTAAGAGCTGGAATGTTATGTTAATTAACAGAGTCGCAACCCCGAAGCGGACAACTGGGGAAACAGCGAACAGCCAGTAGCTTTTTAGATTTTGTTTAGCTTTTTGTTGTGACTGCAAAGTGTGCGAAGCGCAAGGCAAAATTAAATGATGCCGCACTTCGTTTCTCTTGTTGTTGTCATAAAATTTGAAATCGACAATTTTAGACTTTTGCTTCTTTCGGCTTGCTGCTGCTCACCAAGAAAGGGTAGTATAGACTTCATATGAACTTTGTGCAATTGTAGAGCAAAACATGAGATACTTTAATATAATGTCTGTTTATATTTTTATATATATTTTAGCAATAAGTTTGGGCTTTCACAACTTATTAGACAAGTTGTATATAAAGAAATTAACTACACACGTATTTTGTCTTTAAATGCTTGAAATAAACTACGAATATATTAAAACTATATATTCAGGTTTTTGTTGACGATAAATGAATATTGTGACAAGGGGTATTTTTACTTTGTTCTATTTGTGCATCTCATCCATGACAAGCCAGCACTTTGCTTGTTTTGTTTCAGCTCCGCTTTGCGTTTAGCGGCATGTATATTAAAGGAGAGGCGGCGGGCCAGCGGAAAGCAAGAACGGTAAAAATGTGTTAGTATGAGTATGTGCGTTTGCTTCATTGTTGCTGGGCCTGCTCATTGAGATTTTTGTTAGTTTTTATACCCTTAGCTGTTAGCTTCTCTGTTAGCTACTGTTATGTTAAAATGCTACGGGCAGTAAATAGCTTTCAGCAGCTATTTACAGTCGTAAAAAAACAAAAACATGTCGGTCAAGAGCCGGCTTATACATTTTTCTGATAATATTAACAAAGTTGACCTAATTCAGGCTCCAATAAAGCCATACTTATTGTTTTGGAAGTCAATGCTGCGCAAGAAGTATTGAATAAAAATATATTAATAAATCATAAGGTACAATTTAAGTAACATATAAACAGGATTGTACTGCCACTGATCTATTACAAGGTATAGATCTTTAAGGTGAACTTGCTTTGAGTCTTTTAAGTGGTTTCGGTTATCTTTAGCATAATCTTTAGTGAGCACTAAAATGCTTTTTGGTTTTGCAGCTTGCTTTTTTCACAACCGCCAGTTAAGTTAGTTGTACTCAAACACAAAAGTAGCGCGCGTTGGTCGTGAATCAGAATTTTGAATTTAAGTATACAAAACACAGTTGCATTTCCGATTTATTTACAAAAAGCAATTGGCCTACCGCCACAATATGTGCTTTTTTCAACACTTGTTGTTACGGTCGTAAAACTCATGTATACTGTACGGGAGCTGTACGGGGCTCATGCGTACAGGCCTTAAACAAAAAAGCAATATTCAAAACAAGCGCAGCTGTTTGTCATTAGGGGAAACCGACTTTTCTACTCGTTGGTCTGTCCGCTTCGTAGTTGCGACTTGGTTTACAGCAAGTTAACTTGAACAATTCTTAAAACCCGTCCTTATGTTAAATGGTCTTTGATCATGAGAAGATCAGCCAGTGACCATCCACGATCTTTTAGTGTGCGGATCTGATTTACTTATATATTTGCGACCTGTGCTGAATACCTTTCGGCTCCCCCATTCAGGTGTCTCACATGTTAAACATAACCTAACCTAATAGCGTCCCGAGACACCCACCTACAGTGCACCCGATTACAACCATTCGTCTTTTGAACATCAATTAAAACAAATGCCACCAAATCAATGAAAAACTAAACAAAAAAATAAAAAAAAAATATCAGAGTTATATTACAAAAAAAATAAAACAAGTGCTCGTGTTATTTGCTGTGCGGCCTGAAGATGAATGTACATTATTTACACAGAAAGATTTAAAAAAAAAAAAAAAATGAAGTTAATAAATAAAGAAACATTTTAAGTTAATGTACATAACTGAGCGTTCGGAATTAGATCACCGCAAGTAAATGCCATAAACACTCTGCATTCATAAAAAGGGAAAAGAATAGTATTATCTATAAATGTAATAAAGAATTAAATAAAATGTTATAAGCTAAATTATATCAGGATTAGTCATGTGTTAGTTGTCATAAGCAAAAGCTTTAAGCTTCGACTTATGCTTAAACAACAAAAAGCGCCCTTTAGATCTCGACCCCCTTTGCCATAATTTTTTTTGTTTCAGCAACCACCGCTCACACTCATGAAAGATCTTTCAAGACGATGTGTAAAAATCAGCCAGATCGGACCACCATATCAAATAGCTGTCATATGAACGATCGGTCTGAAATCAAGTGTTTTTATGGAAAACTGTTTTGTTTTCCATTATAATGCAACGCAACCTTATAATTCTTCATTAAAAACTACTTTATTTAACCAGGGCGAGCTTAGTGAAAATCGGGATACTATATTATATAGCTGCCATAGGAACAATCAGTCAAAAATCAATTTTTTGTTTGAAAAATTATGTTGTTTTAAACGACAAACGTAGCAATATCAAACAACAACAAACACAAAATGTACACGCTCTAATTATAAGGTAAGAATTCAACAAACATAAAAATAATTCAACAAATATACATATATAAGGAAGAAAAAAAATTTGTATGTACATTCTAGTAAATCAATTGCTGATTTTAAAAGCTTCGACTTTGGCCTACAAATAAATTTTGTTTGACCCGTGATGAAGGGATCTGAGGTTAAAAGCAATCTGTTCAGTAAATTAGTATTTGTCAGGACTCTTGACATTTTGCGTGTATGCTTCAGCCTGAACACCATATATCAAAAGCAGCTAATCGAGGAAATTGGCATTCATATGTTGTCCTTATGAAAATATGCGCTCTGAGCATGGAAAAACCAAAAATAAACACAAAACACAAAATAAAAGCAAGAACAACAAAACACCACAAAAACAACAACAAAAAACAACAACTACAACAAAACAACAAAAAACACTTCCTCTCTTTTCTATACACTATCTTTCGTCTTTGTATAGCACGCTTCTTTAATTTTTTTCGCAAGCCACGTGTGCTTTTTTATACTCGATACCGAAGGTAACTAGTATATTGGTTTTGTGCAATGTCCGTCATGGTGTCTGTCCGTCTGTCCGTCTGTCCGTCCGTATGTATGCAAGTTTTTTCCACATCCTTCAAGCTAGAGACTTGAAACTTTCCAATTCTCTTTATCTATGGGATAGTAAATTAAAGTGTCAAGATGGGGGTTCTACGATAACTGGGGGGCTGGCAAATCGATAAATTCGATAACTCAAAACCGATAAATCCACATATTTCGCACATCCTTACAGCTAGAACTACCAAATTTGGTAAGAAGATAGCTACTAGCAACCCCCAAAAACTGCATCAATAATTTTGGAGCCACGCCCCCCCCATTCCGCCCCCAGCCCCCCCGAATTTTAAAGTCAAAAAAGCATATATCTCCCTCAGTTTTTGAGCTATAGCCACCAAATTTGGTGCCAAGATAGGTGATGATGACCCCCTAAAAACTGCATCAAAAATTTGGATGCCACGCCCACCGACACTGCCCTAGCTACCCCCATCCACCCCAACGCTTCGTCAAAAACGGGAATGCGTGTATCTTCCAGAGTTGTGGAGCTAGAGCTTCCAAATTTGGTGAGAAGATAGCTAGTAGCGATCCCCAAAAACTGCATCAAAGTTTTGGAGCCGCGCCCACCCATTCCGCCCCCAGCCCCCCCGCATTTTGAAATCAGAAATGGCTATATCTCCCAAAGTTTTTGAGCTAGAGCCACCAAATTTGGTGCCAAGATAGGTGATGATGACCCCCTAAAAACTGCATCAAAAGTTTGGATGCCACGCCCACCGATCCTACCCTAGCCGCCCCCATCCACCCCAACGCTTCGTCAATAACGGGAATGCGTGTATCTTCCAGAGTTGTGGAGCTAGAGCCACCAAATTTGGTAGGAAGATAGCTGGCAGTGACCCTCAAAAATCTGCATCAAAGTTTTGGAGCCAAGCCCACCCATTCCGCCCCCCTTTCCCCACCATTTAAAAACTTTCAGCTAGCGTCACCAAATTTGGTATGAAGATAGCAATTGACATTCCACAAAGATCTGCATCAAAAATTTGGATGCCATGCCTACCCATAACGCCCCCAGCCCCCCGCCCCACCCCTTTCTAACTTATTACAAACTTCGAGCTAGAGTCACCAAATTTGGTATGAAGATAGCAATTGACATTCCACAAGGATCTGCAGCAAAAATTTGGATGCCACGCCCAACCATACCGTCCCCAGCCCCCTTTCCCCACTTTATACAAACTTTGAGCTAGAGTCACCAAATTTGGTATGAAGGTAGCATTTGACATTCCACAAGGATCTGCAGCAAAAGTTTGGATGCCACGCCCACCATACCGCCCCCAGCCTCCCTTTCCCCACTTTATACAAACTTTGAGCTAGAGTCACCAAATTTGGTATGAAGGTAGCATTTGACATTCCACAACGATCTGCAGCAAAATTAGGATGCCACGCCCAACCATACCGCCCCCAGCCCCCCTCTCCCCACTTTATACAAACTTTGAGCTAGAGTCACCAAATTTGGTATGAAGGTAGCATTTGACATTCCACAGGATCTGCAGCAAAAATTTGGATGCCACGCCCAACCATACCGCCCCCAGCCCCCCTTTCCCCACTTTATACAAACTTTGAGCTAGAGTCACCAAATTTGGTATGAAGGTAGCATTTGACATTCCACAAGGATCTGCAGCAAAAATTTGGACGCCACGCCCAACCATACCGCCCCCAGCCCCCCTTTCCCCACTTTATACAAACTTTGAGCTAGAGTCACCAAATTTGGTATGAAGGTAGCATTTGACATTCCACAAGGATCTGCAGCAAAAATTTGGATGCCACGCCCAACCATACCGCCCCCAGCCCCCCTTTCCCCACTTTATACAAACTTCGAGCTAGAGTCAACAAATTCGGTATGAAGATAGCAATTGACATCCCACATAGATCTGCGCAAAAATTTGAATGCCACGCCCAACCATACCGCCCCCAGCCCCCCTTTCCCCACTTTATACAAACTTCGAGCTAGAGTCACCAAATTTGGTATGAAGATAGCAATTGACATCCCACATGGATGGGCATCAAAATTTTTAATACTGGTATCGAGTATACCGCAGTCGGTTGCGTCCGACTGCAACGTTTCCACTTGTTTAAAGTTGAGCTTAGGATACATTTTTGAATAAAGCAAGAGCACGGGCACCTACGGGCACTTGAAATTAACACCACATAATCTTAAAATTTTAATAAATAATATACAAAAAGAATTAGAATAAAACTCTAACGAAACACAGCAAAGACAAACACAGAACGTCTGTGTGGAATGTCAATTGCTACCTTCATACAAATTTGGCGATTCTAGCTCAAAGTTTGTAAAAGGTGGGGAAAGGGAGTGGGTTGCGCGTGGCTCCAAAACTTTGATGCAGTTTTTGGGGGTCGTTGCAATCTATCTTCCTGCCAAATTTGGTGGCTCTAGCTCCACAAATCTGGAAGATACACGCAGTCTCGTTTTTGACGAAGTGTTGGGGCAGCGGGGGGCGGCTAGGGCGGTATTGGTGGGCGTTGCATCCATACTTTTGATGCAGTTTTTGGGGGGTCATCATCTCCTATCTTGGCACCAAATTTGGTGGCTGTAGCTCAAAAATTGTGAGAGATATAGGCTTTTCTGATTTTAAAATGCGGGGGGGGCTTGGGGCGGATTGGGTGGGCGTGACTCCAAAACTTTGATGCAGTTTTTTGGGGTTCATTACCAGCTATCTTCCTACTAAATTTGGTGGCTCTAGCTCCACAAATCTGGAAGATACACGCATTCTCATTTTTGACGAAGCGTTGGGGCAGCTTGGGGCGGGCTAGGGCGGTATTGGTAGGCGTGGCATCCATACTTTTGATGCAGTTTTTGGGGGGTCATCATCTCCTATCTTGGCACAAAATTTGGTGGCTGTAGCTGAAAATTGTGAGAGATATAGGCTTTTCTGATTTTAAAATGCGGGGGGGCTTGGGGCGGATTGGGTGGGCGTGACTCCAAACTTTGATGCAGTTTTTTGGGGCTCATTACCAGCTATCTTCCTACTAAATTTGGTGGCTCTAGCTCCACAAATCTGGAAGATACACGCATTCTCATTTTTGACGAAGCGTTGGGGCAGCTGGGGGCGGCTAAGGCGGTATTTGGTAGTTCTAGCTGTAAGGGTGTGTGAAATATGCGGATTTATCGATTTTGAGTTATCGAATTTATCGATTTGCCAGCCCTCCAGTTATCGCAGAACCCTAATCTTGACACTTTAATTTACTATCCCATAGATAAAGAGAATTGAAAGTTTCAAGTCTCTAGCTTGAAGGGTGTGGAAAAAACTTGCGTTCATACAGACGGACAGACGGACAGACAGACAGACAGACAGATGGACAGACGGACAGACACCATGACGGACATTGCAAAAACCCAATATACTCTTTACCTTCGGTGTCGAGTATAAAAAAGAAAAAAATATAGTTTAGAAAACTAAAAACCACGCTTTTAGAGCATATCAAACTAAAAAGTTAAAAATAATTTTCAAATAAGCTTAAAACAATAATAAATAGTATTATTGTAAAAAAAGCGTGGGGCGCTTTGTCCATATTTCTCGTACATCAAGCGCCCAACGCTTTTTTTACAATAATACTATTTATTATTTATTATTTTTTTAAGCTTATTTGAAAAATTATTTTTAACTTTTTAGTTTGATATGCTCTAAAAGCGTGTTTTTTAGTTTTTTTAAACTATATTTTTTTACAATAATACTATTTATCATTTATTATTGTTTTAAGCTTATTTGAAAAATTATTTTTAACTTTTAGTTTGATATGCTCTAAAAGCGTGTTTTTTAGTTTTTTTTAAACTATATTTATTTTTCACTTTTTAGTTCGATGTATTATATAAGCGTGTTTTTTAGTTTTTTTTAAACTATATTTATTTTTTAATTTTTAGTTCTATTATTATTGAAAAAAAAAAATTTGTATGTTTGTATGTAGTGAACATGAACATGGTGCAGATTTAAAAAAAAAAATTTATTCGGCCGTGGACGGGACTAAAACCACGGTCGGTGAGTCCGGGAGCGAAGACCCGCGCCTTAGACTGCTCGGTTAACAAACGAACTTGAGGTAGTGGGATATACTGACAGTAATAAGCCACTTGCTTTTAGTCCAAAGGAGAGTTTAAAAAAAATTTTTTTCGGCCTTGGACGGGATTAGAACCCACGATCGGTGAGTCCGGAGCCAAACCCGCGCCTTAGACCGCTCGGCCAACGAACGAACTTGAGGTAGTGAGATACACTGACAGTAATAAGCCACTTGCTTTTAGTCCAAAGAAGAGTTAAAATAATTTTTTTTCAGGCGTGGACGGGATTAGAACCCACGATCGGTGAGTGCGGGAGCGAAGACCCGCGCCTTAGACCGCTCGGCCAACGAACGAATTTTTTTAAACTGACACTAATAAGCCACTTGCTTTTTGTCCAAAGGAGAGTTACATACATACAAATAAACATACAAGTGAATCTAATAAAGGCGTGTTAAAAAATGAAGTTAATAAATAATGAAACATTTTAAGTTAATGTACATAACTGAGCGTTCGCAATTAGATCACCGCAAGTAAATGCCATAAGCACTCTGCATTCATAAGAAGAGAAAGAATAGTATTATCTAAAAATGTAATAAAGAATTAAGTAAATGTTATAAGCTAAATTATATTAGGTTTAGTCTTGTGTTAGTTGTCATCATAGACGAATAATGTAACAAGACGGGTCTTAAGAGCTGGAATGTTATGTTAATTAACAGAGTCGCAACCCCGAAGCGGACACTGGGGAAACAGCGAACAGCCAGTAGCTTTTTAGATTTTGTTTAGCTTTTTGTTGTGACTGCAAAGTGTGCGAAGCGCAAGGCAAAATTAAATGATGCCGCACTTCGTTTCTCTTGTTGTTGTCATAAATTTGAAATCGACAATTTTAGACTTTTGCTTCTTTCGGCTTGCTGCTGCTCACCAAGAAAGGGTAGTATAGACTTCATATGAACTTTGTGCAATTGTAGAGCAAAACATGAGATACTTTAATATAATGTCTGTTTATATTTTATATATATTTTAGCAATAAGTTTGGGCTTTCACAACTTATTAGACAAGTTGTATATAAAGAAATTAACTACACACGTATTTTGTCTTTAAATGCTTGAAATCGGAAATTGGCATTCATATGTTGTCCTTATGAAAATAATGCGCTCTGAGCATGGAAAAACCAAAAATAAACACAAAACACAAATAAAAGCAAGAACAACAAAACACCACAAAACAACAACACAAAACAACAACTACAACAAAAACAACAAAAACACTTCCTCTCTTTTCTATACACTATCTTTCGTCTTTGTATAGCACGCTTCTTTAATTTTTTTCGCAAGCCACGTGTGCTTTTTTTAAAGTTGAGCTTAGGATACATTTTTGAATAAAGCAAGAGCACGGGCACCTACGGGCACTTGAAATTAACACCACATAATCTTAAAATTTTAATAAATAATATACAAAAAAGAATTAGAATAAAACTCTAACGAAACACAGCAAAGACAAACACAGAACGTCCACAATAACGTACTTAACAAAATAACGATTTACACAACACACAGCGGGAAGTAGATATATTTTTTGTTGTAAAAATATTATTAAAACCTTTATTTAAATTAATAATCCCATCCATCGCACAATAGCTTTGTTTTAAATGTTTATTTAACTTTTTAGTGAGAGCTCTACTTGCAGTTGTTCACGCTGCAATACCAAAATAATTTTATGATGTCTCTTTTGATGATATTCTTGAAGAGGACAGTTAGAACAAAACAAAACAAGTATACAGTTTAATAGCTAGACCAATTATGAAAAAGTGTTGATGCATTTAAAGACTGTGCATTGATGGAATTTTTTTTTGTTGTTTCTGCATAAGAAACCCCAAAGCGTCAAACTAGCAAGTGCGTTACAATTGTAGTTGTTTTTTTTTTGTTTTTTGTTTAATTTTCGTTATTGTTAATTTACATCAACGCTACGTTTGCATACTTTTCGGCTTGGCCTTAAGTAACATTACAACAATAAATAAATAAATATAATAATAATTTTAGCAATATCTTTTGATGATATAAATATATATAAATTTTTTGGAAATAATGTTTTATATAATTTTAGAAAATAATTATGAATTTCTTTAAAAATTGTCAACTCTAAATATGAACTAAATTTAAATTTTTAAGGAAAACCATGCTACGCTACAAGGAAACAGGATAGTCGTGCGAAAAGTTATTTTTCTAGGGATCATTATTTTTTTTTAGGTCTTGGCCTTTAAGGATCATGGTAGGGTGGGCGATTGCTTCTTTGTAGCAAGAACAATGAAAAATAAGTGTTCGTTTTCGGTAGCCTTTTTAATTTGGTTGACTTAATTTTTGTAACTTCCTTCGGCCCCTCCTATCCCATATCATGGTACGCGAATTAATTGTTTATTACACCTGCTCTACTACGTGAAACGTTACAGAATAAATAATTTGGCGCCCAACCTTAGGCCCAAACTATTAAATAATTTGGCAACCGTAAGCTCAAATTATAAATAATTTGGTGCCCAACCTTAGGGCCAAACTATTAAATAATTTATCGCCCAACCTTAAGGCCAAACTATTAAATAATTTGGCAACCGTAAGCTCAAATTATAAATAATTTGGTATCCAACTTGAGGACCAAGGCGTATATATAATTTAACGCCCAACCTAAGGGTTAAAGCTACGTTTTTGGTTCTTAACATATTTAATCTTTATTGAGTCATCAATAGCTAAGACAAAAATCCCCGTCCGTCAGTTCATTTTTATTTTGGAGTAGAGGTTTGCTTGATCTATTAGGTTGGTTTTCTTATATAAACCTTCGCAAATCAGGAATTACAGCAAAGACAACAACAGTTGTGTAGATATGAGAAAATCGTAGTAATCAGAAATTACACATATGTCTTTAGCCTGTTTAGTGTTAAGCTTAAGCTGGAAAGTGTTCATCTTTGGAGTGTTCCACGACCATCCACTGAGGCGATACTCCATCATCCTTACGTTACCCCGATCAGTGAAAAATTTCAGCTTGAAAATGGTTTAACTATGGACTTGATCTACGACCATTCGCTGATTTGATACACTATAATCCTGTCCGTTACAAAAAAATGAGTAAGCTAAACATTCTTGTGTTAGAATAAAGACTAGTAGTTGATAGTTAGTCACACAAGAGTTTTAGTTTCAATTTTGTTTAATACGTTTTGTTTTTCTAGTAAGCTATACTTTAATATAGCGCAAAAGCATGCAAAAATAATTTTAATGCATTTTCTTATCTAGCTGGAGTGTAGGAACAGTGTATTGTAAACAAAAAAAAACAATAATCAAAACAAGCGCAGCTGTTTGTCACTAGGAGAACCGATTTTTCTACTCGTTGGTCTGTCCGCTTCGTGGTTGCGACTTTGTAAAGGAGTAATTTGCTGGGGTATAAACTCAGTCCGGCCAGACCCACCACACAAGGATATTTATATATTTTTGGTGCGACTCTAACGCGCGCGGTTTTACAAGTTGGAAGGGGAAACGCTGGCGTCGACACCAACGCGACAGCAGGCACACTCAGCAGCCAGAGTATAAAGCGACTCAGCTTGACTCGCGTACGAAAACCAAAGAAAAAGAAATAGAACGTAAGAAAACACACAGCAATTACACTCCACTGGGTCACGGACTTACCGGCGACCAATTTATTCAATTTCTATAAAAGGGTTATATGCACAAGAAAACCTAAAATCTAACTACATGTACATATATGCTTATATATGAACTACTGCGAACTATCCCCTCTTACCTTATCTTTACTAACTTCTATATCTTTACTACTGACGCACTATTCCTCCCTTCTACTCTCTTTGTTAACTATTTTTTTCTCAAGCGCCCGCACGGCCGCTTACTTTCGTATACAAATCGCAACTCCCTAGCCCACGCTTCGGCTTCGGCCCCTGTTGCAGATTTTGTCGGTCCCCACACTTGCTCGTGACCGTGGTGGATTTGGTGATCGCAGCTGGCGCGCTGCATCTAGCGACTCTGCGGTTTGGGGTGGTTATATTTAAATCCTTAAACGTCAATCAAAAGATGTGCAACTCCAATTCTCTTATGTTTATTCAATATAAATGCTGCGCACTCCTTGCGCCTAACGCTATAAAAAATATAAACTTCGACTAACTCAATAATGCGCTCCTTGCGACTTTAAACTAAAAAGTATAATGTAATAAATGAATAACAACTAAATAAAAATAAGAAATGATAAATATAACCATTTGTGAAGGGGGCCGTTGCGGCCTACTTCACACCCCCCCCCCTCCCCCCCCCCCCTCCTCCTTTCTTGGGTAGCGTGATAGTCACGTGCCCGGATGCGTTCCTAGTCACGCCGTGCAACTCTCCGTCCACTTCCACCTTAAACCGGGATCGGCGGGCCATTGATGTGCATCTTGCTAACGCCTCCGATATGGCCGCGACCGCGGCGTCGGTGAGGTCGTCCTCATCGGGGAATACTGCCCAATTGGCGGGACTTATCGCCTACGTTTTTGGCGGTAGTACTTGCCCCTGGGTTGGCGGCTCGGTCATCTTCGCCGACTCTAATTCGGCCACCACGTATTCGAGGCCCTCCTCCCACAAGTCGAGAACGTCCTTGGGCGGAACGGCTACGTCCTCCACTGTTCGCTCCTCCTCGCTGCTTCCTGCCGTGTCTCGTCCACCACTCCCGGCTGCGGGTGCTTCTTCGGCGGGTCTGTTGCCACGCTGAGTTTCACCAGGGGCGTCCGATCGGTCGCCGGGCGTTCGGGTTGGGGCGCGGCTTCCTCGTCGTTCAAGCTCAGTGCTCGGAAGCCTGGTACCTTCACGAACACCGTGGACGTCTCCACCGTCATGAAAATGATTCCGCCCTCCACGTCGCAGGCGGTCTCTTTTCGGTGGTGGTGCAGCGTGTGCCTGTACGTCGAAGTAGCTGGGTTGTGCTGCTCTCGTTCGAGACCTTCGGTGGTGCCCTCGCTATCCTCCTCGTCACCGCTGCTGATCACGTACGGAAGTTGGCCGCTCATCTTGGGTGTTCTGCGGGTTTATAAACACAATCGGTTAATCTTAATTTTGAATTCAATTTTGGTTAGTGTTAATAAAAAGAGAATAGAGGGATTAATTAAAACTGTGACAAGTCTGCTCTTTGTCAGACGCTCGGTCGGGCTGGTCATCTTCTTCGTGCTCCTCTCCCTCTTCATAGAATGGCTTCAGTTGCGCAATGCTGGCGAGTTTGCTCTTTCTTTGTCCTTCTTTTACCAATCGCACGATATTCGGTGATACGAACTTTTTCACGAGGTATGGGCCATCGAACTTGGGAGCGAGTTTCGCCGCGAAACCTTCACTGGCTTTAGAGAGTTGGTGTGATCTCAGTAGCACCAACGTATTGAGTCCTGGTCTCCATTCTCTTCTCCTGAGGTTATAGTTCCTCCCTTGGTCCTTCGACGCTCTCTGTAAATTTGTCTGGACGATACTGAAAACTTCCTTTAATCTTCTTGCCCGGTCTTCTGGTGCTTGTGGCATGCTTCCGGATCCGGGTGTCTTCTCATCGTTCAAGGAAGCTGGTAAGCGGGGCTCTCTCCCCTGCATTAGAAAAGCCAGTGAAAATCCTGTAGAGTCTGCCACACTGGAGTTAACCGCCAACGAAATTTCCGGTAACAATTCGTCCCACGAACTTTGGTGACCTGATATAAACTGCGCAATCATCGTCTTTACTGTACGATTGGTCCTTTCTGTCGGGTTTTCCTTGTGGACAATATGGGGCAGTGTGCTGCAATTCCACGCCCAACGAGTTCAAAAACGACTTAAAATTCCGGCTCGTAAACTGTACACCGTTGTCGCATACAAACTTCCTGGGTATGCCAAAACGACATAATACACGCTCACGGAACGCCTTCTGCAGTTGGGCCGCTGTCGCTCGCTTCAAGGGGACCAGCTCCACCCATTTTGAAAACGCGTCATGGAATACAAGGAGCATCGTGTTCCCGTGTTTCGAGCGCGGTAAGGGCCCTACAAAATCGGCGCATAGTACAGCCATGGGCTCGGCCACCTGTCGCGTCAACATCTGTCCAGCCGGCTTTACTAGTTCCGTCTTAAACCTCTGGCACGACTCGCAGTACTTAACGTACTTCGCCGCATCTCGGAACATTCCAGGCCAGTAGTAGCGTTGTGCCAGACGCATTATCGTCTTCCGTACTCCTTGGTGCCCGGCCGTTGGTGCGTCGTGGCACTCCAACAACACTCGTTTCCTCTGGTCCTCATCGATGCACAGCTTCCAGGGGATGAATTCGTCGTCATCCGCACGGTGTCCGAGGTGTCTATAGAGTTGACCGTTCTCTTCCATATAATCGGCGTATTTCACTGGGTCTTTAGCCATCTTTTTTTTTTTAACCTCTCGATCCACTTGCCGGACGATTTTTCCTGTACCGCTTGTTGAAAGTTCTCCACGGGTTGCCGGGATAAGGCGCCCGCTACTACGTTGAGCTTCCCTCGTCTGTACCGTGCGTCAAATTGGTACTGCTGCAGCTCCCAGCCCAGCGCGCTATCCTCCCCGACGGGCTCTCGATCGAATTCAACCATTTCAAAGCCATATGGTCGGTTACTACCTCGAAACTTCCGGATTGACCATACTATAGCCAGACACTCCTTTTCGGTCGCTGAATAATTTTCTTCAGCCTTATTCAGTTTCTGACTCGTGTAAGCTATCACGCGATCCTGTTGATCGATCGTCTGTGTGAGTACCGCTCCGAGGCCAAAATCGCTGGCGTCCGTCTGCAGGACAAATTTTTCTGCAAAATCCGGGCAGGCCAGGACTGGTGCGGTCGTCAAGCTATGTTTGAGGGTCTCTAGCGCTGCCTGTTGTTCCTCTCCCCATGACCATTTCCTAGATTTTTTTTTTAAAGCTGTGATCGGTTGCACCACTGTAGCGAAATTCGGCACGAATCGTCGATACCAGGAGGCCATGCCCAGGCAACGTCGCAACTCCTTACAATTGGTTGGGGCCTTCAAGTTCTGGATCGCTTCTACTTTGGCGGGGTCGGTTTTGATCCCGTCGCCGCTCACTAGGTGTCCCAGGTATATCAGCTCCTTCTGAAAAAACAACACTTCTTACGGTTCAGCTTCAAGTTGGCCGCTCTCAAACGCCTGAAGACTTCCTTCAAATTTGTCACGTGCTGCTCCTTTGTCGCTCCGATTACTATTATGTCGTCCAGATAGGCAAATGCATGTGGCTCCATATCTGGTCCGATAACCGTATCCAAAGCTCGTTGGAGTGTTGCACACGCCGAGTGCAAACCAAAAGGCATTACGCGCCACTGGAATAAACCTCTACCGGGTACCGTAAATGCTGTACACTCCCGACTATCCGCAGCCATGGGAATTTGCCAGTAACCGTGCTTGAGGTCGAGCGTTGAGATGTATCGTGCGTGTCTCAATCGCTTCAAAATGTGATTAATCCTGGGTACGGGGTATGCATCCGGCAAGGAATGTGTATTGAGTTGCCTATAGTCGATGCACATCCGCCACTCGCCTGTTTTCTTTTTAACTAGCACAATCGGGGCACTGTGCGGGCTGCGGGAGGGCTCTATCGCGTCGGCTCGCAGCAGTTCGTCTACCTGTTCGTTGATCACCTGTTGCATCGCAGGGTTTTTGGGGTAGTACCTCTGCTTAATCGGCTTGTCGTCCCTCATGATGATCCGGTGCTCAGCTACGTGTGACACCCCTTGCAGCTCGTCAAAGAGGGCCAATTCCGCTTTCAATGTTTCCTTTATCTCTGGTTCCAAGTCCTCTGGCCACTCGTTTTTCCTGGTTTCGACGCTTTCCACCGGTGTTATCGCGGGGCTGGGTATGACGCACCCTCCTACCTCGCCGAACCGTTGTACTCCTGCCGTTGTCGCGTCCACGCTGTCTCCTCGAACCTTTCCCACGGCGATGCTGGACTGAGGTAGCCCAGGGGCATCCTTCTCCTGCCTTGATCCGCCGTCCTCCTCCGGTTTGCTCACAACTGGCTCACGTTCCATTAGGACCTGCTCCTCCTCTATATCTGGTACTTCCACAGCTTCCAAAATTAACCTAGCCTTGCCAAATTCGATGGTCGTCCCCACCCGGCACAAAGAGTCTATCCCTAGTATAATGTTGTCTAGCATCGAGGGCATCACGAGCATACTCACCGTGACCTCTGTCCCCGCTAGACCAACTTCTACCCTCAATAGCTTCTTTACCTTTAAGGTGGACCCATCGGCTAGGCGAATTTTCGCGCAGGCGTCTAGCATCTCGCCCCCGCTGGTCACCTTGCGGGAAAACTCCTCACTAATAAAACTCCTAGTCGCCCCTGAATCTACTGTCGCAGTCGCTACTTGGTCCCCGACTCTTACAGTAGCGACTATCCGCCCGTCTTCCACTCTTAAAGGGTATTCTAGGTTCGGGACTGGTTCACGTCGGCTCCCATCGGGTCCCGTCCCGGATGGTGCCGCATATCGTTTCCCGCCCTTGACTGCTGACAACACTGGCTGGTATTGACCCCCTTGGCCCCACACTGCCGACAAAACTGTACCCGTGGATTGGGGCACTCCTTGGCAAAATGACCCTCTTGCGAACAGTTATAGCATAACCTCTTCCCGCCTAGAGGTCTCGACTGCTCTTGGCTGATCATCCCGTTTGAAATTACTCCCGTATACCCAAGCGGTGGCGCATTCCCCACGTTACCGCTTGACCCTGGCTGTGGTTGCGTCCGGAAAGGATTAAAATGTTTGGCGGGGGCTACCTCACCGGCTAATCCGTCCGAATACCTACTACACCCGGTCCTACCTCGTTCTGCACGCTCGCGACTTTGTTGACTCACGTTCTCGTACTCGGCTGCCATCTGAGTTAGCTGCGCCAGAGAGGAGAAGTCCCCTCTACGAATGTACAAACGGTACTCGGGTGCCAAATTCTCGTATAACCTATGCAATTCTTGTTCTGCCCTGTACCCCACGTGGTACATCATACCCCGCAGCTCGAGCAAGTAGTCCTTGAATGACTCGTTATCATGTTGCCGTCGTGCCCGGATACTGACTTCTAACCTGTCGAAATACTGGGGCGGTAGAAAAAACTCCAAGAACTCGGCTTTAAATGTCGCCCAAGTCGCGTCCCTTAGTCTACTTATTGATAGCCACCGCGCGGCCTTGCCCGTAAGAGCCTCGCTCATTGCCCTCGGCAACCGGTCTAAGCCTATGTCGTATGACAACGCCCTGTCCTCAATTGCCTCCAGGAAACTAATGGGTCGGTGCACCCATTAAACAGGATACCCCACTTCCGGACTAGTTCAGGGACGACCATCCCGTTCCTAGGGGTACTATAGCTATCACTAGAATTAAGATGGGGGTTCGCCTGTCTCACAGGGGTATCTTCCCCGGATGCCAGAGGTGACCCTACTCGTATATCGGGGATACATGCTGTATTCTGTGGGGAAAATTCGTTATAAATCGTACTGTTGGAGGCCGGACGCAAATGTTCCGTGCCACCGGTCTGTATTGCTGGGATTGCCGCATCTGATTCAGATTTCTGCCTGGGTCGTATTCCTTCAACAGAAGTGGCAATCCGGGTAGGCGACACTGGGATCTTTGCGAACCGCAACTCCCATTCCGCTAACCGGGCCCATATATCGGTGGTATGACCACCCTGCCTTATGAAAGTACATACCAGCTTCCGGTAGTCAGTTACCGTGGCACACTTTTCCAATCCGAGCTCCTGGACGATATCCTCTAGATCCTCCTTATGGCAGTGGTAGACCCATTGCACACCCACACCGGGGTTGCTGCTTTCTACGACCTCCACTCGGGTGGGCTCGATAGTCTTGAGTTTTTCCATTTAACCGAAAAAACGAACGCAAAAAAAAATGTCCCGCTTCGCAAAAATTTGCACTCTTAATCTGGCACGGTTTATCGCGGTAACCGTTTTGTTACGAAATTAAAAATAAAAAAATTTCTCGTATTTTTTCCCAGTGTAAAGAAAAAACTTTTAACTTGTCATTGTCTGTCGCGGTTATTCCTTTTATTACAAAAAAAATTTGGTCCACGGTATTACGATTTTTATAAAAATTTTTTTGCAGTGTAATAAAAAAAATTTTTCCCTATGTTAACTGGTCACCGTTTATTGCGGTTATTTTATATTATTACGAAATTAATTTATATATTTTTTTTTTTTATCAATGGTATCACACACGGTGTGTAAAAAAAAATTCTGTTAGCAAGTCACTGTTTATCCCGGTTACTCTATTTTTTTATTTTTTTTTTTTTATTTCATTTTATTTTCTTTTCCAAAAAAAATCATTTCATTTTTTTTCTTTATTTTCCACCACTGTACGCTTATACAGTCGACCAGAACCGATGGGACAACTCCGCACTCAACACAATAGTCAATTTTAATTTTTTTGATATTCGCGGTCGAAGCCCACTGTGCGATGCGACCGCGACTTTGCAGCTGCCTGTACCAGCTACTGTCACGCCGTTCGTTGACCGCTCTTTGCCGACACTTTCGTTGCGCCGCAGGTGTTCACTTATGCACAGCCTCGAACGCGAACCACTAGTTTGATCGGTGAGTCTTCTTTCACCGTCAACTTCGTTGCGCCGCAAATGTTGCTAAGGCAATGCTTCTCGAACGCGAACAGTTATTCTTATCTGCACTTGCCTTACGCCGTCACTTTCGTTGTGCCGCGACGATTGCACAAAACCACGCTCGAAAACCGTTCTCGTTGGCCACTTGTAAAGCAGGGTATCGTCTGGTATACCCGCACTTCACTTTACGCACTTTTCCTTCCACACTTGTTGGTGATATTTCTGGGGCTTTAATACCAGATTATACCACACCTTTGCACTTTAGAGTCCCTGCTCGGGCGCCACTTGTAAAGGAGTAATTTGCTGGGGTATAAACTCAGTCCGGCCAGACCACCACACAAGGATATTTATATATTTTTGGTGGGACTCTTACGCGCGCGGTTTTACAAGTTGGAAGGGGAACGCTAGCGTCGACACCAACGCGACAGCAGGCACACTCAGCAGCCAGAGTATAAAGCGACTCAGCTTGACTCGCGTACGAAAACCAAAGAAAAGAAATAGAACGTAAGAAAACACACAGCAATTACACTCCACTGGGTCACGGACTTACCGGCGATCAATTTATTCAATTTCTATAAAAGGGTTATATGCACAAGAAAACCTAAAATCTAACTACATGTACATATATGCTTATATATATGAACTACTGCGAACTATCCCCTCTTACCTTATCTTTACTAACTTCTATATCTTTACTACTGACGCACTATTCCTCCTTCTACTCTCTTTGTTAACTATTTTTTCTCAAGCGCCGCACGGCCGCTTACTTTCGTATACAAATCGCAACTCCCTCGCCCACGCTTCGGCTTCGTCCCCTGTTGCAGATTTTGTCGCTCCCCACACTTGCTCGTGACCGTGGTGGATTTGGTGATCGCAGCTGGCGCGCTGCATCTAGCGACTGTGCGTTTTGGGGTGGTAATATTTAAATCCTTAAGCGTCAATCAAAAGATGTGCAACTCCAATTCTCTTATGTTTATTCAATATAACCGCTGCGCACTCCTTGCGCCTAACGCTATAAAAAATAATAAACTTCGACTAACTCAATAATGCGCTCCTTGCGACTTTAAACTAAAAAGTATAATGTAATAAATAAAAATAAGAAATGATAAATATAACCCTTTGTGAAGGGGGCCGATGCGGCCTACTTCACAACTTGGTTTACAGCATGTTAACTTGAACAATTCTTAAAACCCGTCCTTATGTTAAATGGTCTTTGATCATGATAAGATCAGCCTGTGACCATCCACGGATCTTTTAGTGTGCGGATCTGGTTTACTTATATATTTGCAACCTGTGCTGAATACCTTTCGGCTCCCCTATTCAGGTGTCTCACATGTTGAACATAACCTAACCTAATAGCGTCCCGAGACACCCACCCGCGGCTATAGCCACTACAGTGCATCCGATTACAATCGTCTTTTGAACATCAATTAAAACAAATGCCACCAAATCAATGAAAAACTAAACAAAAAAAAAAAAAAAATATCAGAGTTATATTACAAAAAAAAAACCAGTGCTCGTGTTACTTGCTGTGCGACCTGAAGATGAATGTGCATTATTTACACAAAAAGATATAAAAAAAAAAGAAAAAAAAAAATTAAGTTAATAATTAAAGAAACATTTTAAGTTAATGTACATAACTGAGCGTTCGCAATTAGATCACCGCAAGTAAATGCCATAAGCACTCTGCATTCATAAGAAGAGAAAAGAATAGTATTACCTATAAATGTAATAAAGATTTAAGTAAAATGTTATAAGCTAAATTATATTAGGTTTAGTCTTGTGTTAGTTGTCATCATAGACGAATAATGTAACAAGACGGGTCTTTAGAGCTGGAATGTTATGTTAACTACCAGAGTCGCAACCACGAAGCGGACAACTGGGAAACAGCGAATAGCCAGTATTTTTCATTACTTGTTTCCACACTTTACTCGCAACAATCCCAGCTGGTGCATAGTCGGCCATCATTGTTTAGCTTTTTGTTGTGACTGCAAAGTGTGCGAAGCGCAAGGCAAAATTAAATGATGCCGCACTTCGTTTCCATTTTTGTTGTCACAAAATTTGAAATCGACAATTTTAGACTTTTGCTTCTTTCGGCTTGCTGCTGCTCACCAAAAAAGGGTAGTATAGACTTTATATGAACTTTGTGCAATTGTAGAGCAAAACATGAGATACTTTAATATAATGTCTGTTTATATGTTTATATATATTTTGGCAATAAGTTTGGGCTTTCAAAACTTATTAGACAAGTTGTATATAAAGAAATTAACTACACACGTATTTTGTCTTTAAATGCTTGAAATAAACTACGAATATATTAAAACTATATATTCAGGTTATTGTTGACGATAACTGAATATTGTGACAAGGGGTATTTTTACTTTGTTCTATTTGTGCATCTCATCCATGACAAGCCAGCACTTTGCTTGTTTTGTTTCAGCTCCGCTTTGCGTTTAGCGGCATGTATATTAAAGGAGAGGCTGCGGGCCAGCGGAAAGCAAGAACGGTAAAAATGTGTTAGTATGAGTATGTGCGTTGCTTCATTGTTGCTGGGCCTGCTCATTGAGATTTTTGTTAGTTTTTATACCCTTAATTCATTCATTTAAAGTTGTAAACTAGTTGCATATGTTGCATTTATCGTAATATGGCAATGTCGCGAAACAGCTGTTCAGTTTTGTATAGAAATTCATTTGCAATAAAGTGGCAATAATGCCAGAGCATTTGTGTTGCAAATGTGGCAATACTTGTGGCATTGCATTACCAGCTGATTTTTAGCATGATTCAACTTGTCATGGAAGAAGTAAGTACATAATTATATTACACAACAACTTTTAGTTTGTGGAAGTGAAAAAAATCAAAATGAATCAAGACGCGAAAAATATAAACCAATATTTATACAACAAGGACAATTTGACTGAGGAAGAAGAAAGGCAGTTGGAAGAGTATTTAGGCCAGGACAACAATGGAATTTGTGGACGTAATTACAATTTATTATCAACGAATGAATCAAATGGCGAAGAAAATATTATATTAAATATTATTATTACAATGAGCCAACATACGCTTTGGAGAGTACTTGGAACAAAACACTGAACTTTGGAAGACACTGAATTAGAGGAACAACCTATACCAGTTGAAACAAATCGTGGACATAAATATTTTAGTCAAGGTAGAAACAATAATACAGTTTGGTGTCAGCATACAGTCTGTTTGAAATATGCCATCCAGCTTGGATTACAAGAACAGCAGAAAAAAAGAAGACATTTATCAAAATATTGGCAATGGTTTGGCTCTCAATCATCTGCGCTCAAAAACTTAAGTAAATTTGACAACAAAACTGGCAATGGACCTAATAGGATTCAAATATGACACCTCTGTCCAACGGCGGCTCCCAACTATACAGGTAGTTTGCGTATAAAATATAAAATATTTCGTTTTATTTATTTTGTTGTTTGTTTTTTTTTTTTTCAGACAAACCTACAAAAAAAGCGCTCCGTTTCATACCAAAAAGAAAAAAGGACAATAAAACAACTGCCCAGTGTGACCTTTGTTCTTGCCAATTTGTACCAAGCACTACATTAGGAGTTGTCATCGACAGTGATAATAATCAGCCAACAACATAGACAGCAGCAAATAGCAGAAAACGCCGTAGAAATTCGCCAATAAATTTAGAATTTTAAAGTTTATTTCAAATAAATAGTTTATAACATATATATTATGCATAATTTTTTTGTTCATTAGGCTTAGTTTTAACAATAAATAAAAACAAATAACATTTTATCTCAAACCACCGAAATAATAGTGTTTTTATTGAAAATGCATGCAAAAAGACGTTTTCCAATAAGAAAAGCATTGTGGGCACTCAGTGCCCATATTTACGGTTATGTGTTGTAAAACCTATTTACGGTTTGAAGGTTAAATGGGACATGATGCGGTCCAAAATGAGGCATCTTAAAAATTCATATTTAGCTGCGTTGAAATGGAAAGGGCAAACTGGTGCTGGACTATTAGAAATGGTGAAGAAAAAACCGTTGAAGATTACATTAAGACGTTATGTCCATTCTTCGAGTTTCTCGATGTAATATTCGGGCAACGTTTGAATATCCAGCCTCCAGCTATATACCAATCTACCCAATCAGTGGAGGCTTCTCAAATATCGATTCAAGATGAAGTATTGGATAAGAAGACTTTGAAATCGATTATATAGTAGATTCGCCCTCCGATACGTTAGCTTGCACATTACAAAACGCCTCAGCAAGTCCACAACAGATGTCATCATCGTCCACACCATTATCTACACCACCGCAAAATCGTGTACAGAAAAAGAATTTAAAAAGATCGCACAACTCCAATCCATTTTCAATGCTGTTCGAAATTCAGAAGCAAAAAGTGGATATTGAAAAAGAGAAGCTAGAGCTTGAAAAAACCAAAGAAAATAATCGTTTTGAATTGCAGAAACTGCAGTTGAGAAAGAAGAACGGGTAGAAATGGAGAGACTACGCTTAAAAAGTCAAGGACACATAATAATTAATTAATACTTAATTTGTATTTGAATTTTTCTCATTTGTTATGAATTGTGATTTTTCTTTTTTTTTTTATTTAATTTTAAAATGAATTGTTTTTGTTTTGTAAAATCTACTATAAATTATATTACATTTTTTCTAGGTATATATTTATGTGTGTTCTTATCCATAGCAAGCATAATGGCACACAGTGCGCGACGAGCTGTGTCACCTTCCGATAAACCTTCAGTGCTGTATGTTTGATCAAATTCCGCATCATCTTCTGGTACTTGTAGGTAAAGTCAAACTTTTCATTTTGTTGAATTATGATGTTGTGAAGCAGCGCGCAACAAGGAATCCATTTATTCATCTTCCTGATACTATTTTCATTTTTCAGTGGAATTTTCAAGCTTTTTAAACTGTTGAGTCTCTCTTTTAACATACCAAACAATGTTCAACCCTTATTCGATTTTGGCTGAATTTTTATTGAAAAAAGTACGCTCGGCAGCGCTAAGATCTTTTGAATTATCTCTGAATGGAGTTATAACTGTTTTTGACAATTTATACGCGCTATCACCAGCTATCCATTGGCCAGCACTGAAAAATTCGTCTGATCGAGTTGACAATTCGCAATTATTGTATATGCGTGAATCGTGTACACTGCCTGGATAGCCCAAAACTAGATGCCTTATCTGCAGCGTACGGTCACATACAGCTTGAACTTTGAGAGAGTAAACGTGCTTGCGAGAGAAATATGCTTCTGGGTCTATTGAAGGTTTTTCAGCTAATGCAATTTCCGTACCATCAACGTATCCAATGCAATTTGGCAACTCCATCCATGTTTTCTTCACTAGTTCTTGGCGTTCAAATGCATTTGGCCAAAAATATACTTATCTTTGAGCTTCAATAAGGCATCAAAAACTCTATCAGTGACATTCTAAAATTGATCGAAACATAAATATTTATGATAAAGCAAATTAATGGAAAACTTATTACTTGGATGGTTCCACCGTCGCCCACGCCAAATAAACTGGCAATTTTGGAAATAGATGCACCTTCGCCACTCGAGCCCATACGGTACAAAACGATAATCAATTGAGTTTCAATTGCCAGTTGTTTACATGATCGAGCTCCGTGAAATTCTCATCATGTTTTATTTGATCAAGTAGCACTTAAAAAGTATTGCGGCTTACGCGAGTAAAGTTCTTAAATCGATTTTCATCCATGTTTCCCAATACATCTGTTAAAAGTATTTCGATTTTGGTACAGTGTTTTGCAGGAAAGGGACGCTATATCTGCATGTTTCGCCGACAGCAAAGTCATCATCAAATCATCCAAGATCTCATTTTCCTTTTCTTTTTTAAATTCTTCTACAAAGAGAAATAAATTATTATGCATTATATATTTATAAGTCAAAAATATACATAGCGTCTTCACAAAAGAATTCCAAAATCATTAAATCATTTAATGCACATTTTTTAAGAGGTTAAGCAGTTCTCTTTTTTCACTTATATGTGGCATTTTAATCAAAGCACAAACTATTGAAATGTAAGCAAACTGGAAAACAGCTGATCAATGCATCATGATTAACAACGGGGTGTTCATTTAATATTTATTGCAATGTTGCCACTTTGCGATTTTTTTAGCAATGCAACTTTATATGAATACCACTAATGTAGATATACATACGTGGCTAGTGTGTTGTTGCGATTTGCCTATTCTCGAATGGCACACGCACATCCATACACACAAAATTACACGCGTAGAAGAATTGTCTTAGTTGCCTAGGCCACTAGCTAGCTACCACTGCACACCAACAAGACAGCAGAGTATTGTACAGCTCCCGTACAGCAAAAACTTCATAAAAAAAACAAGTGGAAACGTTGCAGTCGGACGCAACCGACTGCTGTATACTCGATACCACTATTAAAACCGGTAAAAACAGGCCTGATTGCAAAGGGGTACGGATGGTGCAGGGGTGTACGCTGCCTTAAAGATTTTCTGATGCAGATGGGGATGCCACAAACTATCTTCATACCAAATTTAATGACTCTAGCTCGAAGTTTGTAAAAGAGGGGAGAGGGGGCTGGGGGCGGTATGGGTGGGTGTGGCATCCAAGTTTTTGCTGCAGATCTATGAGGAATGTCAATTGCTATCTTCATACCAAATTTGGTGAGTCTAGCTCGAAGTTTGTAAAAGTGAGAAAGGGGGGGGGGGGCTGGGGGCGTTATGGGTAGGCATGGCATCCAAATTTTTGATGCAGATCTTTGTGGAATGTCAATTGCTATCTTCATACCAAATTTGGTGACTCTAGCTGAAAGTTTGTAAATGGTGGGGAAAGGGGGCGGAATGGGTGGGCTTGGCTCCAAAACTTTGATGCAGTTTTTTGGGGGTTGCTAGTAGCTATCTTCTTACCAAATTTGGTACTTGCACACATACGGACGGACAGACGGACAGACACCATTAGGGACATTGCACAAAACAATATAGTCTTTACCTTCGGTATCGAGTATAAAAAATGGTCCCGTACAGCTTCAGCACAGTACGTAAATTTTGGGTCTGCAGTTCTAGCTTTCAGAAGCTATTTACAGTCGTAAATAAACAAAAACATGTCGGTCAAGAGCCGGCTGATACATTTTTCTGATAATATTAATAAAGTTGACCTAATTCAGGCTCCATTAGAGCCATACTTATTGTTTTGGAAGTCAATGCTGCGCAAGAAGTATTGAAAAAAATATATTAATAATTAATAAGGTACAATTTAGGTAACATATAAACAGCATTGTACTGCCTCTGATATATTACAAGGTATAGATCTGTAAGGTGAACTTGCTTTGAGTCTTTTAAGTGGTTTCGGTTATGTTTAGCATAATCTTTAGTAATCTAAGCTCTGCCCATCAAATATGGGTTCACTAAAATGCTTTTTGGTTTTGCAGCTTGCTTTTTTCACAACCGCCAGCAGCAGAGCGTTAGTTGTACTCAAACACAAAAGTAGCGCGCGTTGGTCGTGAATCAGTATTTTGATTTAAGTATACAAAACACAGTTGCATTTCCGATTTATTTACAAAAAACAATAAGCCTATTACAGCCGTCAAACTCATGTATACTGTACGGGAGCTGTACGGGGCTCATGCGTACAGGCCTTAAGGGTATAAAAAATGGTCCCGTACAGCTTCAGTACAGTACGTACATTTTGGGTCTGCAGTTCTGTTAGCTACTGCTGGTACGGTAGTGTTGAACAATGAAAATGTTAAAATGTTGTGTTAAAATGCTACGGGCAGTAAATAGCTTTCAGCAGCTATTTACAGTCGTAAAAAAACAAAAACATGTCGGTCAAGAGCCGGCTTATACATTTTTCTGATAATATTAACAAAGTTGACCTAATTCAGGCTCCAATAAAGCCATACTTATTGTTTTGGAAGTCAATGCTGCGCAAGAAGTATTGAATAAAAATATATTAATAAATTAATAAGGTACAATTTAAGTAACATATAAACAGGATTGTACTGCCACTTTTCTATTACAAGGTATAGATCTGTAAGGTGAATTTGCTTTGAGTCTTTTAAGTGGTTTCGGTTATGTTTAGCATAATCTTTTAGAATAAATATGGGTTCACTAAAATGCTTTTTGGTTTTGCAGCCTGCTTTTTTCACAGCCGCCAGCAGCAGAGCGTTAGTTGTACACAAACACAAAAGTAGCGCGCGTTGGTCGTGAATCAGTATTTTGAATTTAAGTATACAAAACACAGTTGCATTTCCGATTTATTAAGAAAAAGTTGTTAGCCTACCGCCACAATATGTGCTTTTTTCAACACTTGTTGTTACGGTCGTAAAACTCATGTATACTGTACGGGAGCTGTACGGGGCTCATGCGTACAGGCCTTAAACAAAAAAGCAATAATCAAAACAAGCGCAGCTGTTTGTCATTAGGGGAAACCGACTTTTCTACTCGTTGGTCTGTCCGCTTCGTGGTTGCGACTTGGGTTAAAACCCGGCCTCCTATACCATGAGCAGAACAAGTTTGCTTCAAATTATCCATAACTTTTCTGGTTTCCGATATACACATAATATCTAAAACATAAATATCGAATTTGGAAAATGTAAAAATGAGGGTTAAATAATGGATAACGATAGAACTTTTCTGAAAAATTCGTCCAAATCGGTTAAGAACCACCGGATATATCTAATTTTATCGATTGAAGTTAAGTCAGTATACCAAAGTCAATTATAAATTAAATTTACATATTTATTGCAACTGGGTTGTAATGGGCCACTTGTCGATTAAAAAAATAAATAAATAAATAAAAAAATAATAAAATAAAATAAAAACAATAAAATAAAAATAATAAATAAATAATAAAAAAAAAAATTTACGACTGCCCGAAAGTATGCAATTTTTTTGGTTGTTGTAAATCTTGTCCCAAACCACAAAACAACATCCGAGAAATACACCCCGCAGCTACTTGGCCAAGCAAGTAGGAAATTTATTTAATCGGCTAAGATAATAACTATTAACTTAAACCCAAACTTTAAATAAAAATATAAATAAATAAAAAATAAAAATAAGTAAATAAATAAAAACAAAAAAAATTCAATAACAATTTTTTCTTGATAGGACCCGATGATAGCGCTATCTAGCGGCGACCAAATCGGGTAAACGATAAAAGTGTTAGGAATCGCCAGATAGATTTTAGAAAAAAAAAAAAAAACCAAATACTAAAGTTAGGGAAAAAGGGATAGCCTACGAAAATCTGGTCACCGGACTGTTTCCGGGAGATAGCGTGGTAGTGAGTTTTTGGATTGCGGCAGATTGAGCAGCCCAAGTGGTGAAAAGAAATAACCAGAAAGAAAATTTTTTCTTGTTTCAAAAGTCATTATTTCAAACTTGTTTTCTTAAATACAACGAAAAGAAAAAAATCGCGAGTGCAAAAATTTTTACCCGACCCCCAACAACAAAGTTGGTGAAGGCGAATTAAAGCGGCAGGCGATCCTAACCTGAAAGTGGAGTTGGAGGCTGTGGCGTTCTTATAAGGGTTCGAGTCCCCGACGTGGCGATGATTGGCGGCCACAAGAGGGTGATCATTTAACCGTGACCGAGACTGGACGATTTTGGGTGCGGCCGTTCACATTTGGTCGTATACCTTTAATCGCTCGTTCGTCGGCGAAGCACCAACGAAAGCGGAGCTTGCAGCCGTCTACATTTGGTCGCATACCCTTAAGCGCTCGTTCGCCGGCGAAGCACCAACGAAAGCGGAGCTTGCGGCGTGGCAATCATTGCAGAGGTGGAAGACCCAACTAAGACGAGCTTTGGCAGCCGCATATGCAATGTTACCGAACAGCGTTCCGGGATTATCACAGGAGGATTTCGAGCGCGGAGCAGAGAAATAAATTTATTTAATATTTACCCCTTACTTTTTGTCTCGCCTTATGCCCCTCTGGCAAGCTCACATGGTGTTTTTTGTAAACCTAACCTCATTGTGCGGTCCAATACCCAAACCTTTGAAGGCATGAACAATTGCATGCACGCATTCACACATAAAGTGCCTACAGCGCAAATAAGCCTGATATTCCCAGGAAACCAAATTGTTAAATAGTTAAGACAAAAATCAGTCAATTCCGAATTTATCGAAACCTTAATGATATCAATACTACCTTTAAGATAGTTAATTTTTTTAAATGGAAAATTTTTTTTGTCGTTTTTGTTATTTTTGCGTAAAAGCTTTATAGCAAAGACAACCAACCCTACCACCAGACCTCGACCTTTCGATCAATTTTATCTCGTTTCAGCCACCGCCGCTCATCACACTTGAAAGATCTTTCAGCGTGGGATAACAGTTTGAGTGAGTTGAAGAGTATCTAAAGTAGTATATGTTTTAGTTTGAAAAAGTATAAGCGCCTTCCGCGACTTATGAATTCGAATGATTAAGAAGTGTCGTGTTGTTGGTTGGCTGTTAGTGGCATAAGCTACCAGCTATAGAGCACTAGTAGTGCACGCTCTGCAAGCATGGCCTGTCTTTAGGCTGAAGTAATAAAACAACTAAAACGAACTCAAAGAAAAAAAAAAAGAAAAAAATTTGATTGAACATTGAACATGAATGAAATTGATTAACATACAAAAAGAAAAAAAAAATAGAAATAAAAGAAAGCATAACTATAGATTCTAAGTAATATATATTGAAGCCCTAATGCCTATAATTAAGATCCCAAGTCATGAATATTATTAATAAATTGTACACTTTGAATATGAATTAAATAATTTTTTTTAGGGAAAATCATGCTGCACTATAGGGAAGCGGGGTAGTCGTCAAGAATTTTTTTTAGGGATCCTTGATTTTATTCGGCCATAAAGGATCATGGTAGGGTGGGCGACGGCTTCGGAGAAGCCACACAAAAAAAAAATAAAAATAATAGGAAATAAATTTTTGTTTTTTTGGTTTTGATCGGTAGTCGTATAGTGTAGTGAACCTATCCTTTGTAACTTCCTCCATCCCCGCGCCTATCCTAATCTCCTCATTAGGTACGCGAAATTTAATTATTTATTACTGTCCCGAGCAAGTCTCAAAGCATTTGTCTATACCCACTCCCAACAGCGACGAGCATCGGCCGGCTGCAAGCGCGTACCAATGCTTTTCAGAGACCAACCACACCAGCTCATTACACGTGACATGTTACAGTACTAATAATTTGGCGCCCAACTTTAAGGCCAATGCGTAAGAGTTATTTGAAGCCCACCTTCAGGGTCAAAGCGTTTAAATAAGTTTGAACAAATTGATGCCCAAACACAGGGTCGAAACTACGTTTTTTGGTTCATAACAAACATTTATATGTTTTTTTTATTAAGTCAGCAACATCAAAGACTTTCACCTCCTTCGTGTCATTCTTTTGTTTGTCCGAGTCTTGTAGTAGAGATATGCCAAAATATTTAGTGGTTTATAGGTTAACACTTATATCGCATATCAAAAGTTGCGACAAGACTACAACATTGGTATAGATTGCGGAAACCGAAGTAAACTTTTTGACTTCTGCCCAATCGAAAAATATCACCTTTGTCGTCACCCTAGTAAATGCAAAACTTAGGCTGGAAAAATGGTTTAACTGTGGACTAGATCTATGACCATCCGCTCAGGCTATGCATTATAATCTTTTCCCTTACAGAGGTTAGTTAACGAAACATACTTGTGCTGGAATGAGGACTAGTAGTAGCTAGTTAGTCGCACAAGAATGTTAATCTTTCAGTGTTAGCATTTCATTTATAACGCTATTTTGTACGATAGCACGAATGGATGCAGAAATTTAATGAAAAATAATTTTGAAGATATTTTTCAAAAGTGGCTGGAAACAAGTTTGTGGCCATAGTTACAACTTGCCGCGCTTAGTAAGTGTCTTAATAAATTCAATTTCTGTTGTCTCGTCCCTTTCTGCTACCAGTTCAAACCAATAGACTTAACTGTCTGTTACCTGCAGTGTAAGCATGATTTTCCCGATTATATATATGTTCTCATTTGCTAAACTTAAAACAAACAAATAAAATAAGAAAAAAAATTTATATATCGATAATCTACTCAATAGGTAAATTAATCAAAATAATTAAATCAACACAAAATATTCAATCGATATAAAAATTTAAATTATTAAGTATTAACATTTTTATATTATTGCTAATTGTTGTTCTTACCAAGATCTTCAACTTGGTAATTGTTACTATGAAGTGGAAAATTTACAGGGCAAGTTTATTGGCAAATACCATGCCAAAGATCTTAAGAACTAATTCCCCTACAAGTGGTGATCACCCTTTGGTGTTGTTTAGTCAACCCCAAAGTGTGATTTTGGCCGGGGAGAGTGTAATGGGCCACTTGTCGATTAAAAAAATAAATAAATAAATAAAAAATAATAAAATAAAATAAAAACAATAAAATAAAAATAAATAAATAAATAATAAAAAAAAAAATTTACGACTGCCCGAAAGTATGCAATTTTTTTGGTTGTTGTAAATCTTGTCCCAAAACCACAAAACAACATCCGAGAAATACACCCCGCAGCTACTTGGCCAAGCAAGTAGGAAATTTATTTAATCGGCAAAGATAATAACTATTAACTTAAACCCAAACTTTAAATAAAATATAAATAAATAAAAAAATAAAAATAAGTAAATAAATAAAAACAAAAAAATTCAATAACAATTTTTTCTTGATAGGACCCGATGATAGCGCTATCTAGCGGCGACCAAATCGGGTAAACGATAAAAGTGTTAGGAATCGCCAGATAGATTTTAGAAAAAAAAAAAAAACCAAATACTAAAGTTAGGGAAAAAGGGATAGCCTACGAAAATCTGGTCACCGGACTGTTTCCGGGAGATAGCGTGGTAGTGAGTTTTTGGATTGCGGCAGATTGAGAAGCCCAAGTGGTGAAAAGAAATAACCAGAAAGAAAATTTTTTTCTTGTTTCAAAAGTCATTATTTCAAACTTGTTTTCTTAAATACAACGAAAAGAAAAAAATCGCGAGTGCAAAAATTTTTACCCGACCCCCAACAACAAAGTTGGTGAAGGCGAATTAAAGCGGCAGGCGATCCTAACCTGAAAGTGGAGTTGGAGGCTGTGCGTTCTTATAAGGGTTCGAGTCCCCGACGTGGCGATGATTGGCGGCCACAAGAGGGTGATCATTTAACCGTGACCGAGACTGGACGATTTTGGGTGCGGCCGTTCACATTTGGTCGTATACCTTTAATCGCTCGTTCGTCGGCGAAGCACCAACGAAAGCGGAGCTTGCAGCCGTCTACATTTGGTCGCATACCCTTAAGCGCTCGTTCGCCGGCGAAGCACCAACGAAAGCGGAGCTTGCGGCGTGGCAATCATTGCAGAGGTGGAAGACCCAACTAAGACGAGCTTTGGCAGCCGCATATGCAATGTTACCGAACAGCGTTCCGGGATTATCACAGGAGGATTTCGAGCGCGGAGCAGAGAAATAAATTTATTTAATATTTACCCCTTACTTTTTGTCTCGCCTTATGCCCCTCTGGCAAGCTCACATGGTGTTTTTTGTAAACCTAACCTCATTGTGCGGTCCAATACCCAAACCTTTGAAGGCATGAACAATTGCATGCACGCATTCACACATAAAGTGCCTACAGCGCAAATAAAGCCTGATATTCCCAGGAAACAAATTGTTAAATAGTTAAGACAAAAATCAGTCAATTCCGAATTTATCGAAACCTTAATGATATCAATACTACCTTTAAGATAGTTAATTTTTTTAAATGGAAAATTTTTTTTTGTCGTTTTAGTTATTTTTGCGTAAAAGCTTTATAGCAAAGACAACCAACCCTACCACCAGACCTCGACCTTTCGATCAATTTTATCTCGTTTCAGCCACCGCCGCTCATCACACTTGAAAGATCTTTCAGCGTGGGATAACAGTTTGAGTGAGTTGAAGAGTATCTAAAGTAGTATATGTTTTAGTTTGAAAAAGTATAAGCGCCTTCCGCGACTTATGAATTCGAATGATTAAGAAGTGTCGTGTTGTTGGTTGGCTGTTAGTGGCATAAGCTACCAGCTATAGAGCACTAGTAGTGCACGCTCTGCAAGCATGGCCTGTCTTTAGGCTGAAGTAATAAAACAACTAAAACGAACTCAAAGAAAAAAAAAAGAAAAAAATTTGATTGAACATTGAACATGAATGAAATTGATTAACATACAAAAAGAAAAAAAAAAAATAGAAATAAAAGAAAGCATAACTATAGATTCTAAGTAATATATATTGAAGCCCTAATGCCTATAATTAAGATCCCAAGTCATGAATATTATTAATAAATTGTACACTTTGAATATGAATTAAATAATTTTTTTTTTAGGGAAAATCATGCTGCACTATAGGGAAGCGGGGTAGTCGTCAAGAATTTTTTTTAGGGATCCTTGATTTTATTCGGCCATAAAGGATCATGGTAGGGTGGGCGACGGCTTCGGAGAAGCCACACAAAAAAAAAAATAAAATAATAGGAAATAAATTTTTGTTTTTTTGGTTTTGATCGGTAGTCGTTATAGTGTAGTGAACCTATCCTTTGTAACTTCCTCCATCCCCGCGCCTATCCTTAATCTCCTCATTAGGTACGCGAAATTTAATTATTTATTACTGTCCCGAGCAAGTCTCAAAGCATTTGTCTATACCCACTCCCAACAGCGACGAGCATCGGCCGGCTGCAAGCGCGTACCAATGCTTTTCAGAGACCAACCACACCAGCTCATTACACGTGACATGTTACAGGGTTCAGGGTATCTTCTAGTCGGGCTCTCCCGACTAGAGCCTTCTTACTTGTTTTTGATATGTGTTTTGGCATACTAACTCATTTTTACCGTTCTTGCTTTCCGCTGGCCCGCCGCCACTCCTTTAATGCACAGGCCGCTGAACGCAAAGCGGAGCTGAAACAAAACAAGCAACGTGCTGGCTTGTCGTAGATGAGATGCACAAATAGAACAAAGTAAAAATACCCCTTTTCACAATATTCAGTTATCGTCAACAAAAACCTGAATATATAATTTAATATATTAATAATTTATTTCAAGTATGCAAAGACAAAATACGTGTGTTTAAGTGTTAGTTAATTTATTTATATAAAACTTGTCTTATAAGTTGTGAAAGCCCAAACTTATTGCCAAAATATATAAACATATAAACAGACATTATATTCAAGTATCTCATGTTTTTCGCTACAATTGCACAAATTTCATATGAGGTCTATACTACCCTTTCTTAGTGAGCAGCAGCAAGCCGAATGAAGCAAATATCTAAAATTGTCGATTTCAAATTTTGTGACAACAACAAGAGAAACGAAGTGCGGCATCATTAATTTTGCCTTGCGCTTCGCACACTTTGCAGTCACAACAAAAAGCTAAACAATGATAGCCGACTATGCACCAGCTGGCATTGTTGCGAGTAAAGTGTGGAAACAAGTAATGAAAAATACTGGCTATTCGCTGTTTTCCCCAGTTGTCCGCTTCGTGGTTGCGACTCTGGTAGTTAACATAACATTCCAGCTCTAAAGACCCGTCTTGTTACATTATTCGTCTATGATGTATGCATGTGTGAACATATTTATGTTATATATATGTACAAGTAAGTGGCCCGCTTTTTTCGCTGCGCGGATAGTTTATATAAATTTTAGCAATAGAAGATAGATACAAATAAATAATTAGAAAATATTTAACAAAATATTAAGCAAAGTATTTAATATTCTTTTTCCACGCCACCGTTGAGGTAGAGAATCAGGCGCGTAATTTTTTATTGTGGTTTCCCCAGCAGGCTTATCCAGTTATTGAATATAATTTGCAATTATTAACAATTTTTAAGAGCTTCTTTATAAACGACATTGGTTCTTTTTCCGTCAGGTGCTATATCAAATAATTTTTTGGTGAACAGACTCTTGAGCAGGCTACATAAAATTGGCCATGAGACAACAATCGTGTCTTAAGTCTAGTCCGGCTAATTTAAGAGTTTGTCTCTGTGATTTATTAATTGTTAAGGCTAAGCAAACTTTAAAGGAAATTGCAATCTTTTAAATTGAATGGGCAATTCAAAATCAGAAGGTATTAATGGAACTCTCGGTATAAAAACCGTTTCCCCTATACCATTTCCAGTAAGGCTGCGTTTATGGTCAAGCGATTTCGCGTCGCGCGATGCGACGAGAATCGCTACTAGCGACTAAATACATTGTTCCTTATGAGAGTGTTATGGTCAAGCGATTTCATGTCGCGCGACAAAGAGCGATTGAAGCGACGAGAGCGACGAGAATTGCAACCAAAAATTTTTGATTTTTTTCAAGCGATTGGAGCGATTGGGCAAGCAAAACAACAACAACTGCTTCTTCATATGAAGCAATTACAGTTATAACGGCTTTGCATGCTGTACGTATGTTTTGATATTTATATGAAAAACAACAACAACTGATTCTTCATATGAAGCAATTACAGTTATAACGGTTTTGCATGCTGTACGTATGTTTTGATATTTGTATGAAAAATTCAGTTTAAGACAAATTTTTGTAGTGTTCGGTTGTATAAATAAAGAATGGAAAAATTTATTCAAGCTATACGGGAAAAACCTTGTATATGGGATCTGCGTACTGGTGACTACCACAACAGAAATATAATACGGAATGCCTGGGAAGATCTTGAAAAAGAATGCAATTTAGAAGGTAAGTCATATATTTTTTTATTGTTTTGTTAAACATAAAACTCTTAGTTAATTCTTCTGTTATGTAAACAAAATATTCTTTGAATGTATCTCGTATGGTAGTAGATGCTTCAGAGCTTCTATTATGTTGCCTCTGAGTGTTTATTCCACGGAGTGTATTTCCTTCATGCATGCATAGCCCTTCTTTATCAATTATAATATTATGTAACAAACAAATGGTTTTAACAATCAATTCGGCTACGTCAATGTCGGTTTCAATTGATTTGGTTAATAAACGCCATTTGTTTGTTATTAAACCAAAAGCACATTCGATTGTTTTCCTTGATTTGGATAACATCGTATTAAACAATTCACACTCAGGTTCAAATTTGATTTTGAGTATGGCCTTAATAAATAGTTTTTCAGTGGCTTCATCCCCAAGCATCACAAATGGTGCAGAAATATCCGCATTGGGCAGATTACGCTGTTCGGGAATTTCATATTCTCCTGATTCTATAAGGTTGCGTAAAGTTGAACACTCGAAAATGCCTCCATCACTTTGTTTGCCATATGCTCCAACTTCGATTGCAACAAACTTATAATCAGCAGAAGCAACACCTTGTAGAACGATAGAAAAGTAATGCTTGTAGTTGAAAAACATGCTGCCAGAGTGAGGTGGACATTTGCAACGAATATGCTTGCCATCGATACTTCCAATGCAATTTGGAAATCCCCATTTTATGTAAAATTCCTCTGCTATTTTCAGTAAATCATCCTTTGATTTGCGATTTAAATGTTTGGAGACAAAAGATTGCCAAATAGCAGCACACACTTCGCGAACTATTTTGGCTACTGTGGCAACTCCAATACGATAGGAAAATGCCAGAGATCTAAATGAATTTCCCGTTGCTAGAAACCTGAAATAAAAAAAATTTATTTTGTAATTATATTCTTTATTACAGCCGGTTCTGGTCAGAAAAAATGGAAAAATCTTAAAGACACGTATCGTAGAAAGTTACGTAAGGAACATTGCCTTCAGGAAGCGCTGCATCGCTGTCTTCTAAATGGGCACATTTTAATGACATGAGCTTCATCAAGTGTGAAATGGAACCGCGTCCCATGTCCGGAAATCTCGCACTTGAGAGCACGGAAGATATACAATTTCGAGAGGATGCAGAACCTGTAACACCAGAACATACCCCTAACAGATTTAAGCGCAAAGGAATGACGAGAATGCATTTTTGGAGCTTGAAAGAAGAAGATACAGCTTCTTGAACGAGAAAATTTGGAGGAAGATGATGATTATAACTTCTTGATGAGCTTCAAAAAATATATGAAAGAAATGAACGACGAAAAAAAATTACAATTTCGTATAAAAATGCAGGAAGTGCTCTATGATGTTGTTTGTTAATCAACCGGCGCAATCAAGAATCTCAAGCGTTCTTTCATTCGTTCCTTCAGTGAGCAACAGCCCAACAAATACAATACAGGTATCGAATGCATATACATTTAATCCAGAACAGGAATACCAAGAGCATGACCTTGATATAACTCCATTGTAATTTTCAACAAATTTTTAATAAAAACATGTTCATCACACTTACCTTAGCGTTAATGACAATCTTTCTGCTGAATCAATTGGGGTTTTAAATTTGTAGTTTGTTTTTGGATGTGAGGAGATATTTCATTTAAAATGTATCCAAATGTTTCTCTACTCATTCTGTAGTATTCCTTAAATTTTTCGGGATACTGCAGCAGCTTAGAATGCAAATGGTGGAACTCTCCTTTACATTCCCGTTCTTTCCAAAATAGGATGCACTTGGTATTTTTTTAAGTTCCCACTCTTAAAGTAGTTCTTCCGCAGTAAATAACTGCTCTCCAATAGCAACATTTTACGCTGTTTTGCCCGCATATTCCTTCCTCGTTTATAAACAAAACACAACTAAATCTCTATTAAAATCAGAACTTAAATATTTGGTCGCTTGTGAAATCGCTTAACCATAAACACTTCATCGCTAGCGATATCGCTGGTAAAAATCGCTGGAGCGATTGAGCGATTCTCGTCGCATCGCGCGACGCGAAATCGCTTGACCATAAACGCAGCCTAAAGATAATTGCTTCGACAACATTCTTATGAAGGACTTTAACTTGCAATCTTGTACCACTGCACAGTTTTGGCGGCTTCAAGTTGCGAATCAACATTACAGGTGAACCAATCTTTAAAGCTAATTTATGTTAAGGCAGGCCAGCCAGATTTAATGAATTAAGAAACTCGACGGGGTAATGAACTGCATCTTCGATTTCAGTCCACAGAACCAATAGAGTTATACGTTATTTCTTCACTTTGAAATGATTTTATTAACAAGTAAATCAAAAAAATTTTGAAGACATGCTTTTATACGCTTTCTTGCTTAGTAACCGTTAGTTTAATAAAGTTTGTAAAAAAAAAAAAACATAAAAAAGGAAATTTCGGTCGGAGATCGAAACCACGATCTTTAGCCTGTGAAGCGGCAGTCTTCTCTCTATACCACCAAAGCTCGTCGATTTTACCAGTCAAAATAGTAACTTAATCAAAAGGGAAAACAGGTTTTCGTGGTTTTGGCATGGTGTTTAATATTTTATTGTGCCAAAAACTTTCAAAACATGTATTGTCATCTGAAACACATATTTGGTGAAAATTTCAGAGCTCTAGCTATTCGGGAACTTGGTGAAAATTTTATTACAAGAATCCAGTAAAACAGACAGACAGACAGACAAGTCAAATTAAATAAAAGCATGTAAATACTCGTTTATTTCCAATACATTGCCATTTCTCGCAGTCAAAATCGCACGCTCTGAAAACCATTCGAGTGATTTTTTAGAGATATTGTTATATCCGGATATATCTTTTATATAAATATAATTTTTTGGGCAAAAATTGAGCAATAAGGTGTTCATAAATGAATCAAATTAATGGAATCTTGAGAGTAGAATGCGCTGTGCGACCACCATTAAGTAAAGTGGCTGCGATACCGGAAGAAGCAACGGCCAATGCAATTTTTTTTTGCTTTGCCGTACCTTTGCCAATAATAAATTTAAAAGATACGTTTTACCTGTTCCACCAGGTGCATCTAAATAATAGATTTCTCCCTCTTCTGCTTCAACGCTATATAGTATCTTGTCGTATACTGTTTTGCTCAGCAGTAAGGAATATCCTTGTTTACAACAAAATTATCGTAATTTTCATAATTTGTGGAAGTCCATAATAAGTGTAATATCTATCTATCTACAATGTTAATATGACATTATTCATAATACTCTCATCAATATTTCTGTGTTGTGAAAATTGAAAGGCTCTTAAATATCTTATGAGAAACTCTCTTTATAAGTATTCCAAAGTTTAAGAGCATCCGAAATTTGACAAAATACTAACATTATTGCAAAAAGTTCTCTCAGTTTTGTAGGATTTTGACATATGACAGCTTCGGCTATAGTTGAACCCCGTGCTTATCATCTTCTAGTAATCCTAGAGCTTTACACGCCAATTGAAATGAGGCGTATGCTATACCATTAACGGTTTTTAAATTTGAAATGAAGTTGGCCCTCTTACAAATGTATAAAAGTCTTAAATAAAAACTTCTGTATTATTGGGATGAATAGTGTAAACTCTTCCCAAGCTGAATCTCTTTTATCTCCAGGAAAATTTGGTACATCATGCCCTCGTTTTCTTCTTTGAAATTCTTTATTGTTCCATGTAAAATACGATGCAACTTCACAATATAGAAGCGTTCTTGCAAACTCATCACGTGTGCATAGCTCAAAGAAGGTTAGAAAAGTGGTTTTGGGTGTAGTGCTTAATCTGTCAAGTAAGTGTTGCGGATTATTGGGTTAAAAATATATCCTTTGCCATTTTCTAAATGAACAGCTATGTGTGTAATAGCCGGAAAACGTTCATGTATGGGAAATGCAAGGATTCTCCATACCACTTCTGAGCTACTTATATAACGGCCACTTTCGTACATAATATTTCATTACGTTGGTCTTCAAGATGTAACGATGCTTGATCACTGCCCTTGTTAACATATTTACAAATGTATTTAATAGACTTTAAAGAACTACAATACTCAACATTTATGTGAGCTTCAAATGTTCTCAATAGAACACAGTTATAAGGCACAACCAACGATTATATATGCAATTACCATTTATATTAATTGCGTTACCACCATCATCTATCGCTCTTCTACGATATAGAGGGTAACTATCTTTTCCAGTCACAGTTTCTTTAAGTAATTGCCGAGGAAAACTTTTGGTACATTTCCATTTTCCATGCATGGCGATTTATTATTAAATGCACCGCAAGGACCATGAATCATATTTGACTTAACAATGTTAAATAACAAAGGATCCTCATCTGCGTTTGGTATTTTGGCACAGATAGTTTGATCGCTTTTATCTGGTCTTATATTATTTTCTAACCAAAGTTGAATATATATATTTGTGGTAAGCCCCTCTTTTGCCATTCCACAGAGTACATGAAACATTACACGCTTCCAAACAAAGAACCTTTTGTCAATAGTGTCAGCAAAGCTTTCAAAAACATAAAACACTTTTTATGCCATACCATTGTGGATTGCATGTAAATGTTATGAAAATATCTGGTCGCCTATAGGGCGAACATATGTCATAGCATCTTGAGTCTTTTCATGCATATATCGTGCAGAGCTTGTAAAAGAAGATGGTAAAATTATCATCTGACCAAGTTGAGCTGCGACAACATCTTGTTTGCCTATATTATCTTGTAGATGTATATAGCTATCTGCTCTGAGTTTCGCTCGATTGTGGCGAATATAATTAAACACTTCTGTTTCAATTTTAGCATACATATAGACCAGAATCTGGCTAAATAGGGAACGACCATAAATTAAATGATTTATCTCTGATTGAGGAATCATTATTTATAGCTGCAAAAGCTTAACGCACATATCTTTTTTTTTTTGGTTCCTCTTTTTTTAATAATGGATTCCATTGTGGCATATCCACTTAATAGCCATCTTCGCCATAAGGAAATAGCAAGGGTACTGAATGCATCGTAAGATTGATGCACCTCACTTATACGATGTAATTTATTTTTATGACTTTCAATAATAATATCGCGCTTTTCAATTGCTGACCAACAATAACTAAAGCTACTTCGCTTGATAGAGGTGATGGTTAATGTGCACCAGCGGGTGTTCGATCAGCATGTATAACCAATTTATAATCTTTCGTACTTGTTGGTATTTTATTGAGAGCCATTTTTAGATCTGTAACATAACGATTATGCTGATGAAACATAATTGAAGATCCTTTACTACGCTTAAATCAACATTTGAAATATTTTTGCAACGTAGTTGAGCTTATTTTTCATCGTCACCAACAAAATAAATTTGAAGAAACTGCATTTCTTCATTTGGCAAGGCGGACACAACCAATGATACACTTGTCTTTGGACTATAAAGGTTGATCAAATTTCATATATAATTTTTGTACTCCCAAAGAAGTCATTTGAAAGCAGCTGTTATACTTCTTATACGATCAATGAAATGATCATGCTTTGGATGTCCACCAATCATTAAGCTTTTAAGTGGATCAGGCAACTACCATTTAGTGAAAGTTTAACTTTCCTGGCTTGCAACAGATACCCAAAGGCAAATTTTTCAATTTTAAAGCATTACAATGTTTGCATATCATTCATACTACCAAGTTGAGTAGTTTTATCTGACTTGTAAGCTATTTCAAAATCATAGTTTAAGCCAACATTGCTTTAACAGTCCATGCACGCAAACGCCTTTCTTGACGTGCATCAGGATTATAGCCGGATGTCTTCTCACTGAAACTCTATGAGCTTCAGTATTATAAGCCTGGTCTCTTCTCACTACAACTCTAATAACATCAGGATAGTTAACACGATATCTTTTTGATGCTTCTATGCGCTTACCCCTATTAATATCACTATTTTTTCAAATTTTTTTTACCGTTTTCTGTTTGCGGTGAATTGACTACGTCTTTTAACAGGATTTTAACATTTTCAGTTATACTGTATAGCTTATACATCCGGCACAAGACCTAACATCTGGTCGCAGTGCAACAAAGCCCTAGTAATAATAATAGCTTATACGAAGTTTCGCAGCTGAAAAGCAGGGATTTTCGGGGATGATGCACATTCGTGCGGTCTCCGCTGACTCCACTGCAGTTTCTCCATTCGAATCGGGGATTAACTCGCCGATAAGTAGAAATGCGGGAAGGGGCTAATACCGCTGTTGGCGCGATGCTGTATCGATTGAGTAGTCGGGGAATAGCGAGAGGAGACTCCGTCTTATGCCCTCCGCCGACTTCTCAAACATCTAATCTCTAAGAAACTTGGTCGTGTATATATACTTACGCGTAAATATATGTACGGGCGTAACGCGGCGCTCGTTTCGTCTCGCGTGGCAATTAAATCACGTGAGGGTCTGGTTATGTCAATTCACCTTTATTCGATTCTGCTTGTACTTACTTATTCGCGTTCTACGCCTTATCAATTACTACCGAAACTCGTGTACGCTCCTTTGCAATGCCTGTACTAATAATTCATATTCTTCGACTTACGCTTATTGTCTGAACTCGAACACCGCTGTGAAATCTCACGTCCGCACTCTTGTTGCTCTACTGTGCAATGTCTTCGCCGGTATCGCGCTCGGCCTGAGCTTGCCTTCATCGCTGCCTTCGTCGCTTGTGGATCGCGACATTGAGGTTGTGGGTCATGAGAATGCTGCTGTTTGGCCCTTCTCTCTCTCTTACGCTAGCTGCCATTGTTCTCTTATGCTAGCTCGCCTTTTCTATCTTGCTTATCTCTGATCGTAGATTATGTTACGTGCTAATGTTATAATTGTACTTATGTTTTATGTGTCAATAACAGAGTCTCCTAGACTATGGGTCATTATGAATACATGTGTTCTTAGTCTAAGACTTTAAACATATTAAATAATTATAATAATATAAATGTGGGAGAGGCGGTGGACAGCCTACCTCACCCCCCCCCCCACCCCCCCTTTTTTCGAGACTGTGACCTTACCTTCGGGGTGTCTGGTCACATTGTAGACGGTTGCCCCGCTACCAACGTTGCTCTCTCGCGTCTTTCCGTCCTAGGCTTCTTTCCCAGCCATTTCTATCTTCCGTATCGCTACTGGTGACAGCACTTCGCCCCTTGGTAGCACGTTCCACGAGAACGGGGTTTGTGCCTGGGTTCGTTGTGTGGTTCCCGTTGCCCGTTCTTCCTGATCGACTGGACGTTGTCATCGAACTGCGGCCTTTCACGTTTCGTGATTGTTACACCGCCTGATTGGTGTGGGTTATTTCGAAACAGTCGTCGTACGTTGTCACCTCGAGCCATCTGCGTCAAGTGTTCCACTTATTTCTTTCCAGCGCGCGCTTGATAGCTGGAATGGCGGTTGCTGTTAGTATGTTCTCGTTTGGCAGCACCACCCATGAATCAAGGATGTCCCAGCGGATGACGGGGCACAATCCTTTGGTGGTTTGGTTTCCAGCTGCAGGACGGTATGTTGTCTGTATCTAGCTGGTCTTCCAGTCCTTCTTCCCATCCGAATATTCCTTCGAAGTCTTCTTCCTTCTCGTTCCGTGTGCGTTTGGCGTTTCGCTCCGTTTTTGTCTCCGTCGCTTGTATTCGGGGTTGGTGCTCTTGATGTGCTACTAGGTCGTCTTGCAAGCTCCTTCCTCGATAGCCTGTAGTTTGACAGGTGAGGGTGGCTCTTCCACATATGGTGACGGTGCCTTAGCGTCTGGTGCCGTGATGATTATTGTCGTTGTTTTTGTTATTTTGAGGACGACTGCGCCTTCCAGTCTGTATGCCCATGCCTCTTCGTGAGTGTACATCGTGTGCAAATGTGTGGGAGGCGAGTTTTCTCTCTCGTGCTGTGCGTATCTTGGGTGACTCCGACGTGGGTCTCGTGAGCGCTGGTGTGCGCTTGGATTGTCGTCTACGGCTGCGAAACCCTCTTCCCAACCTCTTCGGTGATGTCTTCCACATGGACGTGCTGTCCATGGGTTGACTCATCCTCGCCTCTTTCCTCGCTATCCGTACGTGACCGCTGTCCGTAGGCACCGTTTCGTCTGCTCCCTCGACCGTCGTGTCAGATTCTTCGTCGCCGGTACTACTCGGCTCCTCCTCGCTTCTTCCGTCGCTATACGTACGTGACCGTTTGTCCGCAGGCACCCACTTCGTTAGCGCCCTCGGCCGTCGTGTCCGACTCCTCTCCGCTCTCCGCACGTGACTTTCGTCCGTGGGCACCCTTTTCGTCGACACGTTCGACCGTCGTGTCTGACTCGTCGCCGCTGCTGATCGATATGATATCGTCCGTCTTTATCTGAAATGTTGATGAAATTGTTAAACATTTTATACATTTGGCAAGATTAGTTGTTAGTGACTGGATTTTGTTTTTTTTTTTTTAAAGTGGGGAAAAAAAAACTTTACGATTAAAAAAAACCCGTTTCGTCAATTTCAGATGCATTTACGTAGACGAGTGGCTTTCGTCTGGTTCTTCCTCATGTTGTGGCTTGCTTTATGATCGTCTTGTTCTTGGTGAAAAAGGCGTCAGTTGCGAAATGCTAGCAGTCCGTCTCGTGCGTTTCTCCAAGTTTTACCAGACGTACTACGTTTGGCTACACGAACTTTTCTACGCGAAAGGGCCCGTCGTACTTCGCAGCTAACTTCACAGCAAACCCATCACTAGCTTTAAATAACTGGTTTGTTCTCAGTAGCACCAATTCGTTGAGACTGGGGCGTCATTCTCTCCTTCTCAGGTTATAATTCCTGCCCTGGTCTTTCGAAGCTCGTTGCTGGTTACTTCGCGCTATGTCGAATACTTCCTTCAGCCTATTTGCTTTCTCTTCCGGCGTTTGCGGCGGTGCTTCCCGTGCCTGGTGTCTTCTCCTCATACAGTGTGGCTGGTAGACGAGGTTCTCTTCCTTGCATCAAGAATGCTGGGGAGAATCCAGTCGAATCCGCAATGCTTGAGTTGATGGCTAGTGAGATTTCTGGAATTAACTGATCCCACGAACTTTGATTTCCAGATATGTATTGGGCAATCATCGTCTTCACCGTCCTGTTAGTCCTCTCGGTCGGGTTTTCCTGAGGGCAGTACGGGACGGTATGTTCCATCTCCACGCCCAGCGAACTCAAAAATTCTTGAAATTTCGACTTGCGAACTGCACTCCGTTGTCGCAGACAAACCTTTTGGGTATGCCGAACCGGCATAAAATGCGCTCGCGAAAGGCCTTTGCAACGTGTCCACTGTCGCTCGTCTCAGGGGAAATATTCTAACCACTTCGTAAACGCGTCGTGAAACACCAACAGCATCGTGTTGCCTCGTTTTGATCGCGGTAGGGGGCCCACAAAATCCGCGCACAGAATGGTCATTGGTTCTGCCACCTGGCGGGTCAGCATGTATTCGGCTGGCTTCCTCTGCTCCGTCTTGAATTTCTGACATGTCTCGCAGCATTGACGTATTTGGCTGCGTCCCGAAACATACCCGGCCAGTAGTAACGCTGCGATAGCCTCATAATCGTCTTGCGGATCCCTTGGTGTCCTGCTGTCGGTGCATCGTGGCATTCGTTTAACACTCTTTCCTATGTTCTTCGTCGACGCGCAACTTCCATGGGATGTAGTCCTCATCGTCCGCATACTTAGCTGGTTCCTTAGCGATTTTGTCCCTTATTCCTTGAATCCACTTCCCTGGGGATTGCTGAAATACGACTTGCTGGAGTTTTTCCAACGGATCTCGCGACAATGCATCTGCTATCACGTTGAGCTTTCCTTTCCTGTACCGTACATCAAACTGGTACTGCTGAAGCTCTAACGCCCAGCGCGCGATTCTTTCCGACGGGCTCTCTATTGAATGCAACCACTTTAATGCCATATGGTCCGTCACAACATCGAAACGATATCCTCTAGAAAGCATTTTAGCTTCCGAATCGACCAAACTATTGCCAGGCATTCCTTCTCGGTTGCCGAACAGTTTTCCTCGGCCTTGGATAGCTTCCGAATTGCGTAGGCGATGACTCGCTCTTGTTGGTCGATGGTCTGCGTCAACACTGCTCCTAGGTCGTAGTCGCGGGCATCCGTTTGCAACGTAAACTTCTCGGAAAAATCAGGACACGCGAGAACGGGAGCGGTAGTCAGACAGTGTTTTAAGCTGTCTAATGCCGTTTGCTCTTCCGTATTCAACGACCATTTCTTAGCCTTTTCAGCAGGAATGTCTTCGGCTGTACCACCGTCGTGAAGTTGGGCACGAAGCGCCTGTACCAGGACGCCATCCCTAGGCAACGTCTGAGCTCCTTCAAGTTCGTCGGGGCCATCAGATTGCGTATTGCTTCGACCTTTGATGGATCCGTCTGAATCCCTTCGACGCTTACCAGGTGTCCTAGGTAGACTAACTTCCTGCGGAAGAACGAGCACTTTGTCCTGTTATATTTGCTGCCCTCAGCCTTTAAGTTCTCCAATGCTGTTCCTTCGCTGCGCTGATCACTATGATATCGTCAATGTAGGCGAACGCATGAGGCTCCATCTCTGGGCCGATTACCGTATCCAATGCCTTCTGGAAAGTTGCACCGGCCGAGTGCAGTCCGAATGGCATGATTCGCCATTCCACAGAGTACATGAAACATTGCACGCTTCCAACAAAGGACCTTTTGTCAATAGTGACAGTAATGCTTTAACTTTTAAATGAAAAACTCGAGCTTTAATATCGTGACGATCATGCGGTTTTTGACCCGGTAATAAAACACTTTTATGTCATACCATTGTGGATTGCATGTGAATGTTATGAAAATATCTGGTCGCCCATAATGGCGAACATATGTCATAGCATCTTGAGTCTTTTCATGCATATATCGTGCAGAGCTTGTAAAAGAAGATGGTAAAATGACCATCTGACCAAGTTGAGCTGCGACAACATCTTCTTTGCCTACATCATCTTGTAGATGTACATAGCTATCTGCTCTGAGTTTCGCTCGATTGTGGCGAATATAATTTAACCCTTCTGTATCAATTTTAGCATACATATAGACCAGAATCTGGCTAAAAGGGAACGACAATAATTCAATGATTAATCTCAGATTGAGGAATCATTAATTTATAGCTGCAAAAGCTTAACGCACATATCTTTTTTTTTTGGTTCCTCTTGTTAACACGCTTATATTAGCTTCACTTGTATGTTTGTTTGTATGTATGTAACTCTCCTTTGGACTAAAGCAAGAGGCTTATTACTGTCAGTATATCCCTCTACGTCAAGTTCGTTCGTTGGCCGAGCGGTCTAAGGCGCGGGTCTTCGCTCCCGGACTCACCGGTCGTGGATTCTAATCCCGTCCACGGCCGAAAAAAAAATTTTGTTTAATTAAGGTATTGAATTGTAGCATTAAGAGATTGAATTGTATTGAAAGTATGTACAGTGAATACTTACAGAAGATTATTGCTATAGAACACGTATGTAAGATGTAATACCGATCGAGCAGGGACATCTTGGAATAAGTTCCGTCCCATTAGAAGCTCATCGTTGGAGCTTAATTCGTTTTGGAGTGCATAATACATACGGAGGCTTGGAGCTGCTAGCGCATTGGAAGCGGCAGTGTCGGCTCTGTAATCGGACTGTGAGTGGTGTATAGCTTGGTGTAACCATAATCGCTGCACAGTGTATATGTATGTTGCAAGTCGATAGTAATTAAACTCAACTCAATATAAATTAAAAATCGGCATATAAAGCTGGTGTGTTTGGTAAAAATTGTTAAATACATATTGGTGCTTAATATAGTGTTCGGCTAACGCGAGATAATGAGGTTAGGGTATATGCAAGTGTGCCAGTGTACTTCAATTGGAACTTAGAATAGAGAAAAGTCAAAAGACACACTTACATATGCATGCACATACATATGTATGTACGTATTTCGGCAAGTGCATAGAGTTCATAACCTTGATCTGATCTTCAAATAGCATGTGCAAGCGCAGTTGCAGAAAATAGTTCAAGAGATAACAAAAAAATAAGAGAAGCTGCAGATGTGCTCACGCGTATTTGAGACATACAGAGTCCGTAGTCAGCTATTTATTCGCGGCAATTCGTTGATTGAGTGATTTAGCAATTTGAGCACTGCGTTGAGTACAGTTTTGAGTTTGTTGCTTTTTAGATCAAGTTGACGCTTTGAGTGACTTAAAATTTTTGGCACAACGTTGAGTGCATTGTTAACTGATTAGTTTCGGTAGCTAATTTGAGGGTGGGAGCATTGTAACACCTAGCTCAAATAGCTATAATCGGTTGAATTAACTTTGGTTAATTATAGTGCGAGCAAAATGGCTCCAAAGAAAAGCAAAGATGCGGACTTTAGTGCTTCGCGAGAAAGTTTGATGGCTTCATTAACTCGAAACAAGGCGTATATATATGAGAAATGTACGTCTATGGTTTCATCAGAGTTAGAAGCGCGCTTGAGTCTGGTCGAATCAGTTTTAACGCAATTATGCAGCATTCAACAACAAATAGAAAATGGTAGTGAAGATATTAGTGAATTTGGCACTAGACAAGAAATTGAGAATTTATATTGTGAAATAAAGTCTAAAATTTTGGCACAGTGAGCCCAAAGGGGCCGTCAAGCTGCATTTGGTGCAAATCCGTCTGCTAAATTCTACACTGTCAGTTCCGTCGGCAAATTCGCGTTCATCAAATTTACCTAAATTGAAGTTGCCAGAATTTAGTGGAAAGGTTACAGAGTGGACAGTTGGTTTAACACTTTTAAAACATTGATAGAATCAGACTGTGAAGTGGACGAACTATCAAAATTTATCCACTTAAGGTCATGTTTAGGCCCAATGCCCTTGCCTACGATTGAGTGTTTGGAACTTTCTTCAGATAACTACAGAAGGGCATTGCAGCTGCTTAAGAATCGATTTGAGAATAAGTCCATAAATGTTCAAGCCCATGTGCATGAGCTTTTTAGCATAAATAAGCTAAAACATGCAAATTCGGAGTCATTAAGAGGATTAGTTGATGCTGTTAACTCTCAGTTGGAGGCTCTACGCTCATTGGGTAGTGAAAGCGAAATCTTAGACGCGCTTTGTTTCCACTTAGTCCAAAATAAGTTGGATGATGACTCACTGGAAAAATGGGAGAACGAATTCGATTGTTCTCAATTGCCATCATGGAAGGTGCTTTCATTGTTTATAGTCAACAGAGGCATTAATCTAGCGGGTCGAGAAGTGAGAAAACCAGGTATGTTTAAGACTAGCAACAGTGGAAAGAGAGCAAGTTTAACGGCCGCAGTAGAGTCAAATGGAACTTCATGCTACTGCTGCTCAGGTTCTCATGGCATAAAGGTGTGTCAGAAATTTGCTGCCCTGACACCACTGCAAAGATATTTTGAAATTAAGAAATTTATTATGCTTTCGTTGTTTTAGCAAGCGGCATCAAACTAAAGAATGTACGGCGCAATCGTGCAAAATCTGCAATAAGCCACATCATAACTTGTTGCATAGAGAACCAGTCATGGAAATTCAAAAAGGTCTCTGGGCAATGGCCAGGCATCGTTGCAAAGCTCTCTTCTTACTAATAGAGGAACCAGTTTTTTAGCTACTGCCATTGTTATGGTTAAAGGTGCCGATAGTAGATTCTATAAATGCAGATGTGTCTTGGATTCGGGTAGTCAAATAATTTTGTGACAGCCAAATTTGCATCGCAGCTAAACCTTCAAGTCAACGAAGTGCAGTATTCACTAAATGGAATTGGAAACTTAAAATCTGAGGTGGTCGGGGAGATTGAAACAACGTTCAAATCCCGAGTGACAAATTTCGTTGCAGCAGGCAAGTTTAGTGTTTTGCCAGAAATCACACAGTATCATCCCACAGCGACAGGATTTTTAGGTCACTAGATCCCAAGAAGGTTAAATTTGCAGATCCTTCCTTTGATTCGTGAGAGGAAATAAGTATGTTAATTGGAGTTAATTTGTTCTTTCAGCTAATAGTAGCTGGTCAGATTAAAATGGGATCAAACAAGCCAGTACTTCAAAGATCGTTGTTAGGTTGGATAGTGGTAGGCGAGTGTATTCCTGACGAGAATGTTGCGTTGATTGTTAATAAAACTGATGGTCCAAGGCAACAGGAGACTGATCAGTTGCAAAATTTGGTGCAGCAGTTCTGGCAATGCGAGGAGGTGTCGCGACCAGGAAAGTATTAACAGAATCTGAAAGACTATGTGAAGACATGTTCGTGGCTACAGTGAAACGGACAAACGATAATCGTATAGTAGTTCGCTTGCCTTTTGCACAGCCACAGAAGCCGCTAGGGGAGTCATATAATATCGCTTTGACTAGGTTTTTGAACTTAGAACGAAAGCTCAATAAGCATTCAGATCTCAAGAGAGCCTACGCTGAGTTTATCGATGAGTACAGAAAATTGAATCATTTAGAGGAGGTAGCGGCTGATAAGATACACGAGGTGAAATATGTCATGCCTCACCATCCAGTGATTCGCCCAGCAAGTTTGACGACTAAGTTGCGAGTCGTATTTGATGCAAGCAATGGGCTTGCCTTAAACGATACAATGCTGGTAGGACCAACGTTGCAACCTGATTTGTTCGACACACTTACTCGATTCCGGTTCTATCGATTCGCATTGACTGCTGACATCTCTAAAATGTATAGGCAAATATTAGTGGAACCAAGCGACCGTAATTATTTGTGTATTTTATGGCGTAGTTGTAGTACTGAACCAATTAAGGTACTACGCCTTAAAACGGTTACCTATGGAACCAACTCAGCACCTTTCTTAGCAGTTAGATGTCTTTACTATTTTGCGGATCAATTTGGGAAGTCGTTTCCATTAGCTAGTGAAGCGGTAAGGCAAAACTTCTACATGGATGATATGCTAGCTGGAGCGAGCTCTTACGAGCAGCTAAATGAATTAAAAAATGAAGTTACCGAGTTGTTAAAGTTGGGACAATTCGAGCTTCATAAGTGGCGTTCTAACAGCTATTGTAATGGAGATCGTGTAGAAACAGTAGAACCTTTAGAGCTACAGGTAACAGATACAGCAAAGACGCTTGGAATATATTGGGCTTCGAGGGTTGATAAGTTTCAGTTTTCGTATGTCGCAAGTAATTCGGACAGCATTACGCAGCGTATCGTGTTATCAGAGTTAGCACAGTTGTTTGATCCAATAGGATTTCTAAGCCCGCTTCTGATTTTAGGAAGATTTTCATGCAAGAGCTGTGGCTGCCGAAGCAGCATTGGGATGGGGAGGTTGCCACCAAGATATGCGCTACAATGGCAAAATACAGAAGCGAATTGGAGCTTGTTCATGAGTGTTCGCTGCCTCGAGCTGTAGTTCCAGTCCATGCAGTGGCAGACAGAATTGAGTTGTATGGGTTTTCAGATGCCTCTTGTAGAGCTTACGGAGCGGTGGTATATGTTTGCGTCATTGATGAGCATGGAGGCATTTCAGCAAATTTGTTGGCAGCCAAATCGAGGGTGCACCTGTTCGAGTAGTATCTCTACCTAGGTTGGAATTAGAAGGTGCCAAGCTGCTAGCGCAGCTTATGGCAAAAGACAAGGGTGTGCACCCGAATCGTTTTTTAAGGTAGGTTACTTTACAGATTCAACAATTGTTTTGAGTTGGATCGCATCGCATGCTAGTCGTTGGACAACATTTGTTGCCAACAGAGTAGCTATAATTCAAGAGTTATCGAACGCACAGGAGTGGTACAAAATAGAATCGAAGCAAAATCCGGCAGATATTGTTTCTCGGGGGCTGTACACAAGTCAGCTAAAGGCATCGTCGTTGTGGTGGCAAGGGCCAGAATTCTTGCAGTTACCTGATGAGCAGTGGACCCTTGTGGAATGGCAAGGTCCAGAAGGGCTCCCTGAACAGCGAAACAACAAAGTTAGTCTGCTAGCTGGTCCAAATATGAGAGTAGAGGATATAATAGGAGGTAGCAAATATGCTAAAGATTTTTTAAAACTTACGAGAGTATTTGGTTATGTTTATCGTTGGCGTCAAATTGCACAAAGGATTGATTCGACTAGAGCTAAAGAGCTAACGGCACTCGAACTCAAAGGTGGCTTGAATTATGTGGTGTTCAATTTGCAAGTGTTATGTTTTTCTATGGAGATCGAAAAATTACGCAGTGGAAAAATAATAAGTTCTTCAAAAATTCAAGCGCTTAGTCCGTTCCTAGACAAGTCTGAGGGTATAGAATAATTCTTGTAGGTGGCAGACTGTCTAGGGCAAATGTACCATTTGACACCAAACACCCCATGCTTTTGCCAAATAATCATATTGTTGAAAAATCATTGTTTGAATATACGCATCGAAGCAACATGCATGTCGGAGCACAGGCGTTATGTGCTTTTGTGCGACAGCGTTTTTGGGTCATCAATGCTAGAAAACTAGCTCGCAGTACGGTGAGGAGTTGCATTGCATGTTTTCGACAACGTCCAATATTAGATACGCAAATTATGGGTTCCTTACAGCAGGCCGAGTGCAGCAAGGAGTGAAGCCTTTTGAACGTACTGGACTCGACTACGCTGGACCGCTATGGATGCACTTCAACCAAAGAGGACGACGGCCTATCAAGGTTACTTATGCGTTTTTGTGTGCTTTTTGACCAAGGCTTGTCATCTAGAGCTTGTGTCAGACCTGAGCACATACGCATTTATAGCCGCACTCAAACGATTTTTTGCTCGTCGTGGGATCAGCGCAGATCTGTTTTGTGACAATGCCACTAATTTTGTTGGTGCTTCACGGGAGCTGAAGGCTATAGCAGATTTAATCTGGAATGACAGTGGCAAGCACCAAATTGTGGATCAGTGCAGCCACCTCGGTGTCAATTCCATTTTATTCCGCCCCGATCGCCGCATTTTGGAGGACTTTGGGAGAGCGCGGTAAAAGTAGCGAAGCAATTGTTGGTGCGAAGTTTCAATAGCACAGCGCTTAACTACGAAGAACTGGTCACAGCGATAGCACAAGCAGAGGCAGTGATGAACTCACGACCGATTCATCCACTCTCATCGGACAGTAATGACTTAGAGGCATTGACGCCGGGTCATTTCTTAATTGGTCGACCCCTGAACTGCATTCCTGCGACAATTGATGAGGACATTCTGAAGTTGTCCGCTACTAATCGATGGATAAGAATCGTCGCAGTACACCATGCATTTTGGAGACGCTGGTCGCTGGAGTATTTGACGTTGTTGCAAGAGCGATGCAAGTGGTCTTCCGTATGCAACAACATTCAAAAAGGCGTTTTAGTCTTAATTAGAGAAGACAACATACCCCCAGGGCAGTGGGCTCTGGGTCGTGTACAAGAAGTTCATCCTGGCGCTGATGGTGTTGTTCGTGTAGTCACCATAAAAACTAAAGCAGGATTCTACAAGCGTAACATACACAAGATCTGCCCGTTACCTATTGAAGACACAGAGTAGAATGTTGGAAGAAGCTTCCAAGGCCGGGAGTATGTTTACGCCAAATAAGCGCATAGGGCTTATGGCCGGGAGCTAACTAGTAATTTGTGTAAATAAATAAATTTGTATAATTAAGGTATTGAATTGTAGCATTAAGAGATTGAATTGTATTGAAAGTATGTACAGTGCATACTTACAGAAGATTATTGCTATAGAACACGTATGTAAGATGTAATATCGATATAGAAAGAGGAAGAGATTACCATATCTAATAGAAGATTATAAAATTGATTGCATTCCGACTCGGTCGAACCAGCAGCACTTGGCTTTTCATTTCGAGATATTGATTCCGAACTGGTTTGAAGAGTTGCGGGAACATTTGGCGCCCGAGCAGGGACATCTTGGAAAAAGTTCACGTCCCATTAGAAGCTCATCGATGGAGCTTAATTCGTTTTGGAGTGCATAATTACATACGGAGGCTTGGAGCTGCTAGCGCATTGGAAGCTGCACAGTGTATATGTATGTTGCAAGTCGATAGTAATTAAACTCAACTCAATTATAAATTAAAAATCGGCATATAAAGCTGGTGTGTTTGGTAAAAATTGTTAAATACATATTGGTGCTTAATACAGTGTTCGGCTAACGCGAGATAATTGAGGTTAGGGTATATGCAAGTGTGCCAGTGTACTTCAAATGGAACTTAAGAATAGAGAAAAGTCAAAAGACACACTTACATATGCATGCACATACATATGTATGAACGTATTTCGGCAAGTGCATAGAGTTCATAACCTTGATCTGATCTTCAAATAGCATGTGCAACCGCAGTTGCAGAAAATAACAAAAAACAAGTAAGAAGGCTCTAGTCGGGAGAGCCCGACTAGAAGATACCCTGAACCCAGTTGCAATATATATATTAAATTTAATAATTATAATTTAATAATAAAAATAAAATTAGATATCTCCGGTGTTTCTTAACCGATTTGGACGAAATTTTCAGAAAAGCTCTATCGTTACCCATTCTTTCAACCCTCATTTTTACATTTTCCAAATTCGATATTTTTTTGTTATCAATTTTATGTGTATATCGGAAACCAGAATAGTTATCGATAATTTGAAGCAAACTTGTTCTGCTCATGGTATAGGAGAACTTATATACATAATCTGAAGTCTCTAGCTTTTGTAGTCTCTGAGATCCACGCGTTCATACAGACGGACAGACGGACAGACGGACAGACAGACGGACAGACGGACAGACAGACGGACATGGCTTAATCGACTCGGCTATTGATGCTGATCAAGAATATATATACTTTATAGGGTCGGAGATGCTTCCTTCTGCCTGTTACATACTTTTGCACAAAACCATTATACCCTTATTTACCCATTTTATTGGTTAAGGGTATAAAAAGAGAAGCTGCAGATGTGCTCACGCGTATTTGAGACATACAGAGTCCGTAGTCAGTTATTTATTCGCGGCAATTCGTTGATTGAGTGATTTAGCAATTTGAGCACTGCGTTGAGTACAGTTTTGAGTTAGTTGCTTTTTAGATCAAGTTGACGCTTTGAGTGACTTAAAATTTTTGGCACAACGTTGAGTGCATTGTTTAACTGATTTAGTTTCGGTAGCTAATTTGAGGGTGGGAGCATTGTAACACCTAGCTCAAATAGCTATAATCGGTTGAATTAACTTTGGTTAATTATAGTGCGAGCAAAATGGCTCCAAAGAAAAGCAAAGATGCGGACTTTAGTGCTTCGCGAGAAAGTTTGATGGCTTCATTAACTCGAAACAAGGCGTATATATATGAGAAATGTACGTCTATGGTTTCATCAGAGTTAGAAGCGCGCTTGAGTCTGGTCGAATCAGTTTTTACGCAATTATGCAGCATTCAACAACAAATAGAAAATGGTAGTGAAGATGTTAGTGAATTTGGCACTAGACAAGAAATTGAGAATTTATATTGTGAAATAAAGTCTAAAATTTTGGCACAGTTAGCCCAAAGGGGCCGTCAAGCTGCATTTGGTGCAAATCCGTCTGCTAATTCTACACTGTCAGTTTCGTCGGCAAATTCGCGTTCGTCAAATTTACCTAAATTGAAGTTGTCAGAATTTAGTGGAAAGGTTACAGATTGGACAAGTTGGTTTAACACTTTTAAAACATTGATAGAATCAGATTGTGAAGTGGACGAACTATCAAAATTTATCCACTTAAGGGCATGTTTAGGCCCAATGCCCTTGCGTACGATTGAGTGTTTGGAACTTTCTTCAGATAACTACAGAAGGGCATTGCAGCTGCTTAAGAATCGATTTGAGAATAAGTCCATAATTGTTCAAGCCCATGTGCATGAGCTTTTTAGCATAAATAAGCTAAAACATGCAAATTCGGAGTCATTAAGAGGATTAGTTGATGCTGTTAACTCTCAGTTGGAGGCTCTACGCTCATTGGGTAGTGAAAGCGAAATCTTAGACGCGCTTTTGTTCCACTTAGTCCAAAATAAGTTGGATGATGACTCACTGGAAAAATGGGAGAACGAATTCGATTGTTCTCAATTGCCATCATGGAAGGTGCTTTCATTGTTTATAGTCAACAGAGGCATTAATCTAGCGGGTCGAGAAGTGAGAAAACCAGGTATGTTTAAGACTAGCAACAGTGGAAAGAGAGCAAGTTTAACGGCCGCAGTAGAGTCAAATGGAACTTCATGCTACTGCTGCTCAGGTTCTCATGGCATAAAGGTGTGTCAGAAATTTGCTGCCCTGACACCACTGCAAAGATATTTTGAAATTAAGAAATTTATTATGCTTTCGTTGTTTTAGCAAGCGGCATCAAACTAAAGAATGTACGGCGCAATCGTGCAATATCTGCAATAAGCCACATCATAACTTGTTGCATAGAGAACCAGTCAATGGAAATTCAACAAGGTCTCTGGGCAATGGCCAGGCATCGTTGCAAAGCTCTCTTCTTACTAATAGAGGATCCAGTTTTTTAGCTACTGCCATTGTTATGGTTAAAGGTGCCGATAGTAGATTCTATAAATGCAGATGTGTCTTGGATTCGGGTAGTCAAATTAATTTTGTGACAGCCAAATTTGCATCGCAGCTAAACCTTCAAGTCAACGAAGTGCAGTATTCACTAAAAGGAATTGGAAACTTAAAATCCGAGGTAGTCGGGGAGATTGAAACAACGTTCAAATCCGGAGTGACAAATTTCGTTGCAGCAGGTAAGTTTAGTGTTTGGCCAGAAATCACACAGTATCATCCCACAGCGACAGGATTTTTAAGGTCACTAGATCCCAAGAAGGTTAAATTTGCAGATCCTTCCTTTGATTCGTGAGAGGAAATAAGTATGTTAATTGGAGTTAATTTGTTCTTTCAGCTAATAGTAGCTGGTCAGATTAAAATGGGATCAAACAAGCCAGTACTTCAAAGATCGTTGTTAGGTTGGATAGTGGTAGGCGAGTGTATTCCTGACGAGAATGTTGCGTTGATTGTTAATAAAACTGATGGTCCAAGGCAACAGGAGACTGATCAGTTGCAAAATTTGGTGCAGCAGTTCTGGCAATGCGAGGAGGTGTCGCGACCAGGAAAAGTATTAACAGAATCTGAAAGACTATGTGAAGACATGTTCGTGGCTACAGTGAAACGGACAAACGATAATCGTATAGTAGTTCGCTTGCCTTTTGCACAGCCACAGAAGCCGCTAGGGGAGTCATATAATATCGCTTTGACTAGGTTTTTGAACTTAGAACGAAAGCTCAATAAGCATTCAGATCTCAAGAGAGCCTACGCTGAGTTTATCGATGAGTACAGAAAATTGGATCATTTAGAGGCTGATAAGATACACGAGGTGAAATATGTCATGCCTCACCATCCAGTGATTCGCCCAGAAAGTTTGACGACTAAGTTGCGAGTCGTATTTGATGCAAGCAATGGGCTTGCCTTAAACGATACAATGCTGGTAGGACCAACGTTGCAACCTGATTTGTTCGACACACTTACTCGATTCCGGTTCTATCGATTCGCATTGACTGCTGACATCTCTAAAATGTATAGGCAAATATTAGTGGAACCAAGCGACCGTAATTATTTGTGTATTTTATGGCGTAGTTGTAGTACTGAACCAATTAAGGTACTACGCCTTAAAACGGTTACCTATGGAACCAACTCAGCACCTTTCTTAGCAGTTAGATGTCTTTACTATTTTGCGGATCAATTTGGGAAGTCGTTTCCATTAGCTAGTGAAGCGGTAAGGCAAAACTTCTACATGGATGATATGCTAGCTGGAGCGAGCTCTTACGAGCAGCTAAATGAATTAAAAAATGAAGTTACCGAGTTGTTAAAGTTGGGACAATTCGAGCTTCATAAGTGGCGTTCTAACAGCTATTGTAATGGAGATCGTGTAGAAACAGTAGAACCTTTAGAGCTACAGGTAACAGATACAGCAAAGACGCTTGGAATATATTGGGCTTCGAGGGTTGATAAGTTTCAGTTTTCGTATGTCGCAAGTAATTCAGACAGCATTACGCATCGTATCGTGTTATCAGAGTTAGCACAGTTGTTTGATTCAATAGGACTTCTAACCCCGCTTCTGATTTAAGGAAAGATTTTCATGCAAGAGCTGTGGCTGCCGAAGCAGCATTGGGATGGGGAGTTGCCACCAAGCTATGCGTTACAATGGCAAAAATACAGAAGCGAATTGGAGCTTGTTCATGAGTGTTCGCTGCCTCGAGCTGTAGTTCCAGTCCATGCAGTGGCAGACAGAATTGAGTTGTATGGGTTTTCAGATGCCTCTTGTAGAGCTTACGGAGCTGGTGTGTTTGGTAAAAATTGTTAAATACATATTGGTGTTTAATATAGTGTTCGGCTAACGCGAGATTATTGAGGTTAGGGTATATGCAAGTGTGCCAGTGTACTTCAATTGGAACTTAAGAATAGAGAAAAGTCAAAAGACACACTTACATATGCATGCACATACACATGTATGAACGTATTTTGGCAAGTGCATAGAGTTCATAACCTTGATCTGATCTTCAAATAGCATGTGCAAGCGCAGTTGCAGAAAATAACAAAAAAAAAGAGAAGCTGCAGCTGTGCTCACGCGTATTTGAGACATACAGAGTCCGTAGTCAGCTATTTATTCGCGGCAATTCGTTGATTGAGTGATTTAGCAATTTGAGCACTGTGTTGAGTACAGTTTTGAGTTTGTTGCTTTTTAGATCAAGTTGACGCTTTGAGTGACTTAAAATTTTTGGCACAACGTTGAGTGCATTGTTTAACTGATTTAGTTTCGGTAGCTAATTTGAGGGTGGGAGCATTATAACACCTAGCTCAAATAGCTATAATCGGTTGAATTAACTTTGGTTAATTATAGTGCGAGCAAAATGGCTCCAAAGAAAAGCAAAGATGCGGACTTTAGTGCTTCGCGAGAAAGTTTGATGGCTTCATTAACTCGAAACAAGGCGTATATATATGAGAAATGTACGTCTATGGTTTCATCAGAGTTAGAAGCGCGCTTGAGTCTGGTCGAATCAGTTTTTACGCAATTATGCAGCATTCAACAACAAATAGAAAATGGTAGTGAAGATGTTAGTGAATTTGGCACTAGACAAGAAATTGAGAATTTATATTGTGAAATAAAGTCTAAAATTTTGGCACAGTTAGCCCAAAGGGGCCGTCAAGCTGCATTTGGTGCAAATCCGTCTGCTAATTCTACACTGTCAGTTTCGTCGGCAAATTCGCGTTCGTCAAATTTACCTAAATTGAAGTTGTCAGAATTTAGTGGAAAGGTTACAGATTGGACAAGTTGGTTTAACACTTTTAAAACATTGATAGAATCAGATTGTGAAGTGGACGAACTATCAAAATTTATCCACTTAAGGGCATGTTTAGGCCCAATGCCCTTGCGTACGATTGAGTGTTTGGAACTTTCTTCAGATAACTACAGAAGGGCATTGCAGCTGCTTAAGAATCGATTTGAGAATAAGTCCATAATTGTTCAAGCCCATGTGCATGAGCTTTTTAGCATAAATAAGCTAATACATGCAAATTCGGAGTCATTAAGAGGATTAGTTGATGCTGTTAACTCTCAGTTGGAGGCTCTACGCTCATTGGGTAGTGAAAGCGAAATCTTAGACGCGCTTTTGTTCCACTTAGTCCAAAATAAGTTGGATGATGACTCACTGGAAAAATGGGAGAACGAATTCGATTGTTCTCAATTGCCATCATGGAAGGTGCTTTCATTGTTTATAGTCAACAGAGGCATTAATCTAGCGGGTCGAGAAGTGAGAAAACCAGGTATGTTTAAGACTAGCAACAGTGGAAAGAGAGCAAGTTTAACGGCCGCAGTAGAGTCAAATGGAACTTCATGCTACTGCTGCTCAGGTTCTCATGGCATAAAGGTGTGTCAGAAATTTGCTGCCCTGACACCACTGCAAAGATATTTTGAAATTAAGAAATTTATTATGCTTTCGTTGTTTTAGCAAGCGGCATCAAACTAAAGAATGTACGGCGCAATCGTGCAATATCTGCAATAAGCCACATCATAACTTGTTGCATAGAGAACCAGTCAATGGAAATTCAAAAAGGTCTCTGGGCAATGGCCAGGCATCGTTGCAAAGCTCTCTTCTTACTAATAGAGGAACCAGTTTTTTAGCTACTGCCATTGTTATGGTTAAAGGTGCCGATAGTAGATTCTATAAATGCAGATGTGTCTTGGATTCGGGTAGTCAAATTAATTTTGTGACAGCCAAATTTGCATCGCAGCTAAACCTTCAAGTCAACGAAGTGCAGTATTCACTAAATGGAATTGGAAACTTAAAATCCGAGGTAGTCGGGGAGATTGAAACAACGTTCAAATCCGGAGTGACAAATTTCGTTGCAGCAGGCAAGTTTAGTGTTTGGCCAGAAATCACACAGTATCATCCCACAGCGACATGATTTTTAAGGTCACTAGTTCCCAAGAAGGTTAAACTTGCAGATCCTTCCTTTGATTCGTCAGAGGAAATAAGTATGTTAATTGGAGTTAATTTGTGCTTTCAGCTAATAGTAGCTGGTCCGATTAAAATGGGATCAAACAAGCCAGTACTTCAAAGATCGTTGTTAGGTTGGATAGTGGTAGGCGAGTGTATTCCTGACGAGAATGTTGCGTTGATTGTTAATAAAACTGATGGTCCAAGGCAACAGGAGACTGATCAGTTGCAAAATTTGGTGCAGCAGTTCTGGCAATGCGAGGAGGTGTCGCGACCAGGAAAAGTATTAACAGAATCTGAAAGACTATGTGAAGACATGTTCGTGGCTACAGTGAAACGGACAAACGATAATCGTATAGTAGTTCGCTTGCCTTTTGCACAGCCACAGAAGACGCTAGGGGAGTCATATAATATCGCTTTGACTAGGTTTTTGAACTTAGAACGAAAGCTCAATAAGCATTCAGATCTCAAGAGAGCCTACGCTGAGTTTATCGATGAGTACAGAAAATTGAATCATTTAGAGGAGGTAGCGGCTGATAAGATACACGAGGTGAAATATGTCATGCCTCACCATCCAGTGATTCGCCCAGCAAGTTTGACGACTAAGTTGCGAGTCGTATTTGATGCAAGCAATGGGCTTGCCTTAAACGATACAATGCTGGTAGGACCAACGTTGCAACCTGATTTGTTCGACACACTTACTCGATTCCGGTTCTATCGATTCGCATTGACTGCTGACATCTCTAAAATGTATAGGCAAATATTAGTGGAACCAAGCGACCGTAATTATTTGTGTATTTTATGGCGTAGTTGTAGTACTGAACCAATTAAGGTACTACGCCTTAAAACGGTTACCTATGGAACCAACTCAGCACCTTTCTTAGCAGTTAGATGTCTTTACTATTTTGCGGATCAATTTGGGAAGTCGTTTCCATTAGCTAGTGAAGCGGTAAGGCAAAACTTCTACATGGATGATATGCTAGCTGGAGCGAGCTCTTACGAGCAGCTAAATGAATTAAAAATGAAGTTACCGAGTTGTTAAAGTTGGGACAATTCGAGCTTCATAAGTGGCGTTCTAACAGCTATTGTAATGGAGATCGTGTAGAAACAGTAGAACCTTTAGAGCTACAGGTAACAGATACAGCAAAGACGCTTGGAATATATTGGGCTTCGAGGGTTGATAAGTTTCAGTTTTCGTATGTCGCAAGTAATTCGGACAGCATTACGCAGCGTATCGTGTTATCAGAGTTAGCACAGTTGTTTGATCCAATAGGATTTCTAAGCCCGCTTCTGATTTTAGGAAAGATTTTCATGCAAGAGCTGTGGCTGCCGAAGCAGCATTGGGATGGGGAGTTGCCACCAAGATATGCGCTACAATGGCAAAAATACAGAAGCGAATTGGAGCTTGTTCATGAGTGTTCGCTGCCTCGAGCTGTAGTTCCAGTCCATGCAGTGGCAGACAGAATTGAGTTGTATGGGTTTTCAGATGCCTCTTGTAGAGCTTACGGAGCGGTGGTATATGTTTGCGTCATTGATGAGCATGGAGGCATTTCAGCAAATTTGTTGGCAGCCAAATCGAGGGTTGCACCTGTTCGAGTAGTATCTCTACCTAGGTTGGAATTAGAAGGTGCCAAGCTGCTAGCGCAGCTTATGGCAAAAGACAAAGGGTGTGCACCCGAATCGTTTTTTAAGGTAGGTTACTTTACAGATTCAACAATTGTTTTGAGTTGGATCGCATCGCATGCTAGTCGTTGGACAACATTTGTTGCCAACAGAGTAGCTATAATTCAAGAGTTATCGAACGCACAGGAGTGGTACAAAATAGAATCGAAGCAAAATCCGGCAGATATTGTTTCTCGGGGGCTGTACACAAGTCAGCTAAAGGCATCGTCGTTGTGGTGGCAAGGGCCAGAATTCTTGCAGTTACCTGATGAGCAGTGGACCCTTGTGGAATGGCAAGGTCCAGAAGGGCTCCCTGAGCAGCGAAACAACAAAGTTAGTCTGCTAGCTGGTCCAAATATGAGAGTAGAGGATATAATAGGAGGTAGCAAATATGCTAAAGATTTTTTAAAACTTACGAGAGTATTTGGTTATGTTTATCGTTGGCGTCAAATTGCACAAAGGATTGATTCGACTAGAGCTAAAGAGCTAACGGCACTCGAACTCAAAGGTGGCTTGAATTATGTGGTGTTCAATTTGCAAGTGTTATGTTTTTCTATGGAGATCGAAAAATTACGCAGTGGAAAAATAATAAGTTCTTCAAAAATTCAAGCGCTTAGTCCGTTCCTAGACAAGTCTGAGGGTATAGAAATAATTCTTGTAGGTGGCAGACTGTCTAGGGCAAATGTACCATTTGACACCAAACACCCCATGCTTTTGCCAAATAATCATATTGTTGAAAAATCATTGTTTGAATATACGCATCGAAGCAACATGCATGTCGGAGCACAGGCGTTATGTGCTTTTGTGCGACAGCGTTTTTGGGTCATCAATGCTAGAAAACTAGCTCGCAGTACGGTGAGGAGTTGCATTGCATGTTTTCGACAACGTCCAATATTAGATACGCAAATTATGGGTTCCTTACCAGCAGGCCGAGTGCAGCAAGGGGTGAAGCCTTTTGAACGTACTGGACTCGACTACGCTGGACCGCTATGGATGCACTTCAACCAAAGAGGACGACGGCCTATCAAGGTTTACTTATGCGTTTTTGTGTGCTTTTTGACCAAGGCTTGTCATCTAGAGCTTGTGTCAGACCTGAGCACAAACGCATTTATAGCCGCACTCAAACGATTTTTTGCTCGTCGTGGGATCAGCGCAGATCTGTTTTGTGACAATGCCACTAATTTTGTTGGTGCTTCACGGGAGCTGAAGGCTATAGCAGATTTAATCTGGAATGACAGTGGCAAGCACCAAATTGTGGATCAGTGCAGCCACCTCGGTGTCAATTTCCATTTTATTCCGCCCCGATCGCCGCATTTTGGAGGACTTTGGGAGAGCGCGGTAAAAGTAGCGAAGCAATTGTTGGTGCGAAGTTTCAATAGCACAGCGCTTAACTACGAAGAACTGGTCACAGCGATAGCACAAGCAGAGGCAGTGATGAACTCACGACCGATTCATCCACTCTCTTTCTTAATATAATTTCTTAATTGGTCGACCCCTGAACTGCATTCCTGCGACAATTGATGAGGACATTCTGAAGTTGTCCGCTACTAATCGATGGATAAGAATCGTCGCAGTACACCATGCATTTTGGAGACGCTGGTCGCTGGAGTATTTGACGTTGTTGCAAGAGCGATGCAAGTGGTCTTCCGTATGCAACAACATTCAAAAAGGCGTTTTAGTCTTAATTAGAGAAGACAACATACCCCCAGGGCAGTGGGCTCTGGGTCGTGTACAAGAAGTTCATCCTGGCGCTGATGGTGTTGTTCGTGTAGTCACCATAAAAACTAAAGCAGGATTCTACAAGCGTAACATACACAAGATCTGCCCGTTACCTATTGAAGACACAGAGTAGAATGTTGGAAGAAGCTTCCAAGGCCGGGAGTATGTTTACGCCAAATAAGCGCATAGGGCTTATGGCCGGGAGCTAACTAGTAATTTGTGTAAATAAAATAAATTTGTATAATTAAGGTATTGAATTGTAGCATTAAGAGATTGAATTGTATTGAAAGTATGTACAGTGCATACTTACAGAAGATTATTGCTATAGAACACGTATGTAAGATGTAATATCGATATAGAAAGAGGAAGAGATTACCATATCTAATAGAAGATTATAAAATTGATTGAATTCCGACTCGGTCGAACCAGCAGCACTTGGCTTTTCATTTCGAGATATTGATTCCGAACTGGTTTGAAGAGTTGCGGGAACATTTGGCGCCCGAGCAGGGACATATTGGAAAAAGTTCACGTCCCATTAGAAGCTCATCGATGGAGCTTAATTCGTTTTGGAGTGCATAATTACATACGGAGGCTTGGAGCTGCTAGCGCATTGGAAGCAGCAGTGTCGGCTCTGTAATCGGACTGTGAGTGGTGTATAGCTTGGTGTAACCAAAATCGCTGCACAGTGTATATGTATGTTGCAAGTCGATAGTAATTAAACTCAACTCAATTATAAATTAAAAATCGGCATATAAAGCTGGTGTGTTTGGTAAAAATTGTTAAATACATATTGGTGTTTAATATAGTGTTCGGCTAACGCGAGATTATTGAGGTTAGGGTATATGCAAGTGTGCCAGTGTACTTCAATTGGAACTTAAGAATAGAGAAAAGTCAAAAGACACACTTACATATGCATGCACATACATATGTATGAACGTATTTTGGCAAGTGCATAGAGTTCATAACCTTGATCTGATCTTCAAATAGCATGTGCAAGCGCAGTTGCAGAAAATAGTTCAAGAGATAACAAAAAAATAAGAGAAGCTGCAGCTGTGCTCACGCGTATTTGAGACATACAGAGTCCGTAGTCAGCTATTTATTCGCGGCAATTCGTTGATTGAGTGATTTAGCAATTTGAGCACTGTGTTGAGTACAGTTTTGAGTTTGTTGCTTTTTAGATCAAGTTGACGCTTTGAGTGACTTAAAATTTTTGGCACAACGTTGAGTGCATTGTTTAACTGATTTAGTTTCGGTAGCTAATTTGAGGGTGGGAGCATTGTAACACCTAGCTCAAATAGCTATAATCGGTTGAATTAACTTTGGTTAATTATAGTGCGAGCAAAATGGCTCCAAAGAAAAGCAAAGATGCGGACTTTAGTGCTTCGCGAGAAAGTTTGATGGCTTCATTAACTCGAAACAAGGCGTATATATATGAGAAATGTACGTCTATGGTTTCATCAGAGTTAGAAGCGCGCTTGAGTCTGGTCGAATCAGTTTTTACGCAATTATGCAGCATTCAACAACAAATAGAAAATGGTAGTGAAGATGTTAGTGAATTTGGCACTAGACAAGAAATTGAGAATTTATATTGTGAAATAAAGTCTAAAATTTTGGCACAGTTAGCCCAAAGGGGCCGTCAAGCTGCATTTGGTGCAAATCCGTCTTCTAATTCTACACTGTCAGTTTCGTCGGCAAATTCGCGTTCGTCAAATTTACCTAAATTGAAGTTGTCAGAATTTAGTGGAAAGGTTACAGATTGGACAAGTTGGTTTAACACTTTTAAAACATTGATAAAATCAGATTGTGAAGTGGACGAACTATCAAAATTTATCCACTTAAGGTCATGTTTAGGCCCAATGCCCTTGCGTACGATTGAGTGTTTGGAACTTTCTTCAGATAACTACAGAAGGGCATTGCAGCTGCTTAAGAATCGATTTGAGAATAAGTCCATAATTGTTCAAGCCCATGTGCATGAGCTTTTTAGCATAAATAAGCTAAAACATGCAAATTCGGAGTCATTAAGAGGATTAGTTGATGCTGTTAACTCTCAGTTGGAGGCTCTACGCTCATTGGGTAGTGAAAGCGAAATCTTAGACGCGCTTTTGTTCCACTTAGTCCAAAATAAGTTGGATGATGACTCACTGGAAAAATGGGAGAACGAATTCGATTGTTCTCAATTGCCATCATGGAAGGTGCTTTCATTGTTTATAGTCAACAGAGGCATTAATCTAGCGGGTCGAGAAGTGAGAAAACCAGGTATGTTTAAGACTAGCAACAGTGGAAAGAGAGCAAGTTTAACGGCCGCAGTAGAGTCAAATGGAACTTCATGCTACTGCTGCTCAGGTTCTCATGGCATAAAGGTGTGTCAGAAATTTGCTGCCCTGACACCACTGCAAAGATATTTTGAAATTAAGAAATTTATTATGCTTTCGTTGTTTTAGCAAGCGGCATCAAACTAAAGAATGTACGGCGCAATCGTGCAATATCTGCAATAAGCCACATCATAACTTGTTGCATAGAGAACCAGTCAATGGAAATTCAAAAAGGTCTCTGGGCAATGGCCAGGCATCGTTGCAAAGCTCTCTTCTTACTAATAGAGGAACCAGTTTTTTAGCTACTGCCATGTTATGGTTAAAGGTGCCGATAGTAGATTCTATAAATGCAGATGTGTCTTGGATTCGGGTAGTCAAATTAATTTTGTGACAGCCAATTTGCATCGCAGCTAAACCTTCAAGTCAACGAAGTGCAGTATTCACTAAATGGAATTGGAAACTTAAAATCCGAGGTAGTCGGGGAGATTGAAACAACGTTCAAATCCGGAGTGACAAATTTCGTTGCAGCAGGCAAGTTTAGTGTTTGGCCAGAAATCACACAGTATCATCCCACAGCGACATGATTTTTAAGGTCACTAGTTCCCAAGAAGGTTAAACTTGCAGATCCTTCCTTTGATTCGTCAGAGGAAATAAGTATGTTAATTGGAGTTAATTTGTTCTTTCAGCTAATAGTAGCTCGTCAGATTAAAATGGGATCAAACAAGCCAGTACTTCAAAGATCGTTGTTAGGTTGGATAGTGGTAGGCGAGTGTATTCCTGACGAGAATGTTGCGTTGATTGTTAATAAAACTGATGGTCCAAGGCAACAGGAGACTGATCAGTTGCAAAATTGGTGCAGCAGTTCTGGCAATGCGAGGAGGTGTCGCGACCAGGAAAAGTATTAACAGAATCTGAAAGACTATGTGAAGACATGTTCGTGGCTACAGTGAAACGGACAAAAGATAATCGTATAGTAGTTCGCTTTCCTTTTGCACAGCCACAGAAGCCGCTAGGGGAGTCATATAATTTTGCTTTGACTAGGTTTTTGAACTTAGAACGAAAGCTCAATAAGCATTCAGATCTCAAGAGAGCCTACGCTGAGTTTATCGATGAGTACAGAAAATTGAATCATTTAGAGGAGGTAGCGGCTGATAAGATACACGAGGTGAAATATGTCATGCCTCACCATCCAGTGATTCGCCCAGCAAGTTTGACGACTAAGTTGCGAGTCGTATTTGATGCAAGCAATGGGCTTGCCTTAAACGATACAATGCTGGTAGGACCAACGTTGCAACCTGATTTGTTCGACACACTTACTCGATTCCGGTTCTATCGATTCGCATTGACTGCTGACATCTCTAAAATGTATAGGCAAATATTAGTGGAACCAAGCGACCGTAATTATTTGTGTATTTATGGCGTAGTTGTAGTACTGAACCAATTAAGGTACTACGCCTTAAAACGGTTACCTATGGAACCAACTCAGCACCTTTCTTAGCAGTTAGATGTCTTTACTATTTTGCGGATCAATTTGGGAAGTCGTTTCCATTAGCTAGTGAAGCGGTAAGGCAAAACTTCTACATGGATGATATGCTAGCTGGAGCGAGCTCTTACGAGCAGCTAAATGAATTAAAAAATGAAGTTACCGAGTTGTTAAAGTTGGGACAATTCGAGCTTCATAAGTGGCGTTCTAACAGCTATTGTAATGGAGATCGTGTAGAAACAGTAGAACCTTTAGAGCTACAGGTAACAGATACAGCAAAGACGCTTGGAATATATTGGGCTTCGAGGGTTGATAAGTTTCAGTTTTCGTATGTCGCAAGTAATTCGGACAGCATTACGCAGCGTATCGTGTTATCAGAGTTAGCACAGTTGTTTGATCCAATAGGATTTCTAAGCCCGCTTCTGATTTTAGGAAAGATTTTCATGCAAGAGCTGTGGCTGCCGAAGCAGCATTGGGATGGGGAGTTGCCACCAAGATATGCGCTACAATGGCAAAAATACAGAAGCGAATTGGAGCTTGTTCATGAGTGTTCGCTGCCTCGAGCTGTAGTTCCAGTCCATGCAGTGGCAGACAGAATTGAGTTGTATGGGTTTTCAGATGCCTCTTGTAGAGCTTACGGAGCGGTGGTATATGTTTGCGTCATTGATGAGCATGGAGGCATTTCAGCAAATTTGTTGGCAGCCAAATCGAGGGTTGCACCTGTTCGAGTAGTATCTCTACCTAGGTTGGAATTAGAAGGTGCCAAGCTGCTAGCGCAGCTTATGGCAAAAGACAAAGGGTGTGCACCCGAATCGTTTTTTAAGGTAGGTTACTTTACAGATTCAACAATTGTTTTGAGTTGGATCGCATCGCATGCTAGTCGTTGGACAACATTTGTTGCCAACAGAGTAGCTATAATTCAAGAGTTATCGAACGCACAGGAGTGGTACAAAATAGAATCGAAGCAAAATCCGGCAGATATTGTTTCTCGGGGCTGTACACAAGTCAGCTAAAGGCATCGTCGTTGTGGTGGCAAGGGCCAGAATTCTTGCAGTTACCTGATGAGCAGTGGACCCTTGTGGAATGGCAAGGTCCAGAAGGGCTCCCTGAACAGCGAAACAACAAAGTTAGTCTGCTAGCTGGTCCAAATATGAGAGTAGAGGATATAATAGGAGGTAGCAATATGCTAAAGATTTTTTAAAACTTACGAGAGTATTTGGTTATGTTTATCGTTGGCGTCAAATTGCACAAAGGATTGATTCGACTAGAGCTAAAGAGCTAACGGCACTCGAACTCAAAGGTGGCTTGAATTATGTGGTGTTCAATTTGCAAGTGTTATGTTTTTCTATGGAGATCGAAAATTACGCAGTGGAAAAATAATAAGTTCTTCAAAAATTCAAGCGCTTAGTCCGTTCCTAGACAAGTCTGAGGGTATAGAATAATTCGTGTAGGTGGCAGACTGTCTAGGGCAAATGTACCATTTGACACCAAACACCCCATGCTTTTGCCAAATAATCATATTGTTGAAAAATCATTGTTTGAATATACGCATCGAAGCAACATGCATGTCGGAGCACAGGCGTTATGTGCTTTTGTGCGACAGCGTTTTTGGGTCATCAATGCTAGAAAACTAGCTCGCAGTACGGTGAGGAGTTGCATTGCATGTTTTCGACAACGTCCAATATTAGATACGCAAATTATGGGTTCCTTACCAGCAGGCCGAGTGCAGCAAGGGGTGAAGCCTTTTGAACGTACTGGACTCGACTACGCTGGACCGCTATGGATGCACTTCAACCAAGAGGACGACGGCCTATCAAGGTTTACTTATGCGTTTTTGTGTGCTTTTTGACCAAGGCTTGTCATCTAGAGCTTGTGTCAGACCTGAGCACAAACGCATTTATAGCCGCACTCAAACGATTTTTTGCTCGTCGTGGGATCAGCGCAGATCTGTTTTGTGACAATGCCACTAATTTTGTTGGTGCTTCACGGGAGCTGAAGGCTATAGCAGATTTAATCTGGAATGACAGTGGCAAGCACCAAATTGTGGATCAGTGCAGCCACCTCGGTGTCAATTTCCATTTTATTCCGCCCCGATCGCCGCATTTTGGAGGACTTTGGGAGAGCGCGGTAAAAGTAGCGAAGCAATTGTTGGTGCGAAGTTTCAATAGCACAGCGCTTAACTACGAAGAACTGGTCACAGCGATAGCACAAGCAGAGGCAGTGATGAACTCACGACCGATTCATCCACTCTCATCGGACAGTAATGACTTAGAGGCATTGACGCCGGGTCATTTCTTAATTGGTCGACCCCTGAACTGCATTCCTGAGATAATTGATGAGGACATTCTGAAGTTGTCCGCTACTAATCGATGGAAAAGAATCGTCGGAGTACACCATGCATTTTGGAGACGCTGGTCGCTGGAGTATTTGACGTTGTTGCAAGAGCGATGCAAGTGGTCTTCCGTATGCAACAACATTCAAAAAGGCGTTTTAGTCTTAATTAGAGAAGACAACATACCCCCAGGGCAGTGGGCTCTGGGTCGTGTACAAGAAGTTCATCCTGGCGCTGATGGTGTTGTTCGTGTAGTCACCATAAAAACTAAAGCAGGATTCTACAAGCGTAACAAACACAAGATCTGCCCGTTACCTATTGAAGACACAGAGTAGAATGTTGGAAGAAGCTTCCAAAGCCGGGAGTATGTTTACGCCAAATAAGCGCATAGGGCTTATGGCCGGGAGCTAACTAGTAATTTGTGTAATAAAATAAATTTGTATAATTAAGGTATTGAATTGTAGCATTAAGAGATTGAATTGTATTGAAAGTATGTACAGTGCATACTTACAGAAGATTATTGCTATAGAACACGTATGTAAGATGTAATATCGATATAGAAAGAGGACGAGATTACCATATCTAATAGAACATTATAAAATTGATTGAACTCCGACTCGGTCGAACCAGCAGCACTTGGCTTTTCATTTCGAGATATTGATTCCGAACTGGTTTGAAGAGTTGCGGTAACACATATAATAAAAAGGCAACGGACAATTTTTGTTTTAATAAATTATGTGTAAATGTGAATCACTGTACATGCAGCAAAATTCACAAACTAATATGCGAAAAGACAAAATCCAATAATGCCGCCGAGTAAAAAGAATTAAGACACTGAATATATCTGTTCATTAGCACAGTTTACAGTGTCGCGTGCATAAAATATCAACGGTGGACACCGTTTGTTTTTAAACAATATACACAACATATATAATATGTATTAAATCTAATAAGCTTACAAATACATTCATGTATGTATGTATGAAACATTTTTGTGATTGTGTGCATGAGTTTTTTACGCCGACGACGTGTTTTTTTTGCCTATGCGCGTTACTGGATGCACTACGTGTAGGCATATGTACATATAAACATAAGCAGTCCCGTTAACTTCTTAAAAAAAACCGGTTTGGTATTAAAAGTACGAGCATTACGGCAGCTCTTTAATGAAATACTTCTTACTGACATTTTTTATTGTCTGTTTTGATTTTTATTTGAGTTAAGCTTAGTATTTCATCACTACAGCTATACATATAGACAAATATTGATATAAAAGTCATTTGTGTTTTCGCAAAAAATATGTGCATGCATATGTATATAAAATATCTTGGTTTGGTTGTATCTTCCTCTGATTCATCGCAGCAGTCATCCTTGATACAGTTATTTGCAACTCTTGTAACAGAATTAATAGATGATTAGGTGGGAAGTTTTACTTGCTTCCGGTTGCTAGCCTTGGGCTAAGACAACAATAAAAGATAGGTAATTACGACAGATAGCCGGAGCTTATTTATTGAGCGACTTAAATGTGGTGCGCCTTATATCAAACTGATTTACAAACTGCGCATTGCCACAATGCATCACGCCACAAGCTACAGTCGGCAAGCCGACTCAGCATTCTGTGCAGAATAGCGCGACACTTCGAATATGAAGTGTGCGCTTACCACTACTGCCGTTTTAATCGCAGAGCGCGGAACTCAGTTAAGGCGCGTCAGCATTTTTTATACAAAGCTACTTAGTTACTTATGTGTGCAAATATGTGTGTTTACAATAATGTGTTTGTGTAATATTTCATTGTTAACCGCAATATGGTTTGTTGGTGGGAAACAGGATAGACGGTGACCCTTTTACATCTGAACTTAACTTTTGGGTAGGCAATTAATATGTGAACAATGTTCTCGGACTGAAGGATTCTAATTCTAGAGGCTTCTATTAGGCTAACTATTGGGATATCTTGGATATCTCGGCATGATCAAGGATAGTTAGATTTACTATGTTAGCATTTGCCAACGTAATGGTGAATTTTAATGTTAAACATCCTATTTCTTGCCAACACTGTTTCGAATAAGTTTGGGTGTCAACCAAGTCGCCTTTTCGAGCATTGATAATCTTATTGATCGTGTCCGTCAGTTTGTTTATTTGTTTTTGGGTTTCGGAATTTATTGCGATTTGTTTAGAATTTAACTCCACTGACTGAGCCTCTGTGATTCTGATTTTTACATGCTTTTATTTAACTTGACTTGTCTGTCTGTCTGTTTGTTTGTATTGGATTCTTGTAATCAAATTTTCACCAAGTTCCCGACTAGCATGACAATACATGTTTTTAAAGTTTTGGCACGATAAAATATTTAACACCATGCCAAAACCACGAAAACCTGTTTTCCCTTTTGATTAAGTAACTATGTTGACTGGTAAACTCGACGAGCTTTGGTGGTATAGAGAGAAGACTGCCGCTTCACAGGCCAAAGATCGTGGATTCGATCTCCGACCTAAATTTTCCTTTTCTTATGTTTTTATACTCGATACCGAAGGTAAAGAGTATATTGGTTTTGTGCAATGTCCGTCATGGTGTCTGTCCGTCTGTCCGTCTGTCCGTCCGTATGTGTGCAACTTTTTTCCACACCCTTCAAGCTAGAGACTTGAAACTTTCCAATTCTCTTTATCTATGGGATAGTAATTAAAGTGTCAAGATGGGGGTTCTACGATAACTGGGGGGCTGGCAAATCGATAAATTCGATAACTCAAAACCGATAAATCCACATATTTCGCACATCCTTACAGCTAGAAGTACCAAATTTGGTAAGAAGATAGCTACTAGCAACCCCCAAAAAACTGCTTCAAAAATTTTGGAGCCACGCCCCCCCATTCCGCCCCCAGCCCCCCGAATTTAAAAGTCAAAAAAGCATATATCTCCCTCAGTTTTTGAGCTATAGCCACCAAATTTGGTGCCAAGATAGGTGATGATGACCCCCTAAAAACTGCATCAAAAGTTTGGATGCCACGCCCACCGATCCTACCCTAGCCGCCCCCATCCACCCCAACGCTTCGTCAAAAACGGGAATGCGTGTATCTTCCAGAGTTGTGGAGCTAGAGCCACCAAATTTGGTAGGAAGATAGCTGGCAGTGACCCTCAAAAATCTGCATCAAAGTTTTGGAGCCAAGCCCACCCATTCCGCCCCCCTTTCCCCACCATTTACAAACTTTCAGCTAGAGTCACCAAATTTGGTATGAAGATAGCAATTGACAGTCCACAAAGATCTGCATCAAAAATTTGGATGCCATGCCTACCCATAACGCCCCCAGCCCCCCCCCCTTTTTCTCACTTATTACAAACTTCGAGCTAGAGTCACCAAATTTGGTATGAAGATAGCAATTGACATTCCTCATAGATCTGCAGCAAAAACTTGGATGCCACACCCACCCATATCGCCCCAAGCCCCCCATTCCCCACTTTTTGTAAAATTCGAGCTTGAGTCACCAAATTACGTATGAAGATAGCGATTGACATTCCACAAAGATCTGCAGTAAAAATTTGGATGCCACGCCCACCCATACCGCTCCCAGCCCCCCTCTCCCCTCTTTTACAAACTTCGAGCTAGAGTCATTAAATTTGGTATGAAGATAGTTTGTGGCATCCCCATCTGCATCAGAAAATCTTTAAGGCAGCGTACACCCCTGCACCATCCGTACCCCTTTGCAATCAGGCCTGTTTTTACCGGTTTTAATAGTGGTATCGACTATACAGCAGTCGGTTGCGTCCGACTGCAACGTTTCCACTTGTATTTTTACAACCTTATTAAACTAACGGTTACATATGTATGCAAGAAAGCGTATAAAAGCATGTCTTCAAAATTTTTTTTTAATTTACTTGTTATGAAACCTGTAGCTTCGGGTGTGCCTGCAACTACCTTCAAGGCAGTCCCTAGAAAATCTAGGCTCTTAGCAAACCTATGGTGCACTTTGAGAATTGACAAAAGGGTTCTAACGTGGTCCACTTCCCGCTCATACCTATAGCTACTGACAAGGTGCAACTTGCGTCAGCAGCAATAGAAACAGTGCTCGGACCTATCAATTTTGGTGCGGTGTACTGTCCTCCGAGGTTTATATGGACTACGGATGAATTTAAGACCATTTGGAACAGCAGCGCTCCAAGTTCATCGTTGCAGGCGACTGGAATGCGTCTCACTGGCTCTGGAAAGCGGGGAGGTGCAACCAAAGAGGTAATGCGCTAGCAAATCTTGTCTTAAGTTCAGAGGTGAACTCACTTGCAACAGGAGGGCCAACGAGGTACCCGTACAGCAGTAGAGGCTCACCAGGATATATTGATTTTGCGCTGACAAGGGGTGTCCTAGGTATCCATGCAGATATAAGGCCGGTTGTTGGGCTTAGCTCTGACCACCTACCGCTCGTAATTACGCTGGATGCGGCAGCAATAGCATACCCTAAGGCGGAGCGGATAATCACCAGATGCACTAGCCTCGAATTGTGTAAAGAGCAGCTTGAGTCCTCACTGGACCTCAACACAACGTTTAACAACAAAAAGGACATAGTTGATGCTATCGACTCGTTCACACATAAAGTCAAGAACCCGCTTCATATCGGCCGATAAGCCTTCTCCCTTCCATCTCCAAGGTGTTTGAGAAAATCATTGCCGCCCGGATAGTCAGGATAAAGGAAGCTAAAGGGATCATTCCTGAGCACCAGTTCGGATTCCGTGCTGGCCACTGCCCTGTTGAGCAGTTTCATCGGGTTGTCGATCAAATTCTGACTGCCTACGATAGTAAGGAGTATTGTAACGCTCTGTTTTTAGATATTCGGGAAGCCTTTGATCGATTGTGGCAAACCGGAATCCTGCTAAAAATCAAGCAAACGCTGCCTGCGCCATATTTTGGCCTACTAAGGTCGTATCTTGAGGAAAGACGATTTGCGGTCCGGTTTCACTCGGCACTCTCTACTGAAGATGATGTGGCATATGGAGTACCACAGGGAAGTGTCCTTGGCCCCCTGCTTTACTGCCTGTATAGCCACGACATGCCGCAGCCAGATGAAAGCTTGTACGGGACATCTATTCTTGCCACATTCGCCGATGACGTGTACGTCACCTACAGGTCTCGATGTGAACACGATGCAGCTAACGGCATCCAGGACTATGCTACTAAGTTTGGGGGTTGGGCAAGACGCTGGAATATCGGCATCTATAGCGAAAAATCGTCTAAGACGGAGAACGCCACCGGCCGTCCTTGTGGAGGGGGCCCCTGTTCCACAGTCGAATGCTGCGAAATATCTTGGAGTCACCCTTGATCGCAGGCTCACCTTCGCTAAGCAAATGACGGCCATAAGAACGCGCATACGTGCTGCGGTGGAAAAACACTACTGGCTCCTCTGCTCGCGCAGTAAATTGTCATGTATATTTGTTATTCTAGTTGTATATATGTTATTGTTATTGTTATTTATATGCTACAGCTAATATTCGTTAGCCGGTGCGCCCATAAGGGCTGAATGAAGAGAAACAAAGGACGCAAAGGGGTTTCTAGCTTACCTCGTTCATATGACGCACTACAATATCCATTGATATTAGCAAGGACAAGATGAATATCACCTTAATATCAAACAGTATGATCCAAATACCGTCTTTTGAATTTTAACGAACAGTTAATGGTCGAGTATTCAATACATACCAGGATGCATGTCGTGAACTGCAATTGCTAGAAGACGATAACCTTTGGGACTTAACGCTTGCTGATGCTGCGTTGACATAAACATCGAATAACATTCGTCAGACGTTTGCAATTATTTTGACGAAATTTTATCCCTCGCAAGCACAAACTTTGTGGGAAAAATATAAAAATTGTATGACAGAAGACATCTTGCACCGCATTAGACAAACAAATCAATGCCAAAACATAGATTATACACCAGAGATGTACAATGAAGCATTGGTCTTGATCGAGGATTTATGTGTTCTTATTTCAAATTTACCACTTAATCATTATGGTATGCCATTTTTTCTTGGATGGACCAGTAAGACGTTTTTAATATCGTTGATACTTGACAAAATACGGTCGCAAAAAAAAATCGCATTAGCAGTAGCATCGTCAGGCATTGCGGCTACTTTATTGGATGGTGGGCGAACAGCACATTCAACATTCAAGCTGCCATTGGACAATCATAATAAATGTAGCTGTTACGTTGATTTACGAGTGGCTGTTATTGTGTACTCAAGGAGGGCGGTGCACGCGCTGGCTCCGGCTGTATGGCTGGTAGATGGGGCAGGTTCAAATTTTTTTTCTTGCACTACATTCTCGCGGTGCTACCATTAATTTCATGTAATCGCGTGCGGACCATGGTTATATCGGCTAAATTAAGAAGAAAAAGAAGGGGGAAAAGAGGGACAGGGTATGTGGTATTTCTCATAATTGGCGACACTGTTGGGTTGTCGTTGGCTGTGCTGGACCGATGTTGCTGTCACAGCTGTTGCCCACCCTTCCATGATCATCATAATCCGGCAATACAATGTTGTTGATGAACCCTAATCAAACGACCACCTAAATTATTCTCCTTCCCTTATGCCGCGACATGATTCCCATAACAAGGAAGAACGTAAAGATTAATTTTACTAAACGTTATAAGCAATAAATTTATTTATAATAAGCATGATGATTTGGTTCTTAGTTCCTAGTAATATAATATTTATTCATTTACTTTATCATCTAATTTTTCATTAATCTAAAATTTATTTATTTGTTCCAAAATCTTTTATTCGAAATTAAACTCAGTTCAGTTCAGCAATTCACTTAATATAATTTTTTTGTATTTATTTTAGTTTATAGTAAAAGATTATAATTCAATACTTAATTTAATAAACTATTTGATTATATTTTTATTTTCTTTTATTTTATTTTTTTCTTTATGTTAGTTCATTTTTTTTTTATATATATATATGTTCAGTTTAGGCTGCAACAATTAGTTAAATTCATATTTATGTTTTATAGTATTGCAGGTGATTAAGTGATTTTCCTCGGTGGCATACTTCCAGGCTTATTCTGTAAAGCTTAAGCACAAATTCATTTGGCGCGACCGCAAGCTTGAAAGCTCTTCTCAAATTTTGCTTCTCTTATTTAAAGTTTTAAGAGAGCGGCTCTGCACACTTCTTTTCTTTCTTTCTTTAATTAAAATATTTATTTAAATTCTCATTATGACCGTTTCACTTAATCACTTGCTATAGGGATAAATAATAAATAGGGCGTTAGTAAAGGTCTTAAGGGATGCACTTACATTTTCTCCTCGACGTCCAAAAGATCTTTTGCCGTGATGAGAGCTGCATTAAGAATATTTAATTCTTTCCTAAGCTGTGGGGGTTTGGTGAATGGGGTATGATGTTTTGATAATAATGTTATGTATTTTGTTGTTGTTGTTTATTTCAACTTTTATTTGGTTTAGTTGTAACCTTTTGATTTAGCTTGAACTGGACTGAATTTAGAAAACAAGATAACTTGACACATTATTTTTCTAACTGTTTATTTTTTGTGTTCTTTTTAAATTAATTAATTAGACTTATTTTTAACATTTTAACTTTCCTTCTGGAACATGAGTGTTTTAACTTTGTGTTTTATTGTTCTGTTTTATTATTTAAATAATATAAAAGTTTTGAACGAGGCGTTTTTTTTTTAAATCACCACGTGCAATTCGGTTTTAGTAAATGTTTGTTGCAGTGTATGTCTTTGCGCTGTGCATATCACTGTGATATTATATAACTTGTCTTTTGTTTTCGTAATTTAACATAGCGTAGTTTTAAATTGTTACTTTAGTTCGAATTTATAAATAAAATAGAAATCGGCACTTGGTCACCGCTGGGGCTGCTGTGGACGGGTGTCGCTCATTTGAAAACGAAGGAAGGGTTATGTTGAGAGTTGCAGAGTTTCAGATTGCATAATTGCCTCTAGGCAACCAGGTGATTTAGTTAGTGGCGACTCAATAGTGTGTCTTCTTTTTGTTACACATTGTGAGCCGACTATGGTTTTTGATTTTATAAAATTCACGATTGCAAATTAAAAATTTTCGATTTGAAGACTGTTCGGCTTCCAATTTATTTCTTCCGACGCGCCGTATGGCCGCCACGAGATCCAAAAACTCCCTCCTCTTGAAACAATGCTTAGCATCCGAGATGTCGTCCGATCTTGCCGAACTATTTTAGCAAAAAAAAAAAAAAAAAACAACAATACAAAATGCAAGAGTTGCATTTTTCTAATAGTGAGCAAGCAACTAAACGTGCCACTTTCGCTATAGGTGGCGTTAGCCAAAAGCTTAGCTTGTTTCGTACATAATTTGAATCGAATAATTCTAGGCAAAAAAAATAAAAAATTTTGAGGCAATGTGAGTAGTAGGGAACTGGCGGTTCTACCCCAAAGGGATGCTGACAATTTATGACCCCATTAAATGTTATGACCCTTTTATCGCCCCCTTGTTTTTTGACCCTTTTTTTGACCCCTACAATATGTTAACTTAGGACCCTTTTTTTCCCATGATCGTGTCCCTCCTTTGATAAGACTAGGGTGGAGAACAAGGCCTAGGCCACCACTTTACCAGAAACATCTGTGAGATTCAGTGATCATAGGATTTGGAGTCAAGTGCGCACCTGTTAAACCTGCGTTGCATTATACACCTGCAAGCAGGTGATCAGAGGAACAGATTTGGCTATTTACATAACTAGTGTTAGAGTCAATTGTGCGCCTGTTTGACGTGCGTGGCATTGTAAACCTGTTTATGGTCATGAGGTGCAGTGTGCACAGGAAGAAAGGATAGACAAGAGAGAGTCGAGAGGGCGCCTGTTTGACGTGCGTTGCATTGTTAACCTGAAAGCAAGCAATCATGAATGAATGTTTATGTTCATGAGTAGTAGTGATCAAAGGATATGACCATAAACAACACAAAGGAAGGAAGGATAGAAAATAGAGAAAAGCGAACGCTTGTTCGATGTACGTTGCATTATTATGGTCAACAGCAAAAACAACAACAACAAGAACATACAGATTCGTGGGGTTCTGTGAACAAGGGATGCAATTTTGCTATGCAGCAGCAGCGGCAGGATCAATACGTTGATCTATGACTGTGTTATGAGAGGATCAGTTTTAGCTATTTAACCATTTAGTGCTAGAGTCAAGTGTGCTTCAGTTTTAAATACGTTGCTCTGCAAACGTGTATTGTAATTGTCAACACCATCAACTACAAACTTCGTGGGGGCGTTATGTGTGCAAGGATGGGAATTTTCTTTTGCAGCGGCAGCAGCAGCAAGATCAACACATTGTTTTTAAACAACAGTATTGATACTTGTACATATAGATTATAAAGAGTTAGAGGGAGAAGGTGTAAGAGGGGGAGTGTTAGAGGGAGAAGGTGTAAGAGGGGGAAAGGATAGAGGGGGAAAGTGTTAGAGGGAGAAGGTGTTAGAGGAGGAAAAAGTTAGAGGGGGATAGTGTTAGAAGGATACTGTGTGCAAGAAAGTGTTAAAGGGAGGAAGACTTAGAGACAAGTTTGTGCATGCTTGATTGTGCTTGTTTGAAGTACGCTAGTCAAAGGGCAGTACATTCGTAGGCCGCATTGTTAAGATAAAAAGCAACAAAACACAGCAACAACAACTACAACCTTCGTGGAGCTCTTGAACAATGAATGGAACTTTTCTTACGATACTTATACATATAGATTATAAAGAGTTAGAGGGGGATGGTGTAAGAGGGGGAGTGTTAGCGGGAGAAGGTGTAAGAGGGGAAAGGATAGAGTGAGAAAGTGTTAGAGGGAGAAGGTGTTAGATACGAATAAGTAGATAAGAGAGAGTCGAGAGGGCGGCTGTTTGACGTGCGTTGCCTTGCACACCTGCAGGCAAAACATAAACAATGACTGTTTGTGAAAACCTGTGATCAAAGAATAAAAGGATTGAGACAAGATTGTGCTTGTTTGAAGTACGCTAGTCAAAGGGCAGTACATTCGTAGGCCGCATTGTTATGATCAAAAGCAACACCAACAACAACAAGAACAACAACATTCGTGAGTGTTATATAAGCAAGGGATGGGAATTTTTTCGCAGCAGCAGCAGCAAGATCAACACAAGAGTATTGAGACTTGCAGATTTAGTTTGAAATATTATAGGGGGAAGTTGTAAGAGGAGGAAAGTGTTAGAGGGAGAAAGAGAGAGTTAGTATTAGAGAGAGTAGGTGTTAGAGGGCGAAAGTGTTATAGGGGAAAGTGATCCTGCTTGTATTATTATATTAAAACACGCTCCCCTATGCGATTCTATACACGAGCGTCTATGAAATGCAGGTGGTATGTTAATTGATTGTCCCTTCTTCTAACGCACACCCAACTTATTCGCTACTTACGTTTCTAACCTTTATTTGCATATATCTGTTTTGATTATTGCACTGACTTCTGTTACTTTTATAGAGCTAATTAGTATAACTTTTTTATAAACCAATGAACATTTTTTAAATTGGTGTACTTTGTGAAGAAACTATCAAATTATGTTTTTCTTATGGGTATGTTTTAATTTTATTTCAATTATATATATACATATATATATATATATTTTTTTTTTTTTATAGATTTTTGTAGTATGTTAAATTTAAGATTTATATTAAGCTTGTTCCGTTGAGGGATTTAGCAAACACAAACTCCGAACATTAAGATTAATGACAAGCCGGTAGAACACACAAGTCATACTCCATGATTTTGTTTCGGCTTTATAAAAAGCTTTTTTAAGTCAATATATAAGCCTTAGTTCTAGTACTCACTTGAAAGCTTAACGAAGTTCGTGTAGCTGGTATAATAAATCATGTTTTAACAAACTAATTTTGATCTTAATATTTATAATTCATCGTTTATTGAGATTATTGTTATTATTATTTTTTAATCCCCATATATTGGATTCTCAGTATCTCAGTAATAATTTATTTTGCTTATACATTCTTTAAATTCTTTAAGGTAATCTCTTAGGCTTATCAAATAATCATTTCCTTAACTTTCCCTCTGCTCGCTTTAAGATTTTCATCAAATGACACTTTTCATATTTAAGATATCCGTCGAACTATTTCGTATACTCAACTAAAATTATTTCATCAAACTCACATATCAATTCAATTTCTAAAATAAAGAAAATGAAAACACTAAGATTTTCTTAGCCGCTTGATTTTTTTTTTTATAAACGGGGCTTACCAACTCTTTCTCAGTATGCTACCTACGATAAAAATGTATAAGGAATGTGTTTTGTACTCATTTACTGACTTCAAAAATTCTTCTATTGACGTTGTATGATACCCTTTCTTAATTTGTGTTATATTTAATCGTTTTCTTCAACTTAGTATTCTACAGATTTGTAAACATTTTATGTTATGTAGTTAGCTATTTTGACTAGGCTTTACGCTTAAAACGAGATAGATTGTATTATTGTCCTTAACAAGTTAACTTAATTTTAACAGGGAAATCGATCGGACATTGATTTCTTCACTTAATAATTGATTGCTTTAATATATTTTAACTGTCAAACTATGTACATTTCTACTTTTTTAGTGATTATGTTAGATTTTTATATTTCCAAACTCATTGCTTGAACATACAAAATTTCGTTACTAATTTCTTATAATTGATGGATGGTAATATTTTATTTCATTATTCTTCCCATTTTTCTTGCATTTAATAAGGAAGTGCATTGAACTAGCTTATCAGTTCGAGATATGAGTCTTACACTGTTTCGAAAAGTATGAATACGTTAGAATTTTAATTCAAGGGTTCAGTATCTATTAGATGCCATGTTATTAGGGCGTATTTATTCATATAATTATTATAATTATTTCTTAAGGAGACTTATTTCTTTAGTGCTCAAAACTTATTGTCGCTAAAGAATTTATTTTTTCATGATCTAAGTTATTTATTTAATTCGTGAAACCATTGTATTGTGTTTTATTATTCTTGAACCTTTGCATTAATCTTGAATTTGGATGGCAAAATACGGTTGTGATGTACTAAAGCTCGAGATGACTTGAGAGTCGGTATTTTGCAAAACGGGCGGTAGAGTACTTAAAATTTTTAATTGTAGTGTGTTTTTAAAATAATGTACTTTAACTATCACCAGATTGGTTTATACCCACTAAATATTGGTATTTTCGGTTTTTTCTTCCTTTGTATTAGTCGTTTTATACACCCTAGCTCTTGATCCTGTTTTTTGATTTTAGATTAGGGTTTGATTTTATTGTATACTGTTTGTGGAGGAGGCTCCAAATAATAAGACTTGGTTTAATAATTGTATGGTAAGATTTATTTTTCTTTTTTATGTTGGTAAAGCACTAGTTGTGTGTATGTTAAACTAATAAAAAAGAGCGCAAACAAGTTATTTACAATAATTTTCACTAACTTAGGATTCATGGTCTTAAGACCGTTTAGACTTCATCCTTAGTAGTTTTTCTAGGCTATATTCTATTATGATTCTTGTGGGTTATAATTCGTACATTGAATGAGCGAGATAAAGCTGTTCTTGTTCCACAATCTATTTTCTTGGTCCATTTTCCTTGACATATAATACGGCTGGGAGTAAGATTTGAAAGTAGTATGTCATTCCATTCTAGTAATATTTGTATATTGTTTTTATTATTTTGCTATTTAATTTTTATTTCATTCGTTTATGTTAAATTTAAGGGTTTTGCCTCTCAATTTTTGAACCGAGACATAGTATTTTTTTTTCTGTGCTGCATAAACGAAAGCATGCTTGATCCAAGATGTGTTTATTCTTAATCAATATTTAGATCAACACCGTAGGCTTTCAAGTTCTATGTCTGTCTCTATATTTTATCAGCTTTTAGGTATTGAGATTAAATTTTGATCAGAATCTATTCGCTAACTTAAACAAATGAGTGTTACAACTTTCACACTTAAGGAGCTTCAGGTCTTTTTGTTTCATAGTGATTACTTTTTGACGCTTTTAAGAACATTTGCTTGCCTGAGCTAGGTAGGTTATACAGTTAAAACAATTGGTGGAAAGACGGAACTGTCTTATAGATTTTCTTCAACATTATTTGTTGGTTCTTTCCGTTTCGCATTTTATCACGCACTTTGAGATTATTATATTACTTAATGGAATGTGCTCTATGTTCCTGATTGTTTGCTGATTATTGTTGTTATTATTATTTTGTTTATTTATTTTTTTTTGCATCTTATGTTTCTTATCCCTTATGTTTATTTTTTATTGCGCTCCACTTCTATACGTACTTTAATAATTTTCGATGTTTCCTACAATTTATATTCAATCGCCCTTTATTTGACAAAAACTGGCCTGTTAAAAACGGAAGCCAATTAATCTATCAAATTGTAATTATTTTTCGTTTTAAAATAAAAATAGGCTGTTATACGGGTACACAAAATATTTACTTATATTAAATTAAAAGTACTGTCACTATTACGGCAGCCTGGCATCCTAAAGAGACTCAATCGCTCACCATCATCACTTGACACCCCACCCACCCATAAGACGAAGCGATCCTCACCTGGACCATCACATATTATTTCCAGCTACTTTCCAAGGCTCACACCTTTAACTTTTAACACACCAGCCCACAAAAATATAATTTGGATATAAAAACATAAGACATGCTATCAAGCACCAAGAGCTATTAAACAAATTTATAAAGTATTCGGAGGAAATTTGATCGAACAATGTAACACCCAAAATATTTATTATGGTTTACATTAAACCGTGAAGTCATAGTCGAGTCTACTACGAACTTCACAATTTTCCATGAGTTGTTCCCATCTAAAGCCCCTATCAATTTATCCATTTTTTCTTATTATTATTTTTTCAACCAAGTAAGTGCGTACCTGTTTTTTCAATTTTATCTCTCTAGAAAATGTCTGTAAGTTCGGTAGCCTCACAGTCATTCAATATGTTTGTTATAGGGATTTTGTATTGTATTTCTATTATTGTACATTTTAAGTTTTCCGGTTTGGCGAGTAGCTCTTTTCAATTAAGTATTATGTTTGCTTATACACACATAATCATTTACTTCGATTTGTATCTGACTAATAAAAATGTCTTAAAATCTTTTAAAAATTTAAGGATTTACTTTTATGTATGGAATTTTAGCTGTCCTATGATATCCCTGATTGTTCTAACTAAACAATTGATTGAACACTACCTCCATAATGTCTTTAAACGGATCTTTGATTGAGTTTTCGATAATAACTTCTTATTCATTTTTTTAGATCGTACCCGAGTCACGTAAATATTGCAGGGTACGTAAAATTAGCACACAAACAAGATTGAGGGCAGAGACACTCCTAAAAGGCTTTGAGCCGAAGTGTGACGTAGAAAAAGGTACAATAAGGTAGGAGCTAACGAACAGCGAGAGTTTTTAGATGGAAGCGAGCTGAACGAATACATCTGATCTCAGACAAGACAAATGTTTATCGGGAGAAAGAATCCTCCTTTCACATTATAGCAGTATGCGTAGCCTTAGCAAGGAACAAATTTTATCGTCTTAGAACAACATATCAACCGTATTAAAGGCTAAGAAACCCTCAACTCATCATAAATACTTTATCTCGTACAGTTTCCATGTCCGGTAGAAGAGTCATAGAACTAGAAGGGGGGCACAACAAACCTCTCAGTTACCAAATCATTCATCGACGATTAAGGTTTATATAGGCAGGAGACATATTATTCTATTATTGATTCCCCTTTATGTTTAATTTTTTTATTAAAAAGTTGTTACTATTCTACTGACTTTTATTGATTTTTTATTAATTTTTTATTATCTTCTCGGAAATTTAATTTCCGTTTGTTTTTCTTCACAAAGTAGTTTACATCTGTCAGCAATGTCAATTCGTGATTTTTATTCTAAAAAATTTTGAGATTCGAATCTATTTTTTTTAAGAGTTCTTTCAATTCTTTTTACTTAAAGCCAACAAAAGTACTGACGCAATACTGCTGCGTTTTGTACTATAACTTTAATTTAACATTTAAATGAAAGAACAAGTCCACAATTGTGGCGACTAAAACCCGGGACTTAAAAGTACGCTGTTGAACAGAGTAAAGTACTACTTGCAAAGTGAGGCAGCGATGGCCATCTGACTTTTTCAGGCAAATATTTCTCTTTCAACTCCAATTCTAGAACTCATACAATAACCTTGAAAAGAGGTAAGCCCAAAATGCATGGAACTGGTGGCAGTTTTGCTGTTAAAAACACGTTTTTTTTCGGTTTTAGAAACCGGTTTTTGTTTAACTGTTTAAAACAGGGAGGGAGCTGCTATTTTTTACGGTTTGAAAAACAGGGTGCTGTTTTGCTGTTATTTTTCATGTTTTCGGAAAAAGCTTCTTGTTTTGCTGTTATTTTTTGATGTTTTTAAGAAACAATTGTTATTTAGCTGTTTAAAACAGAGAGCTGTTATTTAACCGGTAAAAATAAAACCTTCTGCAGTTTTGCTGTTACAAACACGTTTTTTTTCGGTTTTAGAAACCGGTTGTTGTTTGACTGTTTAAAACAGGGAGGCAGCTGCTATTTTTTACGGTTTGAAAAACCGGGTGCTGTTTTGTTGTTATTTTTCATAATTTCAGAAAAAGCTTCTTGTTTTGCTGTTATTTTTGATGTTTTTAAGAAACAGGTTGTTATTTAGCTGTTTAAAGCAGAGAGCGGTTATTTTACCTGTAAAAAAAAACTAGTTGCAGTTTAGCTGTTAAAAACAGGTTTATTTCGGTTTAAGAAACCGGCTGTTGTTTTACTGTTTAAAATAGAGAGCTGTTATTTTTTCTGGTTTTATACTGGGCTGTAAAGCTGTTATTTTTGTGGTTTTAAAGAATAAGGTTGATGTTTGACTGCAATTTGCCGGTTTGAAAACAGTTGAAGGGAGGGGGGGGGGGGGGGGGGGTGGGGGGGTGTGTAAATTTTACTGCTAAAACAAGGATTTTTCAGGTTTAAAAACAGGTTGTTGATATATGTTTAAACGGAGGGCTGTTATATGTGCAATATGCAGATATAACAGTCCACCATTTAACATCTATCAACAACCTGTTTTAAAAACAGCTTGCTGTTAGCTGTTATTTTTATATAACTAAACCACCTTGGTTTTCGAGAGAACTATCGAAGTTGAAAATTGCAAAGACAAGATCAAATAAAAAATTTAAAAAATCGGGAACTACTTTAGATTTATCTTCGTATTTAGTAGCAAAATCTAGTTTTATTTCCGTTAACACATCTTGCTATAGTAATTATCTTAATCGTTGTAGACTAAACTTTTCACGTGACCCTAAACAGTTTTATAATTTGTTAACTCTAAACGTAAGTATTCTGGCTTGCCATCCTCAGTATACCTAGATGATACAAAAGCAAATTCTGATCAGGCAGTAGCCGATCTATTTGCTGAGTATTTTCAATCAGTATACTCATCGAATATGTATAGTAGTAGTAATTTCTATCCTTTTCAAGTTCAAACATAAAATTGCATATATGTCCCAGTAGTTACTGAGTCTATGCTCCTGAGTGAATGTAACTCTATTAAACCTGGCTACTTGGCTACCTGGCCCTGATGGAGTGCCAGGTTGTATTCTTAGATACTGCGCGGATTCTCTTTGTGCGCCATTTAATAAATTATTTAATTTGTCTGTTGATTCAAACGTGTTCCCTGATATATGGAAGGAATCCTTTATAATTCCACTCCATAAAAATAACCAAGTTGTCTGCCATACCAAAAGTCTTTGAAAAGATTATATGTTCTCAACTGCAACACGGATGTAGTTCGATAATATCGCCTTATCAACACGGTTTTGTTAGGCGTAGATCTACTACCATTAACCTTCTTGAATTCACTTCGCTTGTTATCAAAGGGTTTCAGGAAAAAATGCAAACTGACGTTGTTTACACATTTGATTCTGTAAGTCATTCTCTGTTGATTCATAAATTAAATATTATTGGATTTCCATCAAAACTATTATTGTGGCTTTCGGAGTACTTGTGTGGCCGAACACAAAAAGTTGTTTTTAAATCGTCTGTATCTAAACCTATTTTGTTACCTCTGGTGCTCCCCAAGGTAGTCATCTTGGTCCTTTGCTATTTAATTTGTTTATTAACGATCTCCCAGCAGTTATTACTAACTCTTTTGTGTATATGTTTGCTGATGATGTAAAATATGTTTCACCTATAATGACGCTTCCCTGCGTAATTTTCTACAGTCGGATTTGGGTGCGTTGTCAGTCTGGTGCCGTACTAACTTACTTAATTTAAATCGTTCAAAATGTAAAGTCATGTCTTTTGTAGAAGTATCCCTTATACTGCTCACTATTTGCTTGATGGTTCACCACTTAACCGCGTGTTTGAAATCAAAGATTTAGGCATTATTCTTGATCCTTAATTAAAGTTTGACGCTCATATTTCGTATATGGTCAATAAGGCCATTAATGTCCGTGGCTTCATCAAGCGGTGGTCGAAAGAGTTTAATGATCCGTACACCACTAAAACGCTTTATACATCCTTAGTACGTCCTATTCTGGAGTATGGATCTTGTGTGTGGTCCCCACAGTACTCGATTCACCAGGACAGAATTGAATCTGTGCAGAAGAAATTTTTCTATTTGCCCTTAGAAGTTTCAACTGGGTTACTGGAGTTGACTTACCCCCGTATTCAAGTAGACTCCTTTTGATAAATCTTCCCTCCCTGTTAAACCGTAGAACTATGCATGGAGTATTATTTATTACTAACCTACTTAATGGTGAAATCGACTCATCAGTTCTTTGAGTCGAATTAAATTTAATGTCCCGGTTAGATCTTCACGTAACTTTTTACCCCTTAGCCTTGATCGTATCTCAGCAACTATTTAATTCATGAACCATTTCGTGTTATATGTTCTGACTATAACAAACTTTATTCTCTTGTCTCCTTGGAGGCCTCAACTCCAGTACTAAAAAGATCGATCCTTTTTGCTTTATCTAACCGTAACCACTAACTACTAATCTAACGCTGGTCTGATTGGGTTTTTCTGGGTTTTTCCCAATCCTCGCAACAAATGTTGGACTGCTCAATTTTTTATTGAATTTCCCAGAGCTTTAACTTTAACTTTTAAATATATTTTCAGATTTATATATTATTCTATATTTTACTTAATTTAATTATTTTAATTATTTTTAATTTAAATTAAATTTCATTCATTTAATGTCAGCTGCTCTTAGCTGACTATAAATAAGTAAATAAATAAAAAATAAATAAATAAATATTGTTAGTAACATATAAGTTTAAAAACTTACCCAAAACATTCATTGTAAAATATCAAAAGCCAAAAGAGCAAGAAATAATTAAGGAACAAATATAAACAAAATTCGGACAACCATCACTTTATCCAAACATAATAACCGCCTGAGGACAGGCAAATTTTTTAAGGTTGAGGGAGTAAGATATCCATACCCACACCAAACCACTTATGCATGTCTCAAACTAATTGTAAACAATATCTGTATCCACACCAAACCACTTATGCATATTATGCTTATTGTAAACAATATCTGTATTCACACCAACCCAATTATTAATAATTGTAAACAAATCATCCCAATCACGCCACAAGCGCGAAATTGTCAATATAAACATTTTTCGGCTTCAGCATAGTAAGAAGCCAAAACAAAAGATAGCCACTTATGGTATATAAACTCAAAGCAAGAACTTTGAGATTCGAGTTTGATTTAAGTTTAAAATGAGTAAGACTTCTCGCATTCGTATTCTTGTAAAACATAAATGTCATTACTTCAATAAATTAATAAATAATAACAACATTGATCGATCCGCAATGCTTCACCGTGGCCTTTGTATTTTTTCTTTATCAAATTTGGCATTTGGTTTTCGCCACTCAAACATCTTTCCATCGGACCCATACAAGTTAAATTTACTTTCATCCGTAAATAGAACCTTTAATTAAGTAAATTTAACTTGCTTGGGTCCGATGGAAAGATGTTTGAGTGGCGAAAACCAATTGCCGAATTTGATCAAAAAAAATACAAAGGCCACGGTGAAGCATTGCGGAGGTTCTATGATGGTTTGGGGCTGTATGTCCAGAGCTGGAGTATGAAACTTACATTTTATAGGTGGAATAATAAATTAATTTGGTTATTTGGATATTTTGATGTAGAACATAATGCAAAGTGCAGAGAAATTGGGTATCGCAAGCAACTTTGCATTCTATTAAGCAAAGACCGGAAGCAGACTACAGACGTTGCAAAGCTTTGGTTAATCCATTTTAATGTAATTGAAAATTTTTGGGAAGAAAAAGCCAGGCAGGTGTATCAAAAACTAATTTAACACGCTAAATTCACTTAAAGAGGCTTTAGGAGTATTATTGAACTCTATAGAGCCCCAGGTATGCCTCAATTTGGTGCAGTCCATTCCAAATCACTTGCCGGCTGTTTTAAAAACAAAATGATACGAAACCGAACATTAATTACTTAATTAGTTAATTTTTTCATACAATTTTTGGAGGTGTCCGATTATTCGTTGAGCCTCAAAAATTGACTTTTTTCGTATTTCGCTGTAAACTAACTGTTCTCTTTAGAAAATATGAGTTTTTTAATTTTGTGCAGATCTGCATTAAAACTTTAGATGCCACGCCCACCCATACCGCCCCCAGCCCCCCTTTCCCCTCTTTTTACAATTTCGAACTAGAGTCACCAAATTTGGTATGAAGATAGCTGATTGCATCCCCATCTGCATCAAAGAATCTTTAAGGCAGCGTACACCCCTGCCGATTTCGTACCCTCTTGCATCTGGTATCGAGTATGCCGCAGTCGGTTGCGTCCGACTGCAACGTTTCCACTTGTTAAAATCTGGGTACTACCACATTGGCACAACTACCAAGATCATGTGCATTTGATAGTACGATGTTAAATCCTGCTCCAATATAAATTTCAAATTTGTAAGCGTATCCAAAAGTGTCACAAAGCACATATAATTTTATACCCCATTTGTGTGGTCTATTTGGCATATACGGTCTCAAATGATGCTTTATCTTCGTACTGCACATTTGTTCGTCTACACACAAGCGCGGCATCTTGGGTACTGAATCAAACCTTTGGTTAAATTTATCAGCCAAGTTCCTTATTCGAAATAACGAATCATATCCTTGCTGGCCCTTTTTTATTCTATCTGTTTCGTCGTGAAAGCACAAATACTTTTTTTTTGCCATGAACTTTTTAATCGGCATGGTTCTTTGTATTGCCGTGAAAGAATTTTTCCCCCAATAGCTCTCTTTGTTTGGGTAACAGTAAACAGACATGTACACAAGTATGCCAACATATTGTCGAAGCTCATCGGCACTTATGGAAAAAGTCGTATTTATGTCTTCTACAAGAGCAGCTAAGCATGTTTCTTTTACTATCATCTCAACTATTTCATTATTGAAAAAATATGTAAACATTTCTAAGGGTGATTTCATGTTTGCTATTGACTCTGGCAGCATTGAATCACCTGTAAATGCGATATAATTAGCATGATGTACTAATGCGCCATAATATTTTTGATAGCTCGCTTGCATTTTTTTTTTAAAACAGTCATTCTGAAAAAAAAAACTGAAAAATAAGTCAAGCTAATTAAAAGGTTAGTACAACTTACTTGGTCTATCAAATCCTCCATATGAAATTTCAACTATAGGACCACTTTGTTCTGTTTCTGGCAAAGGTGATCGCAACCTTTTTGGTGTCTTTGTCTTGGACGTAGCTGGGCAGCTTTCAGCAATTTCTTCTACTGCAGAAACATCAAATGTTGTGCAGATATTCTCCAAGAAAGCAGCACTGTTTCAGCCGATTCCATTTCTTTTATGCATTTAGAAATGTATCTTTTACTGGAGCTGGTAAAAATATCTGGCACAATTGACTGCTCTTCTTCTTCATCACTGCTACTGAAGTCTAATTTTCATCAGATCGAACCGAATCCATCAACTCGAGCACCTGTTCATCCGTCACTTCAGACAATCTAGACCTTTTCAAACTCCTATCCATTTTAATAAATAATTCAGGCTTTATAAATATTCGCTTGAAAGTTTATATAGAACCACTTCATGTAGCGTACAATATGTGACTGACTTTTGTCTACTGTACGGTAGCCAAATATACATAAAAAGTGAAATGAAAGAATAAATGAGTGTACAATTGCTCGCAATCATCAATGATTTACCGTAAGGTATGTGGGTACACTGTATAAATAGTACAGCTATGTTGAGCAATTTCATATACTTATGTTACCTTAAACCGGCATGACCGCCGGTCATTATAGTTTTGCTTATAAAACACATAATTTAAATTTTTTAAATGTTTAAATGCATTTCTCTACAACACAGTTCTATGAACATACCTGCAAATATTTAGACACTATGAAAATCGTTGACTTTATTTTGTTGTTGCTTGTTTACAATGCTTTGAATCAATCAATGTTAACTACAAGGGCAAATGATAAATAACTCAACCAAAATTTTTACAAATGATAAAATACTATATTTATGAGGTATTCCCATTCATACTTTTTTTTATAAATTTGGACAGAACAAAGAAAATAAATCAGAAAATATGACCGTCTGGAGACGAGAGGGTTAAAAATTTAAAAAATCGGGAACTACTTTAGATTTATCTTCGTATTTAGTAGCAAAATCTAGTTTTATTTCCGTTAACACATCTTGCTATAATAATTATTTTATCGTTGTAGACTAAACTTTTCACGTGACCCTAAACAGTTTTATAAATTTGTTAACTCTAAACGTAAGTATTCTGGCTTGCCATCATCAGTATACCTAGATGATACAAAAGCAAGTTATGATCAGGCAGTAGCCGATCTATTTGCTGAGTATTTTCAATCAGTATACTCATCGAATATGTATAGTAGTAGTAATTTCTATCCTTTTCAAGTTCAAACATAAATTGCATATATGTCCCAGTAGTTACTGAGTCTATGCTCCTGAGTGAATGTAACTCTATTAAACCTGGCTACTTGGCTACCTGGCCCTGATGGAGTGCCAGGTTGTATTCTTAGATACTGCGCGGATTCTCTTTGTGCGCCATTAATAAATATTTAATTTGTCTGTTGATTCAAACGTGTTCCCTGATATATGGAAGGAATCCTTTATAATTCCACTCCATAAAAATATCCAAGTTGTCTGCCATACCAAAAGTCTTTGAAAAGATTATATGTTCTCAACTGCAACACGGATGTAGTTCGATAATATCGCCTTATCACCACGGTTTGTTAAGCGTAGATCTACTACCACTAACCTTCTTGAATTCACTTCGCTTGTTATCAAAGGGTTTCAAGAAAAAATTCAAACTGACGTTGTTTACACCGATTTTAGTAAGGCATTTGATTCTGTAAGTCATCCTCTGTTGCTTCATAAATTAAATATTATTGGATTTCCATCAAAACTATTATTGTGGCTTTCGGAGTACTTGTGTGGCCGAACACAAAAAGTTGTATCTAAGCCTATTTTTGTTACCTCTGGTGCTCCCCAAGGTAGTCATCTTAGTCCTTTGCTATTTAATTTGTTTATTAACGATCTCCCAGCAGTTATTACTAACTCTTTGTGTATATGTTTGCTGATGATGTGAAGCTAGTTTCACCTATAATGACGCTTCCCTGTGTAATTTCTACAGTCGGATTTGGGTGCGTTGTCAGTCTGGTGCCGTACAACTTACTTATTTAAATCGTTCAAAATGTAAAGTCATGTCTATTTGTAGAAGTATCCCTTATACTGCTCACTATTTGCTTGATGGTTCACCACTTGACCGCGTGTTTGAAATCAAAGATTTAGGCATTATTCTTGATCCTTAATTAAAGTTTGACGCTCATATTTCGTATATGGTCAATAGGCCATTAATGTCCTTGGCTTCATCAAGCGGTGGTCGAAAGAGTTTAATGATCCGTACACCACTAAACGCTTTATACATCCTTAGTACGTCATATTCTGGAGTATGGATCTTGTGTGTGGTCCCCACAATACTCGATTCACCAGGACAGAATTGAATCTGTGCAGAAGAAATTTCTTCTATTTGCCCTTAGAAGTTTAACTGGTTACTGGAGTTGACTTACCCCGTATTCAAGTAGACTCCTTTTGACTACCAACCCCACCTTTTCTCCATCACTGTTTTACGGTGTTTTTCCCCCGCGTCTTTCATGCACACGAGAACGGCATCGCTGGAGTCTTACTGTTATCCCCACTAATCATATTACAGGTCGACCTGGCAGCACTCATCAGTCTTTGCGTCGCATTCACTGTTGAACTGGTCTCCGCAGAGTAGCTGCGTCACGGATCCAGTTTCTCCCGCACCACTTCAGCCAATTGTACGCGTGTGACAAACATGCCTGCCGACGTTTTAATCTAACCTGCCACACCGTACCATGGGCTAATAGATCAGAAATCGGTAGACAAAACCTTCGTCTCTTCATCTGTATCCACTTGGCGGGCACCCCGGAATCGACGCGTATGTCATCCAACGCTTGGTCGTCTCTTGTTTGCCGCGCCCTTTCTCTATATATACACGACTAAGCGTTCTTCGCCCTGCCCGAGACACATCCAACTCACCGTCCCGCTACCGACCAGCACACGGCGGCGATATGCCCTAGACCCATAGTGGTGGTGCTTAGTCCTAGACCGCCGCTGCGGGTGTCTTTCCCACTACACTCTCCGCAACATACCTGCACCGGGTGACGGCACGAGCCATGCCTGCCGTGTGCCGCTGTCAACACTATGTTTTTTGTCGTCGGACACGGGTGTCCCCAGCAGCCGCTTTAGGCGCTCAGCACACCCCAGTGTGGTGACTACTTGGATTACTCAGCACTACCTATTGCCTCCATTGTTTACAGTCTACCCTCATCCTCTCATCATCCCTGTCCTGTGTGCGCGACTTCTTTTCCTTCGTCACACAACCACGCCTGTGAGATGTATTCATCCTGGACGACTTATGTGACTCTAGCGTCGTTACATGCACCCCTGCCTTATGACGGGAGGTGCTACTATAGATCCTCATGCTCCCACAACCTCCTCACCAGCACCGGCACCCTACCAATCCTGCCGTCCCCCCTGTCACACTCCGCTGTGCCCCGTCGCTACACCCGCTGGTTCACGCTCCTCTACATGTGACCGGACGTCACCACGTTCGTTCACGCGCGACAACCACCTTCGCCGTCGGTGGTATCAGCGACCCTCAGCCAAGCCACAGCACACACCCCAAGTCCGACCCTTCGTCCTCCCTTATCAACCGTCGCCCCCCCTTTCTACCGTATAACCCCTCGTTTCGGTATCAGTTTGTCACCCAGCCCACTGACCCACGCGTGTGATCCACCCAGACATGTCAATAAAGTTGCCCAATCGTGTGTATCCCAGGGACGACCGGTCGCGACAAGTTCCAAGGTTGTGTCTCGACGCCTTGTCCAGACAGAACCATCGCTGTCCTTCATTGACCTCACCCGCCTACTTACTGTACCACCCATTCACAGGCCCTACACACGTCCCGACGCTATGTGATAGAACTTCCGGCACACACAGCGTCGTCATATGTGTCCTCACAGCGATATCAGCCCCACGGTACTCCGAGCTGCTCTCCTACCTCACCCCACACCCCACACGCGCAGGTGGTAGCGCTGCATTGGGTTGTCTATACGAATTTCAGATATATACCATGGGATGGAATGATAGGCGTTGATTTATTTAAAAAAAATTCCATTGTCAATAGATTTCAAACATCGGAAGATTGGTTTATAATTGAGACCCAATAAGCTAAATATGTGCCTATTTTAGCTTGTGCTTCCAATAACATATGACTCTTCGTATATTAGACT